>JABJVR010000007.1:12245374-12301022 GCA_025773905.1 Chitala chitala | reverse complement strand
GTGTGTGTGTGTGTGTGTGTGTGTGTGTGTGTGTGTGTGTGTGTGTGTGTGTGTGTGTGTGTGTGTGGGGAGGAGGTTCTGTTTTCCACCACCCTGTTTATAATCCCTTGTACCTGCTCTGGTGGGATGGCAGTGCTGGAGAAAGCGACATTTTAACCCCCCTCTCTCTGGCTCCTGACCTGCGATATGCACACTGTATTCACCTCAGAACCAGCAGGAGCTGCCCTAGACACTAACACAAAGGCTTTAATCCCCAACAGCTCAATGGTTTCTTATTGGAAGTCTCAGAGCTGGTCCTGACCAATTTGGTGCCCAAGGCAAGATTTTAACTGGTGCCCCTTACATTGCAACCAATTCTACCATTGGTCACTGCAGTGGTGCCCCTGTGGTTGGACAGCTCCCCTCTCATCTGCCTATACTGTGTATGGCCAGGGCTGGGAAGTCTACTGACAATAATTTTAACAATGAAAAGAGTAGATCAGTGTTTTGCACTAGAAGTCTCAGGCACTTTCAAGTAAAAACTGAAGTTTGAAACACTTTGTGCACTACAGGATCAAAAGTCATATCTAACTTTTTGTCATTGTTCTGGTGATATTGTGTTTCAAGGCCATTGGGATTATTGCACACAATACATGCACACGCCAGCAGTTTTCAAATTTTGAATTATACATGAGAACCTTGTGGCAAGTTGCCGCTTGTAATTGATTCCTTGGACAGAGTTATTACTGTGAATTAGAAGGCCGGCTCGAAGGGTGTATCTGCAGTGTTTGTGTTTGATCTGCGACAGCACTGCTCAAACCATTGTGCAGCGGCTCGCAGCTCTCTTATGAACTGTGCGTGTGTGTGTAGTGGCATGTTTGTCTTTTCTTACCTCTTCGACACACTGAAAAAGCGTACGTGTCCCCATCTCTAGAGAAGATACGGCATGTTAGCCAGGTGGACTGCCTCCTCAAACAGGTCTTAGATTTCACCCAGTTACCCAGTTTTGAGCTTCCTAATCTGAGGGGGTCTTTTGCTAGCCTTGCTTACAGGGACAGTATACGACTAAAAACATGTACTTACCTGAAGGTGTGGCTGTCTGTTGTGCTCATCTGTGATGTTAACAGGGGCTTTGTGGGGTGGCATTCTGAAATGAGGGGTAAGGGGAGGGAGCAGAGTGGTTGTGTGTGACCCCTGAGATCTCTGTGTCCCTTCAGACAGCCGAGAGGAGGTCGTCCTAGGTAGCATCCCCCTGCCCAGCTATGTCATCGCCCCCGTGGAGCCCAACGACCACATCGGCCGCAAGTACGCCTTCAAGGTGAGGTCTGTGGAAATTCAGTCTGAACAGAGCATCCTGAGATTTTGTTTCTGTGTGTGTGTGTGAGAAAGAGAACGAGATAAAAGGATTGTGTCCTCCTAATGTCCTTTACAAACCCAGAAGCACCACAAGTATGCCAGTGATGAAAGAGGAGGTCTGATTGTAAAGGTCTCCACTTCAGAATGACCTTTTATCCTACGTGCCAGTGATGGAGTGCCCATCCCGTGCCTGGCCACGTGCCATCTCCGTCACCTCTAACGCTTGACACAGTAGAGTTGCCCCAGCTCTTTGCTCTGCCAATTTTTCACTTGTGCAGTCTGCTTTGTGCTCAGTAGACTTTGCAGTGCTGCAGTCCTGTTTCGCTGGTATTAAAACAAGAAAACTTTGCAGCATATGCAGTTATATATAGTATATTGTTTGCTGGAAACATTTACAGATGAGCTGATGCCACAGTTTGATGAGGTTTTCTGTGACTTTAGCTACTTGCTGCTAATGTCACATAGTTGCTCCTTGCAAGAGCAAGTTAGAAATCCTTTAATAGGCTTGTGCAAGGCCAGTAATTAAAAAGCTTCAATTTGCTTTCTCTCAAAAGCACTGCAGTTACAGTAATACACTGAGCTGTCTTATATTATACAGCTTTCATGCAGGTTTGTTTCTAAACCTTTAGCACCAAAACAATAGAATGTCTTGCCTTTTAGCTGTAATATTCCAGATAAAAAAGGATTTGAGTTAATATTGTCAAAATTTGATATGTCAAAGAGATAGGAGCGTGCCCTTTGGTGGTTTGGCACCTTGTCCCGGGTGTTCCTTCCCTCTAGGCTCCATGGGGTAGGCTGCAGGCCACCTGAGATCTTAAACAGGATAAGTGTTTAACGGAGGGAGGAGGTGCATGAAAATGCGGTACATGATATTGTCTTTTTATACAAGCCATTATTAATGCCATTCAGGAAGAAAGATTATTATGGAAAAAACTGCACATATACAGGGTCAGCATTGTAGGTGTTCTTGGAAGAGAGACTTCCTGCTTAAGTGAAATGGTCATTCTTTCTGATCTTCCCTTTTCATATGGCCATATCCTCTGTAGTGTTCCCAGAATGCCGCATTTCTCTCCTAACTTTACAGTGGGATGTTAATTATGCATTAGTCCCACTGTCTAATGTCTTCTCCATCTTACCCCAGTCATTCATACATAGGTGAAAAGTTCCATAGCTTGGTACTCCTTGGTATTTATCTAGTTGAGTTGTATAAAATCTCTATTAGTTCTAGCACCAAGATAATAATTGAATTGTGTTTTTGCTGATACAGAAATTCACAGGGAGGGTTTTAGAGTCTTTTTCATTCTTTTCGAAGTGTTTTTTTTTTTTTTTTTTCCCAGATCTGGCCTTTTGACTGTTTATAACTGTTTGACCCACATCCTGTCTGCTTCGAAGTGTGAATAACGCTGACCGGAACCTTCCTGTGTAGCAGTTCCAGAATGAACTGGCTTTTGGCAGGTGGTCAAATGTCATTTGTTCATTTTCATTTATTAATTCTTATCTGAAGACATCTTTGAAAGCCAGCTTAAGTAAGGCAGTTTGATTAATGAAGCTGAAATTTGGGGGGCGGCTGGACGGCCATGTGTTTCTGGTCTGGAATCTGGATTTTGTTACAGAGATGATGGAATGAAAATTTGTCATGCTCTTCCCCTGAATTTCGACACAGGCTGTTGGAGAGAACACACACACACACACACACACACACATACACAATTTCCCACTGCTGTTTAGTGTTTGTTAGTCAATAAGTGACATCAGTACTTCAGAAATCCACACCATGAAAGAGCCAATGTTTGCTGTGGGAGATTTTTGCTACTGACGCAACGTCGTTTCGCTCTGTGCATTTGCCACCTACAGGACATACCGTATGTTCGGAGGCCCCACGGAATGTCACCTTGTTTACAGACTGACCAATGAGTCTGAGAGCACTCGTCCTTTAATGCTCTTTTGTTTTTAATTGGTCAACCACTGACCTTTGCCCCTTTGGTTTTAACTCTGGTGAGTTTTGGAGTGAGCTTTTCCTTCTAGAAAGGATTTCCTGGAACATACATAAACATTCATGCATGAGTAACTAAGTTTTCTTTTATGTGATATTGCAGTTTGTTTTATGCGTTCACTATTTTGAAAGTGCCTGGTAACTTTCTCGTTATCAGAGATAGATATAAAGTCATTCTGATGGTTTTTTTGTTGTTGTAAATTTTCCCAATCAGTGCAGTAAAAAGACACATTTATGCTGTAGTTGTATTGCTGACTCCACAGTTGATTTAGCCCTGGAAGGCTGGCTTTACCCCCCCAAAACTCCTGAGTTTTCTGAATATAAAAAAGTAAACAGGACGACATTTAACAAACACTTTGCCCACACTCAAACACCATATGGTAGCGCTAGGCAGGTCACCTACTTCCCATTAAGGTGAATAACTGAAAGTGGCTCTACATAGAAAGGTGTGGTCTTAAAGGCAATATTGCGTAGGTATTGGTTATCCTGCTATCTTGCAGTATACTACATGAAGTATATAAAAACTATATATTTAAAATTGTTTATAAAGTAAATAAGATGGGGTAATAGATGAAAATCCTATTCAGATGGTTTGTAGCATCACACTTTGAACTGGATGCTACTCATATGGCCTGTATAACTGGCTCAGCACTTTGAGGTTTAGCCAGCCAGGGTCACAATGGACACCACTGAACAGGCTTCAACTATACAGACATTATATTCACCCTCTGTGTTGGAGAAAGGATCAGATCATGGTGGTCTAAGCCTTCTAAGCTGGTCATCACATCAGCAGCTGTTTGGAGATACCAGCACAGACCTGGGTGGACAGGAAGCTGGGAGTACAGAGGTCAGCTGAAGTGCTGTTGAACAGCATTAGTGTGTGGGCTGTGCTTCATGGGTCTGGGTTTGTGGACTCAGAGTTGGATGAGAAGGCCACACCCTTGGGTGCGTTACAGTTGTGTAGGGTGGGCTCACCATGAGGCGGTCAGGGGAGGGCTGCAGCAGTGGGGGGGAGGCATGTTGGAGTTTAGATTGGCTTGGGGGAGGGGGACGGGGGGTGTAGATGACACAGGGCAGCGTGACGAAGAGAGCGCAGGAAGCACAGTGTGAAAGTGCTGAGCTGGCCAGGGATTAGGCTGCTGTACTGCTGGTGCGGCAGAGGAAAAACGGGCCGGCTCTGCCGCTGTCAGGGTCCAGGGGACGGAGCCTACGGAACCAAATAGAACTTGGTGAAGAGATAAGGAGGGAGCCTGCAGAACGAGGTGAAGGCATGCGAGGGAGCCTGCAGAACTGAACAGAGCCAGGTGAAGGGATGCGAGGGAGCCTGCAGAACTGAACAGAGCCAGGTGAAGGGATGCGAGGGAGCCTGCAGAACTGAACAGAACCAGGTGAAGGGCTGTGAGGGAGCCTGCAGAACTGAACAGAGCCAGGTGAAGGGATGCGAGGGAACCTGCAGAACTGAACAGAACCAGGTGAAGGGCTGGGAGGGAGCCTGCAGAACTGAACAGAGCCAGGTGAAGGGATGGGGAGAGAGCCTGCAGAACTGAACAGAGCCAGGTGAAGGAACTGAGGAAGTTGTGGTTTTCTCGCAGCTGCTGACATCTGAATGCAGTTGTGCTTTTGTGTGTACGTGTGGATTCAAGGTAACAGGAGAGACACTACGGGTTTCCAACGTGTTGTGTAAAGTGTGATCATAATAGCAACATCTGAGAAACATGAAATGGCCAGACTTTGGCTGAGTTGTCTGTAACAACACCATCGCAGAAGCTGTTAACTCTATAGTCAGTACTACTAACACTTTGCAAATGTTTATGTGACTTTAAAGATGCTTCAAAACAACATTTTTAATATTATAAAGAGTGTTTGTATAGCATTGTTGTGCCACTCCCTCCCCAGGCAAGCCACGTTGGCATGCGTGCCTACATTCACAGTAAGGACCTCGAGGCAGGCCCACGGGGCGCGCACGGCGCCATGCGCACGTACTACTTCAGCGCCGACACGCAGGAGGACATGAACGGCTGGATACGCGCCATGAACCAAGCGGCCCTCGTCCAGGGCCTCGCTGTGAAGAGGTCGGTCCTGCGCCCCTACACAGCCCCTCACCTCCTTCTGAACAGCCACGCTCTGGCTTTCCTTGGGTTACCATGGGTTTTATGGGACGTTGTCTTGGTGTAAAAGGGCTTTGTCAGGCAAACTTTACCCCAGGGTCAACGTCTTCATTTTCAAGATTAAATTTTTGACACAGAAGGGTTGATTCGTCATAATTTTGCACAGTATGTGAAGGGGAAGTTAATATGACGGCCCAAAAGAGGTTAATTTTAATGCTCGTATTTTTGGTGTGAGAAGCTGTGACCCCTAGCAAGAGCCTTGCTTCTCATTTCCAAATCTTCGACTCAATTTCACCCTCGTTTTCTGCTCTTAAAAATATACATTTATTGGTCCAACTTCTCAGTGAGCAGCGCGTGTGTGTGCTTTAAGCTCAACCAGATGTAAAGAGATGGGTGTAACTGTATTTCAGACAATGTTTTACCAGTTCTGCTCTGGCTGGACATTTCAAGGTTCTTACTTCTGGTCTGTCTTTGTTCTTCTTGAGCCTAGCTGGCATTACCTGGGTTAATGCCAGTAATGAATTAGTGTGGGAAGGTCACAGGGTCCTTTTCAACCTATACAACAGCATCTGCTGAATTGCATGCATTGGCTGTAGATATTACATTTATTCAGTTAGCAGATGCTTTTGTCCAAAGCAACTTACAAATGACACCGAACATGTTGTGATGAAATTGGGTCTCTGTATTTAACCCATCCCCTGGGGGGGAGCAGTGGGCAGCCATTATGCGGCTGGGGAAGCTAGCGCTGGGTGTCTTGCTCAGGGACACACCTGGCTGGGGTGGGATTCAAACCTGGAAACTTCTGCATCCCAGCCTGATGTTCAACCCATTGAGCCACCGGCCAGGCGTATTAATAAATGGGTTATCAGTTTGGCAGTGTGCAGTGCCTAAGGAGCCCTACTCATACCTCCTCTCCTGCTCCCACCCACACCTGCCAGGCAGTCAAGGGGCACTAATGCCATGCATGTTGTAGGGAAGAGGAAGGGGAGGAGGCATTTCTGAGTGAGGCTTTGAGGACGTTCTGCAGTGATTGTGCTGTGGTGGTCGCAGCACGACCCTTGCTCTGGCAGACCTTGAACAATGCGTCACTTCTCACCTTGATGCTGCTGGTCCCTGACTCCCTCTCTCATCATCTGCAGCGATGGGAGCTTTAACACTCTCATCTGAGATGCTAGTCCAACACAAAGGGGTTAAATATCTGAGGGCAGACCTTGTATTTATCAGAGGCACACTTGGCTTTTCTGGTACTGCAGGCAACCTCACGGGAAAGCAGCAGTCATCCACAGACAGGGGGCGCCAACACTCCCTGGTATCTGGCACTGTACATTCTAGTCCCACTCCCTCCATGGGTTGAGTAAGATGTACAGACCGGAAGTATGGCTTCCTTTTTCCTCCTGATGACGCCTGAGGGGCTTGCGACCAGGGCGCTATAAACTTAATATTAAAGACAGGAGACTCAAGAAACGAAGGTGATGCCCTACTGCTAACACTTCAGTGCTGCTCTTTCTTCTGTGGCAGACAACAACAACAGCATTTCTCAGCAGCGTCACTCTTCTCACACTCAGGGCCTCGGACAGCCGTCTCTTTCCTTGCCTGGTACGACAGTAAGCATTGTTCAGCTAGAAGCGCATTGGTGACGTCAGAGTGCATTGTCAGTTTGTATGCAGCTGTTTTTCAAGAGGGAGGGGCCAGGATGTGTCAGAGTACATTTGAGTTGGGATAAGTTGGGACTGCATTTCATGGATAGCATTCATTACCAGAATTGTGACTGAGGAAAAAGCTGCAATGAAATCTGTGTTATGAATTATGGATTGATTATGGATGGCCATCCTTTGGTGAACTCTGGGTGAGCCCTGAAAAGGTAAGTGATCTTTGTTAATTAAATACTGTCTTTTTTACAGCAGCAGTCTTGCGTGAAAGATTAACAAAGGTCCAAAGAGTCACGTATTGATGCCTTTGTTCTTTTGTAGTCGACAAGTTTGATTCTGTAGCATCGGCGAGGCTGAAACAGTCCAGAAACATCTGCTGAAAATTCATGAAAGCTGTTCATTCCTTTGTCGCATGGACATTTGCCCAAATGGTCCCGAATGTTTTAATAAGAGCTGAGGTTTTCCTCTCCATGTGAACTCCGGGATGTTGAACACTATTTAGCAGTTTTCCTTATGTAGCTCCTGTTTTCTACTCATTACTTTCCTACTTATGTGATTATGGACACAGGTACACTACTGATTACACATGCTGATGTTTCTGAACATTTTTAATGTTAATGGGACATGAACAGAACTGGTTAAATTTAGCTAAAACATGTTTGAACTTTCACACCTTTCTTTCCCTTCCTGTCCCCCTTTTTCCTTTCCTCATATCTGGTTATCATTGTTTCTTCCATTGAGTTTAAAACTGGAAGCCTCATTGTTCTTGACTAAACTAAGGTGCAGGGCTTGTGTTGATTGGCCAATTTCCTTTGTGTCTAACGGGACAACTGTGACCAATCATGACCAAGCTGTCAAATGTGTAGCCAATTAAATTAAAGGACTGTTGCAACTGGATGTTCATCCAAAACTTCAGACCCTTAATAGAAAGAAAATACACTTTTGTTTATGTATGATACATATATGTGTATTAATAAAAAAAAAATAAATAATCATAAATCACACATGTTAAATGTTTTAAGCTTAACAAATTCCAATTGCTTGTCAGATAACGCACCAACAAAGAATTATCTGCTGTCCTAAAGTGTGAAGGAGAGTTGTTAAAGGTCTGTATGGTATTACAAAATGTTGCTCTCCTATCTCTGCACAGAGAGACCGATAGACCTGAGAAGGCGGACACTTCAGAGCGACAGGCGGTCCCACAGGCCAATCATGTTAACAACTACAAGCGGAGCCTATGTCAAGTAGACGGTGTTCACCAACCAGAGAGTGTGGAGCGGCCTGCCGGCATCTCTTTCAGCACAGACAGGGCCAGGGATGTCCCAGAGGAAGCCGGAGAGGTGCCCCTGGACTCAGCAATCCCTCAGGCCCTGCCCACACACGGCACACGTCTGTCGCCTAATGTCTTGCACCTGCAGCCGAATGGCGGGACAGCGCGCAAGAGGAGCGTGACCCCACGTTCGGACATGGACAGGCAGACACAGAGGAAAACCGCTCTGTCCCAGGTGGAGCACTGGGTGAAGGTGCAGAAAGGAGACCCCAAGAGGTCAGACAAAGTCAAAGTACAAAAAATATTTGTGTTGGCTCCCATGGAAATGGCAGGATTTGCCATTGTCTGTGTACTGGGCTAAGGAACATTTTTGCATGATTTATTGACAAAGCCACATATTACACAAAAAAAAAGCAACACATCACGGTACCTTGTTTAGAATTTATGGCTCCTGTGTTTTTGGTCACCAATATGGTACATGCTGGCATGCTTTTATTCAATATCAAACAGCTCCCTCTGCTGGTTTTTTTTTAAATTCAAAAACAGTAATTGATATTGTAAGGCAATGCTTGTCAAACGGGGAAACGGGTACCTACCCGCGTACTCAACAGCACCTTAGGGGGTTCTTGACAGAACTGCATAATTTGCCAGAAAAAATGTTCACAAGTAGCCTCAAATTCCACTAAAAAAATTGCCTTCACAAGTTTACAAAATGAACATAAAAAAACATCAGGAGGTACCAGAGAGAAGAAAACTATTGCAAAAGAGGATATACAAACCAAAACAGATTGAGAACCAGTATTCTAAAGCACTGGTGTACACAGTATTTTCATCAGAGACACTGAATCAGCCTTGTTCTAGTTTGGCAGGCACCAGTCTTTTATTGTTAATTGACATTATCGTAATTAAAATAAAACTTAGCAGCTCAATTCACTACATAAATTTCATGTAATAATGTAAACGAGAGTAATTCAATAGTTAAGTTTGCTTGACTTCATTCTGTCCAGTTGACATGATTCAACTTCTAGACTTCATGATTCTAAACTTCTAATTTAAGGACAAAAGGTTTAAATGTTGATTGACTGATGGAGTTCCTGGTGTGTTATTGTAGTACAGTGAGTGCCTTTGAGACAGCCGTACTGTAAAATGAAACCTTTGTCATTTTTACACCTTCTCTGCATTGCAGCCTTCCTTCCTCTGAGCACACACTGCCCCGCCGTACCCCCCCCACGCAGCCAAAGGCACAGTCGTTTGAGGCGTACCAGTCCTTACCAAAGACACTGTGCCACCCATCGGCTGGAAGCTCTCCTCCTGTTCCTCAGAACCTGCCCAGCGATTACAAGTATGCGCATGACCGCGTCAGCCACTTCCGCATGACCGTGGACGAGCGCGTTGCGACCAAGGAGGGCACGGTGTGGCAACTCTACGAGTGGCAACAGCGCCAGCAGTTCCGCCACGGCAGCCCCACGGCGCCCGTCTGTACTGACGGCACCCCCTACAGGGCTGCCTTGGACATGCCACGCTCTGTATCTGTGCCCCCTTCGCCCAGTGACGTTCCCCTGCCAAAAAGCCTGTCTCCACGGAGGCCTCACATGCCTGCAGAACGGGTGACTGTCCGGCCCCTGGACGACAGAGCGGTCCTGGGAGTGCCAGCTTCCACTTCCCCTCAACAGATGCGCTCGCAATACTCCAGGGTGAGCTCATAAACGGACTGCTTGCGTTCACCAGCTATAGGCTGTTTAGCGTGCTTGGTTTTGATTATGCGTTTTTCTGTCTTTATTAAAATGTGTGAGCTGACCGAAAGTGCTACCACCAAAAAATACAGTTTTTAAATTTCACATATAAAAAGTGCCCCATGCGGCAAAAAAAAAAAAAAATGGGGAATACAGCTTGGGCGGCCGACAGTGTTGTTTGCTAATAGCAAACATGCAGTTTATAGAACCAGGTTGGGGACAATTTCTGTGATTAATTACATCTGATATGTTGCCATTTGTAAGGCACAGCATTGTGCTTGCACTGCTAGTTTTGAGTCCAAAATTAAAAAGAAATATTTTCAGCCCACAAATTTGTAACATTAACATCACTGGTAATAGAACACGTATAGTGAATTGGCTGTAGGAGAGTGTCATTTGTATTTTATGGTAGTTTATTAATCCTGGAGGGAAACTACTCCTCTGCCTTTGACGTATCCCCTGAGGGGAGCAGACGGTAGGCATTTGAGCATCTTGCTCAAAGACACACCTGGCTGGGCTTTGAACCACGAGTCTTCCACATCCGAGCTTGATGTCTTAGTATCTCTAGTGTCACACTAGATTTAAATAAATTGTGACCATTTAGTAGCAGTTTGAGAGAAGTAAATTATTACTGCTTTTTGAGGAGAAAGGGGTGCTTTTGTTATTGCTAACAAATCTTTATTGTTTTGTCATATGAGTGTAAGTGATCGGTCTGCGACTGAATTTTTTTTTCAGACCGCTCCGTCAGACAGAAGGTCAATCCCACCTACGGGCTACATGACACACACCGTTAGTGCACCAAGTTTGCATGGAAAAACGGTAAGTCTTTTTAAATTTTGTGAATGTATTGTTTTCAACAAAGTCCATAGTCAGGGTAGGAAGTGCTAGTATTTACAGGACAACAGAGTCATGTAAAAAAAAAAAAAAAAAAGGTGTATCTGAAGACACCTTGGGTGGCCAGTGACCCTAACGACCTCTTCTAGGTAGTGGGGCACCTCACAGAAAAGAGGACTTGCACACAGCAGGTCTTGGAAGGCTCTGTTGTCCTGTTGGAGCCCTGCCTTCTGTGCTCTTTTACCCCCATGTGGCACAGGCAGGAGCTGCAGAATGTGAGTGTAAAAAGCTGCTCTCTCTGCCCCTCCCTTGGCCGCACAGCTGGAGGAGTTGACCCTGCTCCTCATCCAGCTGAGGAGACACCAGGCCGAGATGGCCGGCGCGCGCAGGCACGCACTAGCCCTGCTGCGCCGGTCCAGTGGCCGCAAAGCCCTGGTAACCCCTTCCTGAAACCCCGCCCCCTGGCCCGCCCACCCGACTGCCTCATGGACCTGTCTTGCTGAACACCGTTAGGCCTTTGTTAGCGAGGCACTGGGCTCCATCTGCCTGTGTCACTCATGTTGGTTTTGGCACCATGCAATGCATCATGGATGACAAAACGCCTTCCATTTGTCATGCCCTCACCTCAGCCTAGAGCTCTTTATATGCTGTTGAGTGCTCAACAGCTATTCAAAATTATTTAATTTGCCAGCATGCTTTGGCTCAACATCACCAGCTGCTGATGTAAGCATGGTCTCTCTGTTTACCATTTGACACTTTTTTACACCTGCTTCTTTGCCACGACTTGTGTATGAAGCAAAAAAAAGATGATCTTTGTAACAGATGTCATGAAACTGTCTCTGGACCAACAGTGCAATTGCTTGCGTGCGGAACTAATAGTGTAAAGGATGTTTTAGACTTAAAAGTCGTTTTTAGCCGTTCCTCAAAACAGAGGTGATCCGGTTTTGTGAATGCCTTGCTGAGGAAAAATAACTAGAAGTATTGCTAATAAATGACTAAAACAACAACAGGGTTGTTTTCCAAGGTATGTGTTGGTATATGTAACTGGGTAAGACTTAACGTGCTGTTGGTGAACTGAAGTCCGTCGATGTCGTCTCCACAGTATTTCTCCATGACACTTAAAGTGCCGCGTTCATTTTGGTTTATTTTAGAAGAGTGTGATATGCATCAAAAATCTTCATTAGCAAAATATGGTTCTTTATTAACTGATATTCAGGCATAATACTGTTTGCGGATATGAAAAGCATGACTTGAAGTTATGCAAACATCCAGTATGGAGGCATGGCTGTACAGTGTGTATATTTCATAATAATGGTATCAGGTGAATGAGAACTTTTAAAATGATGGATAGCATGTAGCCACGACTAGATGCTCATACGCATTGTATTGTGGACGGATGCTTTTGGAATGTCCTTTCCTGCGTGTAGACCTGCAGTCTTTGGGTAGGTGTCATGTGACTTCTCTCTCTGTTCTTCACTCAAAGGCTGATGATACCTATAGGCAGCTGAAGTCAGACCTGGAGTACCTTGACCTGAAGGTGGGGGTGGCCAGCCCGTTTTATCCTCCCCATCTAACTGCTCAACTGCACCCTTTACTTCTTATCTTCTCTTTAACAAAAAAAAAAAACAAAAACCTCATGTTTGCTTGTGCATGTTTGCGTGTGCATGTTTGCATGTGCACGCCTCTATTCTCTACAGATGGTGGGTTTTCATGAGCAATCCTCTGACTTAGCTGTTTGTTTGAGGCAAATTAGATATTGGTTATGATTAAATGTCATTAACAATGTACTTGGATGTATTTGTGTATTATAGTTTTATACTTCATTCTTTGTTGTGGCTTATAGTAAAGTAATGAGCCAAACTGTGCATTTTAAACTGGAAGGTGGGAGTAATGCTGCTAAGTCATCACTGAAGGCATTATGCCACTATTAATGAAGAGTTAGTGGCGGTGAATTCATTCTGACCTGGAAGACGGCGTTTCTAAATGAAGATAACTTAGGAAGACGTGCTTGGTTTCTACTTTAGGTGGCTGGGCGTGAAACCTTGAAAGACAAATCGGCAAGACCGGTGAAAATTGCGGAGAGCGACGTTGACGTAAGTGTGGAGCGACATGCTGCTTTCAGAATGCGGTGTCCGTATCGGTACCATGATGTGAAAAAGAAACTTTGTACGTGAGCGAGGATTAAGCACTTTTTAAGCTGTGATTAAAGTGTAAACTGAAACATAAAAACAAACAAATACCCTCCAGCGTTGCCTTAAAGAGAAAAATGCATGAAATGGGATTTTCTACTTTGAGCTCGTAAATTTTTCAGTTTGATTCTTGTTATCCAGCTTTTAATATTTTTTTCCAAGCTATTTGAGGTAACTAAGTTGAAAGTCGTGGTGTTTCATCATTAATATTGTTACAATTTAACAATTTATAGAAACGTTGAATTTTTTAGGGTTGTGAATATTTAATGTAATTAAAATAACAATATACAGCAATGACGTATAAGCTAGTTAAATATTTATTTAACAGAATAGTAAAGTTGAGCTGTAGAAAAAAAAAAGTGTGGGCCTGGCAGACTGAAACTCATGTTTTTTTTAACATTACCAACCCAGAAATAAAATCTTACTTTGGACATAATATGTAGCCAATATTGTTCAATGATTAATATTCTATAACAGCACTACAAAGCTTTGAGGATGTCCAGGAAAGATATAGAAAATGATCTAGTTAGTTCTATCTTTTTCTCAGCTAATGATTTCTGAGTGAGAGGTGTTTGGAATTCTTTTCCCCACCCAACACTCAGGGGAAACTAAGATGTTTTGTATTCACTAATAAAGTGCTCAGGAAAACGGCTGTCCTGAGCTCTGGAAAAGGAGTTTCTGCAGCCACAAGTTCCTTACCTGACACCTTCTCCACAGGTAAAGCTAAGCAGACTGTGTGAACAGGATAAGATCCTCCAGGACCTGGAAAACCAGATCCGTACACTGAAGGAAGACAAGGTATTGAGGTTATCCTGCTCGTCAGCCGTGAGGGTCTTTTCTACACAGGCAGCAGTGATGATGCCGTGGGAGGTTATGGAGGTGACTGCTGAAAGGTGGGAATTGGACCTTTTCAGGTTCCCTCCATCCGCTCAGTGTCCCCCTCTTTGATCAGGATAAGCTGGAGTCCGTGCTGGACGTATCCCACCAGCAGATGGAGCAGTACCGTGACCAGCCCACCCACGCTGAGAAGATCACATACCAGCAGAGACTTCTGCAGGAGGACTTGGTGCACATTAGAGCCGACATCTCCAGGGTGTCCACAGTAAGTCAGATCTGGGTGACCTCTTGTACTGGCTAAAGGTCCAACCCTGTGCTGTACTCCCTCTTCTCTAATGCTCATATAACATATACGTGTCTATTTTTTAGTTACTGACTTGCTCCACTGTGTCGATGCCAATTGCAAATTGTGTTGTGTAGGAGATGGAGAATGCCTGGAATGAGTACAGCCACCTCGAGACAGATCTGCAGCATCTCAGGGTGTCACTGCAGGGACAGATAAGCCGCAGCATCCTGTCTCAGGTGAGGACCGTACCTGCCTCATGCTACCCTGCCGTTCGTGGGCAGCCGGGTTAAACAGCTAGCAGTGGGAAGGGAGAGGCTGATTAAGCAGAGAGTCTCTGAGCCTTACAACAGCAAGATAGAGTTTGTGGTGTGAACGGTAGTACCGTGGTCTCTGTTGGATGCACAAGTGATGGTTTGTTGTGTTCCAACAGCAAGAGAAAGCCCAGATGAGGAAAGAGCTTTGGAGGATTGAGGACGTGATGGCTGGCCTCAGCTCCAGCAAGGCCAACTACAAAGTCACCATCGACTCCGTGAAAAACCCAGGTGAGGGGAGGGCACGGCTGGTTGCGACGCTGTGAAGGTTGATGGCAGGCGAGAGGAGGAAGGCTGCTAGTGCTAAAATACCATGCTGTTTGTTTGCATGTGCACGTCTGTGTGTCTTTCAGAGAGGAAACTTGTGCCTTCGATATCAACGCCCTCGGTGCCTTCACTGCTCACAAGTGAGCCCAGGGCAGAAACGAAACCCCCCCAGCGAAGTCCCCAGCAGAGCCCCCACCTCAGCCCTGTGCAGCCTGACCCAGAGTGCTGGCCTTTGCAGCCGTCCCCCCGGCCACTGCACGTGCCCCACCAGGTCCATGTAGCCCACCTGCCTGCCTCAGTTTGGGTGAGTCACAGTGCCCCCTAGAGGCCAGCATGGTGTGGTGTGAGGGCACATACAGTGTGAACAAGGGAAGAAACAGAAAATAGCTTTTTTGTGCTTCAGACACCACAGGATGAAGACGCCCCTCCCAGGCCGCCCCTCCCTCAGCTGTACAGCCCTGAGGAACAGCCCCCAGCTGTGCCTCCCCTTCCCAAGGAGGCCTCTGTCATCAAGCACATGTCCGTTCGTGGTCTGAAACGCCAGTCAGACGAGAGGAAACGTGACAGAGAGTACGGGCTGTTTGTCAACGGAGAGTACAAGGTCTGTTCATAAGAATGCATGCTGGCAGTGCAAAATAAAAATCATCAGCTTGGTTAATATATATATATATATAAACATTTTGCAGCTTTAAATTCTAAGGATTTTTTTGATTGTTTTACACACATTAATACAGGCCAGTTTTGTTCTTGATGTCCTAGGTGGAGCTGAGATCGTACCAGAGTGAGCCAGAGCTGTTTGGGACAGGAAGTGGCACTAGTCAGCTGACCACAGGCATGCTGGGAACTGGAAACGGAGTCCAGACATTGCCAAGCAGAGGTAAGGCACGTCGTGTTCACTCGCCTGTATCTGCGTGTGTCCGTGTTTATTGGCATCCAGTTCAGCAGTGGGGCACGATCTTCTGTGTCACAGGATTGGCAGGTTCCACTTCAAGGCTGAACCAGTCCACAAACATTTCTTCGTACGTTACTTTCCGAAGAGGAGCCCCAGAAGTGGACATGAAGGTGAGACCAGATGGAGCAGTTTAATCTCAGGACGCACAAGTCTGCATACGTGGCCTGTTGGCTCAGTGGGTAGAACAGGCTGGGATGCACAAGTGTTTTGGTTCGAATCCCAGCCCAGCTGGCAGGTGTGTCCCTGACCAAGACACTCAGCGCTAGCTCCCCGGGCCCTGTGTGTGGCTGCCTACTTCTCTCCCCAGGGGAATGGATTAAATGCAGATCCAACATAACTGTAATGTGTATGTGTAACAGGTATATTAACACAATGACAATAAAGCTGCTTCCTTTTCTTCTGCAGCAGCTCTTGTAGTAACTACACTTAGGATATTGTCTGACAGATCCATAAGGCCTCCAAATGGTTGTGTTTGCAGTTTAACCATTGCGTTTGTTGTTGGTCCATCATTGATGTATGTTAATGGTAGCTCCATCCAGGAGCCGATGTTTTAGGTTTGCTTTTGCTTACAAAGAGATTATTAATGAGAACTTAATGACTGTTTGCTTGACTCCTTTCTCTGTTCTATGAAGTAGCGTGGTCCATACTGGGATCCAATGTAAAGTCCTTATGTGTGAGGCAGTGCATTTATAAAATGAATTCTTTAAACTGATCACATTGGTTTAATTCTTTTACAAAGCATGCTTCTCTTTTCTTTGTTAATTCTGCTGATCTGTGGCAAATCTCACTGCTAACTCTCCTTATGCAGCACATGGATAACACGTTACAAATTCTCCCATAGCTCTGAGTACAAAATTCTAAATAGCTAGAAAATTGCAGATAATAACAGAATGCTAAAGTGATCATTAATAAGTCATTGCTTAAATATTGGCTAATTTGTCTTTCATCATGTATGTTTGTGCATATAAATAACCTCTGTGACCTAACTTACTCTTTTAGTGAATTTTTCATTACTTTTTCAGTCCTGCTCCTGTCATGTTTAAATTTTTCTTTACTTCATCCTGCCTTTACTTTGTCCTCTGAGGCTGTGAGAAGGGAAAAATAAATCTAGCAAACATGCTTCTCACTATGATACATGGTGGAATATGGTCGTTCCTGTGGAAACCATCAGTGTTAGCTTACCTGTGAGTTTCCTGCTTATCCCGCTTATGGACACACTCGTGTGCTCTGATTGGCTGGCTCTGCTGTGGTATGTGTGGCTGAGCGCTGATGCCCTGCCCCTTCCTCTCCTTTCAGGAGAGGCCTAAGAGTGCCCTGGAGCGGCTGTACCCGGGGGAGGTGCAGCAGCATGGGGGCCGAATGAGTGCCGAGGAGCAACTTGAACGAATGAAGCGCCACCAGAAAGCACTGGTCCGTGAGCGCAAGCGGAACCTGAGTCACGGGGAGCGGCCAGTGACTCCCTCCCGCCCCTCCGCCACCTCCTCCAGAGTCGCCTCTGCAGACCCAGGCTCCGTACGTTAGAACTGCCACAAATGATTGAGTCACTTATATCCCACCCCCAACTCTGCCTGGCCACTCCCAAAGGCAGAATGGCAGCTTCTGTAGTTTTGTACATATAACATGTTTGCTAGTGATTACCATCACGTGACGTAATGGCGCGGTGATGTTAGTGTGTGGAGGTTGTGGTATGGCGTTTCAGGTACGTGGGTGTGTGTTTCCTTGTCGGCTGGCGTGAATGAGATGTTCTCCATTTGAAAAGAAACCAGAAGGTCTGGTGTCATAGAGAAGAAGGATGGGATGAAAGACCTTCACCAACCTTTTGTCACCCATCACAAAAAATATAATGAAACGTGTGTTGAATTAAAACACTTGTTCAGACATCTCTTACCCTAATATACCTGTGCAATGGTTAGCCTAAAACACAGTTTGAACTATGTTGCTGGGATAACTGGTGACTCTTAAACCACATAGCAAGAAAATCTCGATCGCAAGGGTGACTTAAAGAATGTAGATTACCTGCTCATCAAAAGCGTTTCTTTAATCACAAAATTCTAACTCATGTTTCGTACCTTCACTTATAAAGTTACGATTTACTAAAATTTGCACACATCTGAGTAGCATCGCTGTGTAGAACTACACAATACAGCGTTAGTGCTTTAGTGTCATACTGATGTATGTGGAACTAATGTGCTGTGTGCTAACTTTTGCAGCGTGTTTTTCACTAAGGAGTATTGTGCAGTTTTAAGGCCTGTGCACACATGTGACCTGAGCTCAGGCTGTCATTGGCTGGCCTGGCTTCACAAAGCCTCGCTTTCCCTCGGCCTCCTCCTTCTGCCTTCTCCGGCTGCTGCTGTACAACATTCTCACAATGTTTCAGTAAACATTATGGCAGCGTTCTCCACAGTCTGACAGTTGTTTTCTGGCATAGTGCTGTTGCCTTACCTCTTTCTGTCTGCGGCACGTTCTCTTTGACAGAGAGCTGCCGCACCTGAACGTCTAACACCTGTTCTGTTAACCGGCCCTGCCAGATGTCGTACCATCTAACCGAGTTTGCCCAGGCTTCATTGTGCTTCTCACCGCTAATGATGCAAAGTGGGGGGGTTGAGGGGTAGCTCTGCTACTGCTACAGCGCTGACTCTTAACATTTTTTTTTTTTTTTTTTTTTAGTGTTCAGTAGAGCTTTTATCATAACTAGCTCTTACTCACATGTCCAGTTTGTTGTTTCATTGATTACATATAAATAACATGTATGACTCATAACACCAAATTTATATAAGGTCAGTAAGCTCTGCTCTTGGTCTTACCTTTTTTTTAAAAGGACTCTTAAAAATGTATATTCCAAATTCTTTTCATTTTGCTTGTAAAATCTTGCAAATTCCACCCTCGATCATGACCGGAGGTGTTAAGTTTTTGTCATCTCACAACCTTGTCAGAATTAGATTCCTAGACATTCGGATTACCGTCAGGAGTGTTTTACTAAACTTGGGGGGTTATAGCAGTGTGTACACCACAGGCGTGAAGTAATTTCTCTCGTGTAGAAGATAGACACATTTATCTGTACCCATTTTATGCACCTGATAGAAATTACCGGCCATTCAGACATGTAACAGGTTATGAGAAGCACAGCGTTTAACTGTTTCATAATTAAAGCTTAAACTACACATGGAATATACCATGCACAACTTGTGCGTTTGCTATTTTTTAATGTAGATGTGTGAACTTATCAAATAAAACACATTTGCTAATAAATAAATGTTGGCTGTTCTTTTTTTTTTTTTTTTTTTTTTTTTTACATGGTCATAAATATGTGAATTTTTTTTTTTTTTTTAGAGGGTCCGCATTTTTATTTTGCCTAGAAAGCACAATGAAGTCTGGGAACTTGGTTTTGGCTGTGGTGTACGTGTGTGTCTGTGACTTTTTTTTAATTAATTTATTTTTTTCATATAGATCCTCACACCTCCACACACACACACACACACACACACACACACGCACACACACACACACACACACACACACACACACACAGAGAGAGTGTCATTTGGCACTCTCCAGTAGAGAAATTCATGTTTTAAAATGATGGACTTCTGTTTTCTATCAAGTGTGTGTGTGTGTGTGCGCATTTTAAGACCATGTGTTTATACAATACTGTCATACGTGTAAAAATATATATGTAATGTTCTGATTGTATCCATTTACAAAAATGTTCACGTTTTCAGATTTGATATGGTTGACCTTATACTTCAGACTTAAAAAAATAAATAAATAAATGTTGAAAAAGACAGCCCTTTAAACAGATGAAAGAGAAGACCCACAGCCATGTTACCCCTTTCTGTAGAGCTCAGAATGTTATGCACAAATTCAGCAAGGGCACAGAACTAACATAATTTCAATTGGATTTTATATTGTAGCTGTGTTGTCACATGCAAAAGGACTAAAGTGATCCAAGAGGATGATGATAACTGATGTATATGTTCCCTAAACTTGTAAAACCAGTCAACTGTGTCACGTTCTTATACTACGTGTGTGTACGGTACCTACAAGTGGTGCAACTACTAGACACATGGTACGACACACGGTACAGTATATTTTTGCTAATGGCACATTATTGTGAAGGTGAAAAAAGGAAGTTACAAGACACAAGGTGTATGTTTCCTAACTTGTACAGTGTGGTGATGGGGAGATACAGACGCAGGTACAAGACAGATGGTATATGTTAGCTAACTTGTGCAGTGTGGTGATGGGGCGATAGAGATGCAGGTACAAGACACATGGTATATGTTAGCTAACTTGTGCAGTGTGGTGATGGGGCGATAGAGACGCGGGTACAAGACACATGGTATATTTTAGCTAACTTGTGCAGGGTGGTGATGGGGAGATAGAGACGCGGGTACAAGACACATGGTATATGTTAGCTAACTTGTGCAGGGTGGTGATGGGGCGATAGAGACGCGGGTACAAGACACATGGTATATGTTAGCTAACTTGTGCAGGGTGGTGATGGGGCGATAGAGACGTGGGTCTTGTGTTTGTCTGCTCCTGCAGTGGAAGCGAGAGCAGGACTTTGACTTGCAGCTACTGGAGCGGGCTGTACAGGGTGAGGAGCATCCTGTCCTGTGCCAGGACAGGCCCGGGTCTCAGTCTAACGAGTGGCTCAGTGCGGTGGCCGTACCCATGAGGGATTTCGACATGGATCCTCTGGACTACAGCTTGGACCTCCACCGTGAGGTAAAGACTTGTCTTTCATCTGAACATCCTTCATGTGTTTCTTTCACAGAACGTGTTATATGCCACCATTAATTTACATGAAGACCTGGTTGTACAGTAGCTGAGTACTGTAAATGCATCCATTATGCAATTTCTAGAAAATGTATAAGGTGCATCCTTAAAACTGTGGTATAAAAAATGTCATAATGATGGTGTTAGGTTTGTGCTTGTTCTTGCTGGCTGGTGTTCCTGTTACCCTACGTGTGGGAGCTTGTGATGTGGGCATGTGTGAGCAGCTGTCTGTGCCCCAGGAGGTGCCCGTTCTTTTGCATTACACGGACATGGACCTAGACAAGCTGGCCAGCCCCCAGGATGTCGGGACCCGCTACCAAAAATCAGAACACGTCAAAAGCAGTCTGGCCAGGTCCAGGTAATGAGACAGGTCTGACAGAGCCTGGAGCACAAATATTTAGCATTTTGTTACACTGAGGAACATGGGAGAGTGTGTAGAAGCTGAGAGCCCTAGACTGTAATTGCATTAACCTGTAGACAGAGAGTTCTTTCATTAACCAGTAGATTGTTGGTTTATAAATACAATACCAAATTTGTTCTCTGCAGACTTAACTGACATCATGCAGTATGACCAAAGCTTGGATTGTTTCAGTTCCTGATTATATCTGTTAGTAGGGACTGTTCACAATTGTCCTGTGTGTGTGTGCGTGTGCATGTGTGTGCGTGTGTGTGCGCGTGCACGCACATTAGTATTCAGAGTACGCAGTCTCCCGAGGGCCTGGACAAGTGTGACGCGCTGGTTGTGGACGTGGCCCAGCTGGACCAAGAGCGGCTCCTGAATGTGCCCTATGTCCTGGCGTCTGAGGCCTCACAAAAGAGCAGGGAGGTGGCAGGTAAACCTCCCCCCCCCTTCAGTGTTAAAACTGAAATGCAAACCTGAGCTGCCAAGTGTAAAAAATAAAATAAATTTTAAAATTCCTGCATCCTGCTTTTACTCTGTATGCTTAATGGCCATTTTACTTGACAATATAAGTGAGTCTGTATGTCAGTGTAATGTAAGATAACAAACTTTAAACATAAATTATCTTCACAGTATAATGTACTGTATTGCTATACTAGTAACAAATGTTTTTCATGTTGATGTTAATTCCACGCTTTTTATAAATTCCATAATGACAGGTACAGGATAGCTATATGTAACGTGCAATAAATGGAAATGTGTTTAGTAATGTGCAACAGCTGTCTTCATTTGCAAGTTCAGGATCTTCTGAAGAGGAAAACTTGTTTGAAGGTGCCATTTTTGGATTTAATCAGTGATTTCTTCAACTTGCCACACACCCACCCGGTTCTCCTTCACCATATTGCCGTATTTCATTTTAATTAGCACAGAGGAGTGAGGTCGCACTTTTGGTGTGATGCGCATTTTGAGGCAGCGTTGCTCTGCTGTTCAGAGAGGTTGTCTGCACAAGATGGTCAGTGGTGCCTTTGGCATGTAAAATACTGAAATGTTTAATTTAGTGAAAGGTGGCATTGCCAGTACTAACTCTGTCTTAATGTGAATAACAAAGACATACGTAGGAATGAAATAAAGGAGCGACCCTGGCTTAATAGTGCCAAAGGTTAATGTCTCAGGAAGCTTTTAAAAACCAAACTGAGCGTATATGAGCGGTACCTATGTGCAGAATGCTGAAATGGAAACGTGTCCCATTGTGTCACACGAGAGAGTTAGAACGTGGCCTTGGGCAAAGTCAAGTGTGGAGTGCATACTGCCCCCTGGTGGCCTTGTGTGTATATAACAACGCTCTGGTCCTCCTGTGTGTGATTCCCTGCAGTTTCGCAGCAGGTGTGCGATAGTCCTGCACTCCCTCCTACCACCACACAGCCGCCTCACCCCTCCCTAAGCAATGGATTTCACTACACCTTTGTCTAATAAGAGCAAACAACGTAAGAATTGGCTGCTGATTTCAAACAGCTAATGTGCTCTGAGCTTTCGCTAATTGTTTTAACATCAGATTGGCCTCTTTGCACCTCGTTCTCATCACGCAGTTGCAACTCTGGGAGGTTGATGTAGACAAACGTCTTGTAGAGGAAGCATTTAGCGTTCTGTTATTATTGGCATTTGCATTCACAGGTTGTTCAGTTAACCAGGCAGTGTGAATTATTTGCAAATTGGTTTTGTAACTGTGCCAGCACCCGAAGAAAAAAGAATTGAAAAAGGAAAAAAATAAAAATAAAAAATCCTCTTTCTGGAATTTCCTTTTGGCACACCTTAGCAATGAGACAGGGATTTTCGCTTAACTGCCATCTATTACCTCCTGTCAAATTTCTGTGTAGTCTTTAAGTCTGTTTAGGTAGATTGTTCATGGATTCTAATAATTTGAAATGTGAAAATTCACGCAACCAAAGTAGCAGATTTCAGTAATATATTTTTTTAAAAAGTAAATGTTGGTGACATTCTGTTCTGAACACTGATTGGCTACTGAGTGCGTGATTGACACTCCTCCCAGCGATGCTACCCACCCACTCCTCACCTTGTTTAGCGTGCTGGTCCCCAGGTGTGGAGTCAACATGGCAGTTTGGGCTTGTGCATGTTTTACCAAGCCTGTTTCACTATTTCGGACATGTCGGTATTTTATTATTATTTATTTATTTTTTTTGGCATTGTGTAGTGCCAGTGCCCATTTAAAATTTAATAAGTTTTTTTTTTTTTTTTTTTTTTTGCTTTTTCCATCTGCCTGCCTGTCAGCAAAAACATGTGGCGGCGCTGTTAAATGTATTCAGTATGTGTGCGTGTTTGACAAATCTTGGAGAATGTTTTTTGTCTTTTCTCTAAACATTTAATTGTTATTTTAATGCTTGTTAGTCTGTTAATGTGGCATGGTGTTTTTAGAGAGAAGGTTGAGGTTTTGTACTAGTTAGTAGGTTGGCTTCAGCAGAATAAACTGGACAAATTCCTGCTACATTTTTTTTTTGCGCTGTACTTTTTTGAGTAAGTCTAACTTTACATGTTAATGTTCTTGATATTCATCATGGTGATTTTTATAAACTGATAATGCTCTTCCATTGTGGCATAATGCAGAGAGAACATGGAGTGATAGTGTCAGCTAAGCCCTAAGGTACACTCAGGTCATTCAGATCACATCATTTGAATGTCATGCTGGGTGATTTTACCCTTTCAGTCAAATGTTAATGTTTCCTGTTCATTTTTCAGTAGTTCAGTTTTACATGTAAAAATGGAACAATTAGAAATTCAAATACTCAAAAATTAGTTGTTTTTGGGAAAATTTTTTAAATGAGCATCAAATCGTTTTACTAATATACATGTGGCATGCTTAAGTTAAAATGCTGAGCTGATTCATTATGTATAATCACAGTCCAGTGTTGTAATTATCATGAAAATTAAGGACATTTTGTTGGATCTAATTATCCTTGTAAGTCGCTTTGGACAAAGGCATCTGCTAAATAAATAAAATGTAAATCTAATTATTTACAATAATATATTATTTAAAGGATTCCACTAGAAACTGTGATTGACCTATTGATTTTGCCATCAAGCTTCTCCTGTAGTCATTTACTCTGTCCATGCATTTACCTGAAACACAAAATCACACTCTACTCACTATATACTGCACTATGTAGTGTGTTTGCCATTTTGTAGTGGTGTCCAAATGTTGGGTGTGTAACTATCCACTATGTAGTGTACTGAATGTATCCGACAATACAACATTAAAAGTAGTGTACAACCATTGGTCACTAACCTAGCGCTATATACCATAATGCATTGCGTTGAAAAATGGCAGACAGGCAGTAGCAGGGCACTGAGTGCAGAATGAAGAAATTGAACTAGTCATACAAGTGCAAGTAATTTTCCATTAATCTGTTTTTTTTTCCATTAAGTGTTTTTATTTTTTGCCAATTTTTAGTAATACGTTTATTTTCACAGGTATTTGTGATGTTTTATTTATGCGACCACAATGACAATCAGTGGTGCAGTGAAATTTTCTGAGTAGTGCGGTAGTGTCTGACTTACTTTGCTAGGTGAGCAGACTATGTAGTCCACTATTATAATACCCTATATAGTGAGTAGGGATTGAGTGAGTAGGGAGTGATTTATTTGACCTCTGCCAATGAGACTTTGAACTTTGACCCATCATTCTGTGGCATTTCTCCCCCCTCAGCCAAAGCTGTCACTCAACACTGGGATGTTCTTTACCCGGGGCACACCAGCCAGCACAGATGAAGAGACCGGCGCTGTAATGAACTTTTGTTTTTGGAGTTTGAAAACCTGATAAATGGCTTTTCAATCTAACACTTGTAGATGCTAATTCCAGGAAACATTTTAAGGTGTGTTTTACTGGCACTAAAATTAATTTTTTTTACATATAAAACTAAACTTTTTGCCATTGAGACTGCTGTGAAAACATTAGCTATCAAAGTGTCAAACAATAACACATTAGAGGAGATTTTTTTAACGTGTATGTATCCAGGCTGCACTTTTAATGTAAACTGTGCAAAACGGGCAGTCATAGAGTTCTAACTCAGGATGACATTGCTTTGCTGTGTCTTACAGTCCGGTTTTCATTTTACTCAGCCATTGGTGGGCATTAAAGCCTATAAAATGTCAGGAGAAATTCTGAGGTAAAAAAAAAATATATATTTGCATCAAATGTTGATTGTATTTTTGTGAAAACAAGAAAATTTATTCTTATGCCAGATAACAAAATATAATATTTTTTGTGCACATAGCAGACAATGCTTATTGTTATTTTTTTGCCAAATTATTTTGTTTTGAGCTTGGGGAGTGTTATTTTCCCAGAAATTATGTGCATAAGAACAAACGCATCAATAATGATTTAACGATGTAAACATTAAAGGTATTAACCAAATATTGTCTCCTCTAGTAATTTAATTGCTAATTGTGATTATCATTATACATTTCTACATATTGTATACTGTGTAAATACAGTTCTTTCTTTTGAAGTGAAACTACTCTAGCCAGTTTAGCATTGCTTCAGGTATGTCAATGTATGCAACGTTTTTTGGTACCTTTTAGAGACAAATTATTCATTTTATTTGAAAATGGAATGTTTATCCAAAAGCTCAAGAATCAGTTTAGCTTTTATATCACTCCAAGTTGACTGTTTTAAATACACGTAGCACAATAATTTAGCTATTTTTTTTATTGTGTAATCAGGAGCTCTGGGCCGTCCTGCTGTGAGGTCTCCAACTCAGTGCTACTTCTGCCAGCATCTGGTCCTTTATAGACAAAGTGGGCATTGCAGATACTGAGCACTGACATGAAGGTGCCACGCATTGGCATTACGCAGAAGTACTGGGGTACTAGGCCGTTTGCTAATTAGCTTGCCGGGCATATTATACATTTAAGAAAATACGCCTGCTGTTCTGCTAACTTTGCAATAAATGGAATTTTAAAGGTTTGCTCAGCAGAAAAAAAAAAAAAAAAAACACCAAAGATAATCTTAAGGGAATTTAGGGATCTCCATCTATAGATGTTTGGCTTGTAGTTTATATAGATTTGTTATTCTGCGCTCTGGACTTCAAAGACAATGAGAGGGGCCAGTTATGTTAATTCTGTCCTGTCCTGCATATTTCTTCTCAAAATCTTAGCCATGAGTACCAAAAGATTTTGTAAATTACCCCAACATTTTCCCTCTCTTTGAAGTTCAGACAAATTTTTTTTTTTTCCTTCTTCATTTAAAAGGATAGTTAAAAATGTATTTAAATGCTGGACAGCTTTACTTGTATGAGAAGTCCCTCAAATTGTCATTTTTATTTTAAAGAAAAATGTACATTATATGTTCAGAGTGAATAAAGACAGCATACATTTCAAATAATTTTTATTTTAGACATGCCCTTTTTTAAACAGACTTTTATTGATCAACATTTAAGACAAACATTAGTCTGAAGGATGCATTTTTATTTCTTAGCTCCTGTGGGGTTGGCACTTGTCTTGCATTGATAGCATTGAGAATACGCATGTACTGTACATACCTTTGGACTGGCCTTTAAGATATACAGGTAAATGTTAAGATATGTCTTTTAATGATCAAAGAGAAAAAGATATGAAGTGTCCATGGGCAAACTGAATTCAGATCAGTAAAGTGCTGTCTTTTCCATATACCAGCAGGGAGGCACGACGGAAAGGAAAATATGTGCCGTCTTGTACACTTGTGTGACCATTTGTAAGGCAGTGAGGGTTAAGAAAGTGAAATGGGAGGTCCCAATGTGGCCACTGACCACCAAACACTACCAGAGAAGGTGATTAGCCTGTTATGCTAAGGAACTGTGTGCCCCCCCCCCACTATGAACAAATAGAACTCCTGTTTTGACTTTGGAGGTCACCACTGTGACAAACTGACTGACTTTTGTGTAAAAAAAATAAATAAATAAATAAATAAATCAGGGACCAGGTTTAAGGGAGATTAGCTATGTGTCATTCCATAACTTGATACAAACACTGTAACGAATAGTTACGTCGCTTAGAAACACTAGCTATTTCTGCTGGGTTTCAAAGATATGTGGCCAGTGTTAAGAAGTCCCAAATTCAGAAGCTGGATTCGCGGTGCATTGAGACGTGAAGCAGAAGTTGTAAGGGAATTTGTTTAAATACATGAAAATGGTAGTACTTCCTCAGGAAGTTCACAGGAAGCTGGGGGTCAAGGGCACAGAAACCCAAGTTCACAGCTGTTGCACAATGGGACATGGAAAACGAAGGGAAATTAAAAAAAGAAAAATCAAGCTGGTCTCAGTGTTGTTGGCGTTAAAATCATACATACTGGCAAACAGATTGTCACAAGCTTGGGGAATGTTGTCGTGTCAAGTAAACTCAAACAACACTGAAAAACACCATACTGATTTGCTCATGGATTGGTTTAAAAAACAATCCATCCACCCATTAGAATGTTTGAATAAGGATCTCCCTCCCTTTCTGGGATTATGTCCTATCAGGGCTTTTTTCCCTTTGTGATTTTACTCACAATATCCATCGTATTACACCTTCTACATAGACAGAGACGAGGAACGCAGCCTCATAAAATTCTGAACATGCTAAAGATGACAGAAATTTGTAGGTGCACCTACTGGACTCTCGGTATGAAATTCAAAAGTATAGTACATTTAGAAGTATATATATATATTCCTTCAGTTACCAGCCACTTTCCCTGGACAGGTTTTTTTTGTGCTTTCTGAGTTTGTACTAAATTTGTAAAATAACAGATGGGAAAATTACGGTGGTGTCTTGAGGCGAAGGTTTCAACGAATTAACACCTTGATTTTTTGGTGTTGCTTAGGATCAACAGAAAAAGTGTATTATGCAGTTTTCACATCAATACTTTTTATATATGGAAGAGGCCTGTGTGCAGTCGTGGAATCTTCTGTATGTTAAGTATCAATACTTTAGACAGAGGATAAGATAACTAACTTTCTGTATATTTGAAAGGCAGCAATCTGAGGCATTTGAGCACTACTGCATCCATTACACCAGCATGTGATCTGCTTCCACAATTGTAGTGAGTAACAAACGTGACAAATGTTTGTTCTGTGCACGCACAGTATCACGACTTCATAACTGAAAAAATGTTTATTATTAGGTTTAAAATGTTGTGCAGTCTGGCAAAAGATTCAGGATTCAGTATTAAACTGTTATGGCTGGGCGAGCACACACAGCCAGTCTGTTTTAGCTTGTCTGTCCTTACTGTAAAACATGGTGATGAGGTGGTTTGGTGAAAATTCAAACATTCTAACATGTTCCTTGTATTTTGAGGTTTGTGCGGTATACACATTTTTTTTCTGAAAGAGATACATGGGGCAGAATAGTGTGTGTGGCATTCATTACGTTGCAGTTTTAGCTAATGATGTAGGAGTGTCACGGAAGCAGCGGACTGAAACTGAACCAATTGAAATGAACATTATAAACACCTTAAAGATCAGTGTCTGTGGGAGCCATTTTAATGATGACTTTATTCTTTAAGCGAGAGATCAAAGATGCATGTCTTTGAAAATATAATATAATAAAGCAAAAAGATTTCAGAATAATAAGGTGAGCCATAATTACTTCATAGGTGCACTACCTCATTGAAATGATTAGCATGGAAATTCTAGAGTTTGGTACAAAAGCATTTATATTCTGTTATATGAATTTTGAATTATTGGCACAAAATCTAAATTTTAGCTCAATTCACATCCCTGGAAATTCAGTTATAGATTTATTGCTGTTTTATCAGTCCAGTGACAACTTTGCATTTTAGTAGGTTCTGAAATGTGTACTCTTAAACAAAAGATAACATTTCCAGAATAAATGTGATATAAAATAAGTTATCTGGACTTTGAACACTATGCTTCCTAACCTGAAAAGGAGCGATTTTTGACACTCAATACCAATAAAAACTGAGCACTCTTTCTGAAGCCAAGGTTTATTTAAATATTCATAATATTATGTTTTTATATACTGTTCTTTAAGTATGCATGACATGTAATGCCAATAAATGCTTCCTGCCCAGATAAACAGCTCTGTGTCTGCTTTCCTTGGGTGGTACAAAACTTTTGTGAGGTACTGTTACTATACCACAACTTTATCAGAGGAGTGAAGCTGTTCAAACATGGTAACACTTATAATACTACATAAAGGATGATATTTAGGAAACTGTGGCTTGGTGTGCAACTAAATGTCTCGTCTGAGGGTAAGTTATTCATCTGGAAAACGTGTGAAGTACTATAATAAGAAACAGAAGATCTCATGGCTGGATTGAGGCAGCATCAATCAGCCAGTTGTTTTTCCAATCATAATTCTGTTTTAAACATTAACAATCCTGCACACATGTCCGTGTTCTTGAAGCAATTATCTTTAATCAAATGCTTTAAAGTCCTCAATATGACACAATGTGACAAAAGGAACTCTCCCCCACGCTACTTATGTTTAAAACGATTTCATTATCCTTTTCATACCACATAATGAATTGCAGTTTGTCGTTTTCTGTTTACAAGTTTTCATTCGCATGTTAAAATGCCTTGGAAAGAAAACGTTAAAAACAATTCTGGGTTGTACTAATGTCTAATGAAAAATGGAATGGACATATAAAGTGTTTATTGTTTAAACGTTTAATTACTACCAAAGGTTGTTAAAAGGTTTTAACATGCAGATCAGACAGCAGCATCCTCTTTGATGATCGCATTATAAAGCGTAATAAAAACTGACATTGAATAATCCGAAGTATATTTCTGTGAAATGGTAGTGGCAAAACAGGAAATCATTTGTTAAAATTGTCCAGCAGTGACTTCATTTTCAGTCAACTAAAATCACTGTAATACGTTCTTCTGATTGCTAAGCGCACCTGCTTTCAATTTCTTCACTGACCTTCAGTATATAATGAGACTTTATAGCTCACTGCGAAGTTATCGGGTTTAGAGACGTATGGGTTATCTAATGTGGACAATTTGTGCATTTTTGGTTGTTCTGTGACATAAATTGAATCAATAAATGCAGCACTATTTGTGACTTTAGTGATTTTTTTATATAAGTAGGAAAACTTTGTATTTTTCCAAAAGCTCAATGTTCAAGGTATTTCATCCCTTTTCAGTCATTCATAACGTTGTTTGCTAGCAGACAGAGCCTATGTCGGAACTTGTTAGACTCGTTATCGCGAAACTGAAGAATCATGGTGAACTAGAAAATTTTAAATTTGCCTTACAAGATGCTTGCATTCCTAATGTAAGATAAAAACATATTTTTCCCTACCGTTATAACACATTTTTAAATAGTTGTAAACGTAAGATTCATAAGAGTCTTATAGTGTGTCATTTCTTTAGGTATTGTTGGATCGGTGTCTAAACCTATTGGACGATACGACATAATGTAAAGTTTTTTCCATATTTCTGCTAAAAGTGTTGTACTGAAATTTCAAAAGAAAATTTAAGGCAAAGATAATAGATCATACCGTGAAAACGTAATCTGTTTAATCTCTCTAAATGTATCATGTAATTAATGTGGTATCACGGTCAGTGTCTTTCTGTTTGCATTCATACACCTTTTCGGTTTTACGAGCATTATTTATGCACAGTTAATGCGTTTGTTTTATTTCAGAATTTTCCAAGTAGGCTAATGCATGATGGATATTAAACTATTTTCTACATTTTAAGCGTACCTTATAAGCATGTTACATAATTAAGTTTCCCACTCACTTGAAATCATTTAAGAATTAACTGCAAAGTTTATGATGCCAGTCAATCATCTTCAAAAGAATCACGTAGTTGAAATCATGTACGTGCACATCGGTGTGTTCCGAAAGCATTTAATTCATAATAAATACATATAAATATTCTTATATAAATTTTTCCGAATATTTTTTTTTTCGTTTTGATGTAGTTACTTGCTTCGTCGTAAAGGTATTCTGATGCCGGTTCCCAAGGTCCATTACAACATGCAATTTTAGATGATTTTGTAGTGAAGAGACAACGAGGAAAATGACTACAGTATAACAGCCATTGTGAGAGGGAAATGCTAAGGGTGCCACTGGGTATGAACATAGCGATTGCTGGTGGAATGGGTTGCAGTGTAAGGGGACAGGTAAAATATTGCCTAGAGCACCAAGCTGGTCAGGACCAGATCTGGTTTAAACAAAAACCGCATTTTAGCTATACCGTACTGGAACTGTCGGACGAACGGGGATTAACAGCAATTCTCAACTGCATCGAAGGGTGGCGCGTGAGGCACGTGGCCCGCAAATTAAGTTCCTCCTATTCGTACAGTCATTAACCTAACCGTGTAAACTGGTAATTCATACAGTGTAGTTTAAAATTAATCTCTCAAATCTACGCTAAATAGCACAAAGTATGTATTTATGCATAAATGCATCTATCTGTCTGTTAGACTCTGTGTTTTGCCTGTCTTTCTTACGATGATACAAAGATTACCAAAACGGTACTTTATAAACATAAATTGATACCAGTGATTTTATCGACGGTTATACTTGGTAAGTATCTCGATAGTCTACATCACTTCTAAAATATACATGGCTTCTTAAAATATGACAACTCATATCTAAATACACAGTTCAAAAAACACTTTGTAGGAGTTAGTTAATTCAGTGTGGTTGATAGAGTGCTAAACGTTTTTAAGCACAGTACAATAGCGATGTTAAAACACATATAACAAAATAAAGCTGCTTTTGTCACTGCCTTCAGCTTCAAGGTTTGGAAGAAAATAATGTTAATACAGCCTAAAATAATGTAAACCAAGTTTTCAACTCGCTTCATATGACTCGTGCTCACCTTAATACGCAAATAATACCTAAAAAAATTAATACTGAAAATGATAGAACTCACTGGCTCTTCACCTACCAATGCAGCCCTCCACATCCATCTATTCATCCATCCATTCACACAAACTTGTTTATGTTTGCATGAAGCAGTTGTATTGTTTATTATACATCCGGATTTTGATTAATTGTTGTGTAAAACGTCTGTTAAAAGTCTAACACTTCACACAATGCGTTTGGGTGGGGGTAATAAACTTTAAGAGCTGTTGCTTTATTGCCTTCAAGGCAATCCTCTGTTTGAAATATTAATCTTCTATTTGGTGCAGACTACATCTCGGAATGAAGATGTGACGCGTGGACATGATTTCCACGGGAACAAAAGGAATGTAAAAAATGAAAGACGGGAACCAGGCAGATGAAATGAGAAATGCTCTCTCTCTCTCTCTCTCTCTCTCTCTCTCTCACTCTAGCCCTGTGTGACTACAGTTAAACTGCATTTCCTACTGAAGCTTTCCATGTCATTGTAAGTACAATATTCTTTTTTAGCCAGGGATTCAGACAGTTAATTTTCTTCTTTTACGTGTAACAGATTATATTCTACTATTGTTCTTTAAACTTTTTTGTATTTTAAAACGTTTAAATCACCTTCAGTTCAATTAAAACGAAACGATTATTCAGTTATCATATATTTACATTCCCCTTTATATTTCACTCAAATTCCAGTGGCTCTGTGTTTTATTTAAACCTTCACACAGAAATTCTAACTATTTTAAATTACATTTTATTGATTTCTTTTTAAATACAGGTTGTAGTTTGGACTCACACACAAAATAATTTATATTAAGCACTAAAGTTAATGCACTTGTTGCATGTGTTCAGTACTCGAGACGAAGGAAAATAACGGGTAACGTTTTTATGTTGCAATCTGAGATTATCAGAGATATTTCTATGTCTAGTACCCGTACGTATAAATTCTCATATAACCTGAGATAGGCGAAATACAGTTTGCTGTACGTGTCCTGTGTGCAGAAATTTTATCAAAATTTCCGACATTTTCCATTTTTTTGTCTCACACTGTCGGGAGAATCCGTTTTATAAAGGATAAATTTTTGAGAAATTTATTTAGAAATCAGGTTCACAATAATTAAAGATGCAATCATGTAAATCAGAGTGTGATTTTGTTAACTTTACTTAAATATGATGTACTTACGGTGAGTTTAGTGCAGTTAAAGGAGTCTCGTTCTATAGGGATGTTACCATATAGAACAATTTTCTTACGATACCGTCTCGCACTTTTCTACAAATTAACATTTTAAAAAAGCTCTTAAGCGTGTAGCCAAAAACTTCGATTTCCCACGTTGTATTTAATTCTATTCGCACATGAATAAAGAATTACATTTGACTCATAAATCGTTCCTAAGATCTGAGCGCAGACGTAACATGTAAATGTAGTAACATTATTTTACACACACACACACACACACACACACACACACACACACACAAACCTACCGAACAGTGTATATTTAGATACTTTCATCGATAATCCTGTCACTTAAAGACAAATTACAAATTTCTTGAACACAACAGTGATATTAATGTCATTTCTATATTAAAAATGTTGTACTTCAGTTTTGAAGAGTAACAAACTTGTGCAGTGTTAGTAATTTATTTTATATCCGAAGCTATATGATCCTCAAAAGATGCGTTTTCATTCATTATAAAAAGGCGAGGTCTGACTTTCCGTTCAGATTCCAGGCATGAGTTCCTTAAAGCTCCCTGTTCGTTAAGTACAGACATCCTGCCAAGCAGCCACGCGGTTTTTTTTCTGGGTGACAGATATGGGGTGAATGAGGTTTTGTAACTACTGAACTTGGTAAATGGCATATAGACGAATCGCTTGACATTTTTTTTTCTGTAATCATTTTGAATAAATAATATACATGATATGTACGACAGTTTATGGAATTGTAATATAGCGTTTTTGCGCATCTGGAACGGACAGCGATGTCACCAACTGTAGGCTCTGAAGTCCATAGCGCTGCACACTAATCCTGCCCAATACTTCTACAAAATACCCACCCATTCAGTTTGCCGTGTCTGACCTCAGCCAATCGATTGTATACAAGCTCACTTGTTAAAAAAAATCTAAAATCATCTCATGTTTAAAAATTCACTATACTATGTGCACAAACATTAAGGATGTCGGTGATGTTGAAATTATCTGCAGATATCGTCTTAATTCATCCACCATAGTCTAGAAAAAACAAAGCGTCACTATAGAGTTGGAATTTGCTTTCTCCGTTATGTTTCTGTGGAAACCTAAAGATTTATGAACCATGTCATATGCTAATGTTAAAACTGTGTAATCCTATGTGTACAAAAACATACCACGTAAAATATAAATATTCGTGTATTTCACAAACAACATAAACGTCTGATTTCTACACGTCCATTAAAATGTTGCTAAAATATGTTAATCCAAGATTTTCATTTTCTTAAATTCTTAAAGTACAATAACTGAGTCTTATCTATCCTATCTTTCTGGGTCGGTCTCTCTCTCTCTCTCTCTCTCTCTCTCACTCACTCTTTCGCTCCCTCCCTCTCCTTCTTGCATCTCTTGTCTGGGAGGGGGAGCCCTGCCTCTCTGCCTTCCTCAGATCAATGCCCTGGCCACTCACTTTCTGATGTTGCACGACGGGAAATGCTTTGAATACTTGCGACATGGCCGCTCACATTGATTGCCAAGATTGACAGCACTACCCATCGCCTTCACTTGATTCTGAGCACGAGAGTGAAATAAATAAGACAGATATCAACAAAAGCTCGTCGCAGTTTTGACAGTCAAACTTATCTAAAAGAACGGAATTCCCTCTCTATGGCCCGTGGGAAGAGCAACAGCTCTTAGCATTTTTATCTCAACATAGAGCACTGATCATTATTTTTTTAGATAATACACATCAAACCGGAATTCCGTACGGACCAGCAGTTGAGTTTGCCAGACTTGCTGCATAAAGGTAATCGTATGTCGGAAACCTTTTTTTGTTTTGTTTTCTTTTTGTTTTGTTTGCTTCGTAACGATGTTGCCAGGACTTGCGGTTAGTATGTTACTTTTGTTCTGTTCGTTTTTTGTTAAGGGTAAAGACACTAGTTGGTGATCTTTTAAATTTCACTTAAGTCGTATAGTCATTTGCATTTCTTTTTTTCTTATTCGTAAGTTTATTCATATTCCTCCGTTCATAACGTCGGTCACAGTCGACGTGACATATTTTTAATTATACTTATAATTTTCTGTGTTCATTAACACCGTGTTATGAAGTTTAATCCATGTGATCGGTTCGTGTATTCGTTCTAATTTCATTTTGGATTTATGACAAGGTAGAAAACGAGAAAATATTTTAAGACAACCTACCTTTGTTCGATTCACCAGTAGTAGTTACACAAAGCAAGTGTTTGTTACCGCTGTTATATTTTGTTAAAACAGTCCAGTGTTGTTTTTAGACTGACTTTTATCGCCGATATCTGGGAGTGTAAGAATGAGCAGTGTGTTCCGTTCTGAAAAGAGCAATTTCACTTCTGTCCACAAAGCGGTACTATTCGTTGACAAAGACTTGTATGAGGGTATCCAACTTAAAGAAGCTTTGAAAGTTTATTTTGGAGTTCTGTATTTATTTTGTTATTAAGTAAATTGTTTTTAAAATTGTTTGTGTTATTCTCTTTATAGTAAAATTAGTTTCTTCAAATATGTTTCAAACCGGTTTTCGTGAATTGTTTAAAAAAAAAAGCATAATCCATAAATAAAACCAAAACCCACGTACACGTTAGTAAGTGTAGTGTGTAGGAAAGCAGTGCGAAACCTGAATTAGTCTCCTTTTCCCCCAAAGGTTGACAACGCAACTCTGATATTAGGACATACGAACTTGACTGAAAAATTCTCGTTCCTAAATTAACTTCCTTGTACTTTAGTAGACTGCTTCAGTAGACTGTGACGTTGTCATCTTTCATCTTTATAGGGACCGGTTGGGAATTTTAAAACATGATGTTGACAAAGAGGATGCGTAATTAACTGTTAATTTTAGTATAATGGAAAATATGATATAACCTCAGTCATAAAGTCGAATCTTTAAAATTATTTGATGCTAGAATAATGACTAGAAATAGGACAATTTTAATTTCACACTTCGAGAATTTGTAGACACCTTGCAGCCGCATTTTTTGGAAAGTACCAAATTACAAATATTTCAAGTAGTACTGCAAATAGCCTATATACTAATTAGAAGTCGTTAGATTGATTTTAAAATGTATTGTTAATGTAGTGCGACAGTAGGGTGAGTGGCTGACTGGCTGCAAACAGTACAGTATTTCGGGTGAAAAGAGGAGAAAAAGCGTCATTCAACTTCGCCTGTTTGAAAGAGATAGCACATTATTTTAAGGGCGTTTCCTCCAAATTAGTCGCTGCAGATAAAGTTTATGGAACCTTACTGTGTGCAGCGATAATATTTAACAAGAGAACTTCGGTGCGAAATTATGCAAAAGACGCAAGAAGGACATAACAGCAAGCAGTTAAACATTAGAAAGCATCAGACGTTGACTACCGATACAACGGGACTAAATGAGTGTCTGCCATACCTTTCTCACTTTATATTGACACCAGATGGTATTTATGTTATTGTGATCGTAGTTTGTGTAATAAACCACAGCACTAACACATACAGAAGTAGGCACAGGTGGGGTCTGGCGTGCTTCACGTAAACGTGTGAGCAGGTCTGGTTCGGCGAAAAGAACCGGGTTGAAAAATAATGCCCTCTTTTATTGGAGTTATCTTGCTCTCGTAACGGTAATTTGTTTTGAACAGTTGTCCTGAGCTCTGAGGGGACGTTCCCCCATAAGGTAAGATGGCACTGGAGCCCAAAGTAAATCCAAAATGGCACATTTATAATTAGACTGCCCATTCAGCATATCGACTCCGCGGTTGTACAATGATACGCCACACTGCCTGGGATTTCAGTAAAAGATGCATATCAGATGGCTCGATGCATATATGAATATAATAAACGTTCGGGATTTGTCGTTCTCTTTTTGTTTTACTTGTTTATGAAGCAGAGACAAATAATCCGACAGTGCGCTGTTTTCTCTGAAAATATAAAAAAACTAAACAGAATGCACCGAAATCATCCGTACATACACTTCAATAAATCCAAGTTGTAGGAGCCAGAGTACTGTGTATTTTATAAACTGATAGGGTACTTGGGTTTTTTGTCCTGGTCTGCCTATCATTTCAGTTATATTGTTCAGTGATATTCAGTATTTATTGTTAATATCAGTCTTTCCTGTAATTAAAATATTAGTTTAGATTCATTTGGCTTTAAAGGAAGATTAAATAATAGTTTTTCAAGTTATTTTTCATAAGTCCGTAACATTCAAACGAAGTGCAAATTTATTTTGTGGATGTTGGGGAACTGAATAATTTTTACAAATTAAATATTCACATTGATAGTTTTGACTGGTCGTTACGGAGTCTTGTGCGCGCGGCGTACAGCGAGAGTTTAAGGTTCGCGCAACTGGTGCGCTTCTCAACTGGATCTCAGGAGTCGGAGATGCTGCTTTACTCTGATGGGTGAACTACCAGAAACAACTGCAACATTTCTCTGGCACCCAAAGATCGCAGTTTCGTTGTTACTGTGCTGGTCAAAAGCTCAATTCACGCCCTGTACAATTTGAATCAACAAAACGTGAGTGTTTTTTATATATATATCTTGAAAATACCCGTATTAGTAAAGCATTGTTTACCCAAAATAAGAACAGATAACTAAAAATAACAATTTAAAATTACTGAAATTACTACAGTGAAGTTAAATGTATGCTTTGTAGACATATTTACATGTAATGTATTATTATTAATTATAATTTCAGTTGAATGTATTTAATGGTTCGTGGGTGCGGATTCAGTCCAGCCGGACCCGCCTTTATTCTGTTGAAGTCGGTGCGTCTTTTGATACGTTTTTGTGAGCGGTGAAGAAAGGGACAGGACAATAAATTCGCGAAGTTTGTAGTGGAATAATAATAATAATAATAATAATAATGTAATTAGTTAACAATATTTTAAATGCAATTTTTAAAAAGTACATTTTCTTTCAGAACGTAATAAATAGTTGTATAGTGATGCATGTATTTTACATTGGCTAAGCCTCAGACATCAGAAAATGAGGTGAAATTAAATACTATATTTAAATTGCATTACCAAATATTATATTATTATGTGTATTCTCTGTATTATGGCTAAATTATCTGGATGGTTTACCCACAAACCCATTTCACAATAAGAATGAATTTCTTCATAACTTCAAAATGCTTTTAGGTGCATTTGTCAAGAAATGTATTGGGCAAATGTGAAGGTAAATCTTTTTTGCCATTGTAATTAATTCTCATCAGCTGTTGTGTAGATTATGTGAACGTTAGTATGCTTGGACCTTGAGACTAATTGAGGCCTTGATAACTATGCCACATTTTCTCTGTTTCTATTCGGTAATTTTTCCCAACGGACGCTTTTTAAAAATTTTATTTTAACGCATGCATGATACAATGTGTGTTTATTTAAATTACAGTTTTAAAAAATGTACTGGTTTTAGAGGGATGAAGAAATAAAGGGAGGCACTGGAAAATGTTAAAAAATACAAAGAACACGTATCGCTTTTAATTTATGCATTTAGAAAGTTGTTTAACATTTCAGGAACTGCAGACTGTTTTTTTTTTTTGACCGCGACTGCTTCAGCTGTGCAGAATCCAAATGGAAGTGGTGGATCATTTATTTGCAAAAGCCTTGAGATAAAAAGTATAAGGATTTTATACCTTTTGGAACCACGCTTCCACCTTTTTCCTGCTGCAGGTGAATAAACTAATGAAGAGAGTGAAAAAAGCTGAAAGGGCCAGACGTGGCAGAGGGTAATGCAGGTTTGTCTCTGCACGTTTGAGCGCTGAAAAGCAAATAGCAAAGTTCCTAATGATAAACAAGATGAGAAGAGATAAACAACATAAGGCGTACTGAAAAGGAGCCCGTGTGACAGACGTGAGGGAGGACAGGTAGATTAATAAATGTGGGAGCACATGTTGGGACACCTGTCCTGATTAGTGTTAGCTAATTTGCGGCGGAATATTTCGACAGTGATCAAAACCAATGGCAGCATGTCCGTCGGAAGCCGTTCTTTTTATTGTGGAAATCTGAGATGCTCCGATTTTGCTAAGAGAAGCATGAACTTGGTGTGGCAGTTTTGACTTTGCCCGCTTTGCATTGTGGGATAATGCTCTGACCTCAGGCGGCAGGTACTGGCCATTCAACACTGATGGTTTTACTGGGGATGCCACTGAGTATCTCTGGTATGTCCCATTTAGAGACTGTACTGGAATTTTACTTGCAATTTCACCTTGCAACCTACCCTTTGACCTTTTCATAAGGTGCTCATAGTACAATGTTGTAACTATGTTCTATACTTAGTGAATATTAACTGTTCATTGCTGTTTAAATAGTCATTGAGTGTATTCATAGTCATTGATTGCTGAAGGGAATTTAGGACTCATTTTTTAAAGAGGTAAATGTAACACAAAAATATTTGCACAGGTTAAATGTTTGTCCTTATAAACATGAGAAGCTATAATGCTACAATATTTTGGCTTTGGGTCGAAGTTTAATTTTGTTTTGGGCGGGTTTTTTTCTTCTGTGTTTATAGCCTTCGTACAAGATGTGTTTTTTCCCTCATAAATTAGAGGACTGAATGTATGCTACGTTTTGGTTAACACATTAATTTAACTGATATTTAAGCATCGCTATTCACACTTGTGCCCTTCACACCTGTGCCCTTTTACACTGGCATTGTCTTGCAGAAAATCTTGTTTTATGGTGCACTGTAAGGGATGTACAGTATATGCCAAGATAAATTACATTGCTATTGTTAAAATATAGATCAAATTTAACCTTGCATGTAATTTAAAAGCATTTTCTGCAACACTTTTATTCAGCCATAGCCTGTTTATATAAAAAATCGATTTATACGCTTTCATAAATCTTTTTAAGTATGCAGTGTAATAATGTTTTGAACTGCTAGTAAAGTGTAAATACATTATATTTGAAACGGGATTTGACAGTACTTTTTCTAAACTTAAATAAAGACAAATAAAATGTTACATGCATCTTTTTCTGTAAATATAATTATATTTAGGAGGACTCAAAGAAAAAAGGTCTAACCACTGAGATGTCTAATATTGTAATTATTAATTGTAATAATATATTTTCTAAATGGCTAATTTTGTCTTGTTTTCATGAACAATGTGAACATTAATATGTATGTCTTAAAATGTATAATTTGTGGCTTTAAAATAAGATATAGCACGTTACGTTATTTAGCTATTATTCAAAGCTTTAAAAAGTGTCAAATTAACTTAAGCAGATCGGACTATTTGGTATTTGTATAACATCTGTAATTTATAATCAGGAAACCCTAATCAGCACAATTAGATGCGTGTATTAGAAATGCTCATTGTTTTTTTTTTTATTATTATTATTTTTTATGGGGATTGAGGATTTACTTCGGAAAATATGAAGATGACGGGATTCATTACCATATCAAAGGAGCCGAGTGCGCACCGCGGCTGTAATTAAAATGCGGCGGTTTGGAGTCCAGCTCTGCATCCGCAGCCGTGGCTTGCTGGGATGCCGGGCCGCGCGCGCACGGCTGTCTGACGCATGCATCCACAGAAACACTTATAATTTAGTACAAATGTTTCTGCCAGTCCACGCCGCTCTGCGGAGAGGCTGTCTCCCGGCCAAAACCCTTTTCAAGACAGCGCTGGCTTCCCTCAACTCGGCTGTCGTTGAAGCTCCTTGTCCACACATTTTTTAAAACTCTTTTTTCAGTTCATTGTTTGCTCTTAAACCTATCTGTGTCACTAGTTTTTTGTGTTTTGCACTAGTAATGGTGTAATACATTTTTCATGTTATAACACACACACACACACACACACACACCTTACATAAGGTACATGTATGAATTTTTCTTCATTTTAGTATTTTTCTTTACAAATGGTCAAATTTGGTGAGAGACAGACGAAGCTGAAACTTCGAGCTGAAGAGCTAAAAGCCTAAGAAAGTGTTTTTGGTTAAATTAGTGGATATCTGGGACAAAATTAAGGGAAAAGAAGAAGTAACAAAGCTTTAGTTAAGCCATGCTAGCCTTTGGATTGAGCCTTCTTAGGAATATTCCCTTTTTCAGAAACCTACACTGGAGTCAGCACATCCTTTTCACATTGCTGTGAAGTCGTGTGGAGTCTCCCCCATGTGAATGGCGGAACCCCCAGGACAGCGCTTCTGGTCTTGTGAGAGAATGGAAAACATGATTACTGTGTTTGAGGCCTCTGTGCTCCTCAAAGACAGTCCCTCAGAACAGGCCCCTCCTCCCTCTAACCTCCCCCCCCCCTCCACAAGTCCTTGTGATCTCCGAATTGTTCTCAGATCAGTGTTTCCCCAAGCCGTGGGTCCTTTCAGCAGCTTTGAACAGGAAGTCGTGGTGAACATGCGGCACAGGGGACTGACGCAAACACAAGTTTGGCCGGGAGTGTGGAGCTCGGCCGAAAACCCGCAGCTCTGGAGTACACCTACACTCTCCCACATCTCTTTGGCTGCGGGTGTGACAAGAAAACACACAGAAAGATTGTGGAACACACAAATATCAAATAACACTCAGCGTTGGGGAAAAAAAAGAATTCGGGGAATAACAGCACAATAAATTCTTAAAAGTTCATATATTTATCCATACAAAAAATAAAATGGAAATTTCCTGGTGAGGTTTGCAGGGGATGACAATACAATTCACAAACTGAAACGTATTTGTTGGTTATGTAAGGAAAAGTTGTAAAATTATTAAAAATGTATATATAATTGCTTTTAAATTGCCAAAGAACTATTGTAAAGAGATAAGTGTGTCATTCATAGCTTATTGTTACCTACGATGGCTTTTTTTTACTGAGAAGGATAAGTAACCGTCTCCTGAGGCCGGAGCATTGTGTTTCATCACTAAGTGCTTGGATAATTCAGCATCTCTGTGCAAATAGAGGATTTGTTTCATCCCCAAAGATCTGCGTCATACATCTGAATGGGGGGCCAGAGTCTGTTGCTGTTTGGGGGAGGCTTGCTCTTTGTCATTGAGGGGGTAGAGAGGTTTTGATCCTGCTATTTATTTGAAGGGTGGGGTTTACAATCAGGCCAGTGATTTGATGTGAAATTTGAAACATGGTCCAGAGATGCGAGTGTGTGGGCGGCTGTACCAGGGAAGCCGCGTGGCCGACTCCTGGGGCCGCGTGGTCGACTCCTGGGTCAGCATGGCTAACACGTGGCCTCATCTGCGTTGAATCAATGAGGGCAGTGGGGGGGAAACGTCTCTACCTGCTGTCACCCTCCATCTCTACCCACTGCAAAACTGTCGTGCTGTGACAGATTGCAAACTTTATTGCATGCAGGTGGTGCTCAGAGGTCACTAATTGGTTTAATAAGGTTTCGTGTCAGGATTTTACAAGATTCACATTCTACGTTTAGCTTCCAGTTTGACATGGGTGGCAGCTACTTAGCCTCTTCCTAAAGTTTTTACTGTGTTATTTTATACAAATAAGATCAAAAATGTGTAAATAAAAAATCCTGTTTATCCAAATTAGTCTCCAATGATTTTTCCATTGCTATGCTCAGAGGTATTGTGGAAACACAAGGTCTGACCATGGCTTAAGCTGTACTGATGGTTGGTGTTGAGGTCTCCTGGTGAAGTTTATGCTCCTGTTAATCTTGTTCAATTCTGGCAGCCAGTATTCAACCCAGGGTTTAAATCCCATTAAGAAACCATGTTGTTTTAACCAGGAGTCATTATGATCTAGGATCAAAGGCTTGCCTGACGGGACAGGCGTAGGTTGTTGGTGTTAGTGCTTACTAAACAATGTCTCTTTTAGTGCAGAGAGACAGGGAGTGTGTGTGTATGCACTTGTGTGTGTGTTTGTGAGAAAGAGCTTTAAACAGAGTGAGTGAGAGAGAGAGAGAGAGAGAGCGAGTGAGATAGAATGACAGAGATACAGAGATAGAGAGCAAGACAGTGAGACAGAGAAAGACAGTAAGAGAGTGAGACAAAGAATGAGACAGAGACAGGAGAGAGAGAGACAGAAAGATTGAGGGAGGATGATGACTGCACAGTCTAACTGTGGGAAACAGAGAAAACAAAGAGTTTCACATTCTTACTGATATGTGAACTACTCTGATGAAGATAGCGGGAAAAATACCCGTGTGTAGCTTTGCTTATGTGTTCTCCTTCCATGAGGCTGTTATTCAGGCTGATCTTTAAGGGATCACCTAACAGAAGTCTTTTGATATGCTTTTCAGAATTTAAGGTCCTGGAAGTTCAAGGCTGTTTGTTGAATTCTGTCTACCCGTTTAGTCTGCTGCTTGCTAAATAATTACTTTTGGACGTGTGACAATAACAAACGTCCCAGTGACTGACACTTTGACTCAAATGACTCCCCTGCTGTCAGGCGAAAGTGAACCCCACTTGCTGCCCTGCAGCAGATGCCTTGTGTGTTACAGCAGTATTGTACGCTATGGAAAGGGCCAGTGTGTCTGCTTTCTGCAGGCTTTCTAATGGCTCTGTCCAAGCCTGTAAACGTGTCCTTCATGGCCAGCGCTCCTTTCCCGTCTCTTTGTGCCGACTTAATTTCCACAGTGCAAAAGGAGACGAGAGTTGTCAGGCTCTACAGGAAATTTGAAAAACAACTGGTCTCCTAGGGTCCAATAAATTTCCAGCGTTAAAGTAGCTGGATACAGTCTCTGCATCGCGCTTAACTCTCAGTGTACAGAAATGTATTAGCGTGCTTTAATGTTGCCTTTGGTGAGGCTGTATGAAGTGTGTCAGAGTGTTCTGGGTTTCCTGGGAGGGCCAGAGTACAGAAGGCTTGGTGCTGAACAGACTGGGCTGTCTCACCAGCCAGGCTGGGGCCTCTGACCTTCCCAGGGCTGCTCCATCATGACATCGGGAGGAATTAACGGTGGTGTCATCACTGGAGCGGCTCTGAAGAGGCAAGAAGGGAGTTACATGTGGGAGTGGGCGTGTTCAGAGACGCTAGGCTAAAATGACGTTAGCTACAGCAAGCGCTGTAGAAGACGGTAATGCGTTATGTCAAAAAAAAAACAAAAAAAGAAATGACGTAGTGACAAATTATAGATCCAAGGAGGAAATTCTATTAAAATGATCTGTACTGGTTAAATCAGTTTTTCCTCCTTGATGCTGCAATTGTTAACAATGTGATGGGGATTAAGTAGGAATATGCTTGAGGATAGAAGTAGCGGAACAGTTATGACTGCTGGGTCGTTTGCCCATGTCAGACGGACAATGAGGTCTGGAGCTGTGAAGCAGGGCGTTCGACTCTCCGGTGAGGGAGTATGGTTAAAGCCACCCCGAGTTTGTCACAGTTTTAAGATGTTCACCAGTGCCTCAGATGTTCAAGTTTAGCCGCCTATCTGGCTTCACTGTGTTCGCCCTGCCCTGGAATCGAAGGATCGACACGCTGGGTGGAGGTGGGCACAGCCTGGGTACAGGGGCCTGCCATGGATTCGTTGAAGGATTCTGGGTCCCAGGCCCAGGTCTGTCTGAGAGCGAACACACTCCAGATGTGCTCCCCGTGACAAACAGCTACTGTCTGGCCAGCATGCTGGCATGGGACAGGCAGAGAAATGTCTCCCCAGGACCACGCCAGAACACATCAACCACCGGAGGAGAAACATTATGTGGGAAACTCTGAAAACTTCAATATTGCTGTGTGGAAAACAAATGTGAAACAAATTTAAATGAAACTGAAACTCTGTCCTGTTTTATAATTGATGGTCATAAAAATATGTTTTAAAGATCACTAGTTAAGCCTTAACTTAAGCTCTTAGTAAGCTTTTAACGTTCTATATATAAAAAACAGGCATGGTTTTGTTATGCCGGGATAAATGTGTTCCATTTTTATTTGTATGTGGCAGTCATGGTCATGCAGTTTTATTCCTTTCAGCAAATCAAACCATGCACGCGGAGGTGCGCTAACTTCTTATACAGTTTAATGTAAGTTAAGTGAGAAAATAGATTCTCTGCAGTCTTTTGTATTTTGCATTGACTGCGTTCTCATGGCTTTCTGTGACATATTTCAGGGTACGTTCATCTTTTTGTGTGGAAAACGAGAGTGACAAAGCTGAACTTTGCCTACGAGGCAGATGGAAGTTGATTACTTTAAACCATCTGTGAATACTGTGTGGTGACTGTATTGTCTTTGTCTGTTGGAGAAAGCTATCTGGATACCGTTTACATGTTTACCCTGTGGTTTTATCAGTATGTCCACAAACAATTTACAGATCATGCAGTATAACTGAGTAGCCTTAGGGATGCTGTGCTTTTTGTATACCTGGAGAAATCCAAGACTCGGGCTGCCAGAAAAGTAACAATATATTGTGTTTGCAAAAGCAGTTTTGTGTGTGTGATGAAATGGAGGGTTGTGGTTTTTTTTTTTTTTTCTCCTGAGTATATCCCATGAATCTGCTCCCTCATCTAAAGGGGTAGCAAGGGCGGCACACGCCGCCCGCCCACGCGGGGCACATGCAGAAACGCGGGCCGGGTGCCCAGAGGCAGCACAGAAGTCTGAGGCGCTTGCTTTCTGGAGTGGTGTCAACCGCACCAGAGCTTTCCCACAAGGCAGCAGCGGTCGTCCGCTGGCCAGGCGCTGAAAAGCCTTCACTAACGGCTGACATCTCTTTACCAGGAAAACAAACTTTACCCAGATACAAATTTGAAGTAGGAATATTGTTTTAACTGCATCAAATTTGATGCAGTTAAAACAATACTGCTAGTTGGCATTCCTGTATTCAAATGGTTTGTAGTTTAAAAAAGAGAATTGGCCAATGATAACCACATTCTCAGCAGTTTCCCGTTGAGTGTGAAACCCCTTAATGGAGTTTTGAAGTTAAGGCTCTCGGTTTGCTGGTTTTCATTCCAGTTCCTTTTGCCTAATTAATAGCTAGGATGTATTGCTCTGAAATCACTACGTAAAATGCAGTATTTATTGGTTATGGGTGTTAAACAACTGCCATTGCAGGAAGTGCTTTTTTGCTTAAATTTAAAATATGAAACTGGTGGTGCTAATTGGGGATAATGAGAAATGGTGGAGGAATAAGAAAGAGTAAAGAGTTCCCAGATTAGCTGTTTGGGAGAAGACAGAGAGTGTCTTTGCACCCTGGGGGGTGGGGGGGTGTCTGGTTGTGTTGACTGTCAGCGTTGAGTGACCACCGCAGAGTTAGAGTTGCTGAGTGCCCTCACAGGTGCGGTGGGGGCAGGGTCAAGGGCTGGAGTATAGGGATGGCGGGGGTGGTTAAAGGCAGGGTCAGACTGAGGTCGCACAGGGACGATCGTCCCTCCTCTTTCTCCCTAGTGGTGGTGCAGTCCGTTGGTCGCCATCTGCTGGGCGGAGGGCTCTGTGTCACTGCCAGCGGTAAACGAAGCTTCTAATTAAAGCGGCGTCGTCAGCTCGTGGTCAGCGCACATCCCAAGAGCCGAGCGCTCTGGAGCTGGTGCAGTTCTGCTTTGGGCCCACTCTTGGCTTGGTTAGAAAGAAAGACCCACAGCAGAAAAGGCCTTTTCTTTTCCTTTGTCTTTCTGGCATGGAGCGAAAGGCACGCTGCCATTTTAACTCAGGTTTAAACAATTATCGGACCTTGGAAGGACTCAAGGACCTTAAAAAAATATCTGCAGCAGACATTTCGTTTAATTGGACTGATTTGTTTTAAGGAACATGATTTCTGTGCTGACACCAGCAGAGTTTTACACGAGGGAGAGATTTCATCTGCACAGGTCCTCCAGATAGGGGAGCGCAGTTTGCATTCTCCTGCAATCAAGGGAACGTGATGCAGTATTTCACACGACACAGTAATGTATAGGGAGTGTTTCTTTGGAGAAGCGTGCTGATGTCCCTGTATTGAAAAGTAATTATAGTTCTCCTGTCAAAGATGGAGGAAATGGATTTGATGGAAACACTTTTGTGCACGTGGAAAAAGAGATGCGTATCCAATCGCATCGTCAGCCCAAGTGGCGAGTCTGGAAAAAAAAATCAAGCAAAAAAGTAGATGATATCTTGTATTAGTGACCGTAGGTGTCAGACAACACCATAATTACTGATATCCTTTCAAGTGATTTTACCTGAAAAAAACATCTCCGGGAAATGTTGTCACATTAATTATTTAGTGGCTTGCTTGGGGCTTTTCAAAGCTTGCTAGTGAGGTTTTGGGATTACGTGGTGGTACCTAGATATGAAGAAAAGCAGAGCAGTGAAAGCGTTCATGTTTTCGCATGCTATGAGCCGGGAGTGTTGGGACAAGGTTGTGCGTTATATGAACAAACTTAAGGTAAAGCCGTTTAGCGGTGAGATGAGGCTAGGCCTTGCAGCATTAACTGAACTGCAGCGCCTCACGTTCCTGTGAACTTCAAAGTCTGCTCTGTGTAAGCAAAGAGATAAAGGGCCTTACTGTTAGCACATATTTCAGCAGAGAGATTAGTGCTAGTTTTCCTTTCAAGTGATGAACCTCTAACATACTGTCATGTGATACCGTCATTTTTCTAACACATCTTTAGGATAGCTCTGAAGTTACCAAGGAGAAATCCAGCCCTTGTGATTTTAGTTTTCAAACTGACTTCCACTGTAAAAATGTTAGACTAATTGACTTCCACAGATCATGTTTATGCGCTTCAGTAGTATCTTGAGATTTTTTAAATTAGATTTACCTCTTTCTGTTTTCTTAATACATGGTTCTTCTTTGGTGATGCTGTTATTTTACATCGGATCGCTAAGGCTACAGACCAACAGTTTAATTGGATCATATGGAGCATATTTATTAATATTAAATAGCGGCCTGGTGGCTCAATGGGTAGAATAACAGGTGGGGATGCGGAAGTCTCCCAGCTTGAAATCCCAGCACAGCCATGTGCGTCCTTGAGCAAGACACCTAGTCCTAGTTTCCTGGGTGCTGCATGTGGCTGGCTGCCCACCCCCAGGGGATGGGTTAAATGCAGAGAATGAATTTTCCCCATTGTGGGACCAATAAGGGATTAATTTAAAAAGTCTAGTTTTCTGTTTATATTTATTACATTTTCCTTTACTGTTGGATTTCTAAAGGCATTCTTTCCCCAACAGCTAGTATTCACACGTCATGAAAAATATAAACAATGGCATGAGATGGCAAAGAGTAGAAGTCCAAGTCTCCTGATGTTTTAGTTGGCAGCCTTTTTTTACAGTGGGAGAGAGAGGGCATAATGGAAACCATGTGTTTAGCACTATGACAAAAAATTAACAGCCTTCCATACGACCCACCTGTTGTGCCCTTAGCCCAGATTATACTCAGTCTGGGGTGACATCCTCAGTGCAGATGAACACAATCAGGGCATGTGGAGGAGTGAGCCCCCGAGAGACAGGGCTGAGCTTGGGGGAAGTGGTGGGGGGGGTGGGATGTGATGGAACCTCTATCTACCCCGAGACAGTTTTAAGGCACATGTGCGGTTGTGTAGAGAAATTGGTTATGAAATGTCCACCAATAATTTAGTCACACTGCTCAGTAGCTCAGAGGTGGATTTCCCTTCTTTTGCAGTAATTATATTTTCCACTATGCTCATGTGCGCTAACCTCAACTAATTTCACATAATCTCAAGTACAGCGCTCACCTGTTGGCTACGGAGTTAGCAGTCATTGTGCATAACAGTTAGGACATCTTTGTGGGTTTCACGGGTTTGAGACCATGTCGTAATGGTATCCACTGGCATGTCTGAAAAATAATAGTCACACACTGTGTTTTTTTTACCCCATTGCTTTTTTGCTGAAGGATCAAAATGGGCCTTATAAAATGGGAAATATATTATGGTCTGTGACGCAAACTGTTATTACTGGATGTGTGGGATAGGAACATTTTGGTTATTTTCCAAAAAGCCACTGTGAAAAGGGTATTATGTCATAATGACAATATTGAGGTCTAGTATTGCACAGGAATAATTGCGAGGCCACCTTGCCTTTCTGTTTGGTTTAGATTGAGCACTTCCTATGTAAGCTATTACTGAATAAAACGTCTGCCACTCCTACCTACAGCCACACCCTCCCCACCCCTACCTTCGGACATACCTACCCCACCTCTTCCTGTGCCCACACCTACCCTACCCCTCCCCTACCTGTGGCCACACCCATCCCACCCCTACCTGTGGCCACACCTGCCAATCTTTCTACCTTATTTGCAAGCAGAGTCACATCATTAGTTCTGTATCCTCCCGCTTCCCGCCCATTAACGACTGCTTTTATAAAATCATTTTGAGACAGGAGTCGTGGCAGGTTTGTTTATTGGTCGACCGTATGATGAATCTCCCACAGTTAAGTTATCCTGAGTCTACAGAACCCTGCATCCTTAGGATGTGATTCTGTGCCTTATTTAAGTTACATGGTACTCAATGGTAGCGGCCATTTGACTCTTGCATGTCTCACACAATTAAGTGAGTGATCTATAACTCTGTTATTGAGGTAGAATTCTCCTACCAGCAGATTCAGCCCCTTGTCCCAGAGGAGATTAAAGACACAACAATACAATAGAGAAAAATCCTTTTCTCTTGCTGACATGATTCATTTGCATGTAAAAATGCTACAGATGAGTTCAAAGCCCATACAGTCTCAAAATAAAAGTGAGGAGGTCACAATGTTAGTCACCCAGTGCCTAACAGAGGAACTGGTGTCCATCACCATTAGATTTGCGTTCTACACACTGTGGTTAGCTATTTATGTAGACCTCTGTTAATTTGGGAAATTTTAATTTCACGATATATGTTTCCCTTCCACACTGTCTTTTCACAACTGCGTAAATTAGCTCCACACTTGCAGTCGTTATTCGTCTTGTGTCCACACTAATTTTTGTGCTGCCCCGTTGACAGCTGTGTGAATTCTGTGAAAGTAACGTGTCTGTTTGCTCAGTTCGAGGTGTGTGTTCAGTGCTTTTAGCCTGAAAGGAAAGAAAAAAAAAATCCTATTGTTTGTTCAATCTGCCGTCGGGAACACACAAATGTTTATTCTTAAACTTGCCCGTTTTGTTTAAGAGCTAGAATTCTGCGCATATTGAGTGTACAAAACAGAAAATGCAGCTTTTCTTCTTATCCTTAGGATTATGCTGATGAACACCTATAAAATGCACAGGGCTGGCTGCTCTTGGTGGTTTTTCCTGTCGTGCAAAATGAAAAAGTCTTTATAATGTGCCGTTAACAAATCTGTCTAAAGCCCTCATTTAAATCTAGCCAAAATTTTTATCAGCAAGGTGAACTGTGAAAAATTTCAGTTCAGCCGCAAATATAATTTGAGGATATCTGTGGAATTAAGAGACCGTATGTCCAATATTTGAACAAGAACAGCACAAATTATTTGCGGGCACTGACGCCTCCTCGTAACCTGATCATTTATGGATCAATTGACTCTATTCTAGTGTAATTTAGCATATAATTGACTTGCAGCTCAGAATGGCTGGAACATATTTACATAGAGCTGTGACTAAAATAGTGTATTCATTTGAACAGAAACACTGCTGCATGAGAAGATGCCTTTCAGTGGTTAAAAGTCAGCAGACAATCACATATTGATTACTGTGCTGTGGACAAAAGTTTTCAGTCCTTTATGCACCTGAGTGTATTTGCATTTGAATGGTTATTGTGTGTGCGTGTGTGTGTGCGCATCCTAAGTAAGTAAACCTGCCTTTTAGACTTGCATACTGCTTTGATTGAAAAATGAAAGTTGCAAATGGCAGACTGAAATTAATTCAGAGCGGGAGGATTTACACTAGTGACTAGAAAACAGATTTTTGCTTTTGTCTTCATGCGATGGTAGTTTGTCAGCATTTAATATCTCAAGGTATGTAGTGAGTATCTCCTTTTGTGTGTCTCAAATAGGTATGGATTTAGTAGCCTGCTTTTCAGACAATGTGTGTAACGATGCCATGGTGGTTGACTTCAGTTCTCTGTGAATATACTCCTTTTCCCATACGTATTTTACTATGGTTTTCTCCTACCTGTGTGTGTGTGTATGCATGTATCTGCGAGGCCCTGTGTGTGCGTGCATGTGCATGTTTGAATGTGTGTGTGTGTGTGTGTGCGTGTGTGCAGCAGAGCACCATCCCCTCTGACTCCCTTGTGAAGACCCTTTGTACTGCTGCACTCAATCCACCTCCCCCCTCCCGAGACCTGCCAGGCCCCACCAGTGTGGCTACACAAAGGCAAAGATTCCTCCGAGGTGTTAAAAACTCCCGTTTGTTTCTCCCACGAATGAAAGGCGCCGAGTCCATTTTCAAGCAGTGACAGCTTTAGCAGTGGTCAGCTCACGGGCTCTGAAACGAGACGGTGGCAAAAACAGTTTCAGAGCTAAAATGTTCTGTATTGTCTGGCAGTAAATAGAGAAATGCTTTAAATTAAGGTGCTCGGGAAAAAAATGTACGCAATACCTGGACAAGGCATGTTTCATAACTCACATGAATAGGAGAAATCCCCAGCGAGAGTGAGAAAATGCTTTCCACAAATGCTGTTGACAGGGAGGAATTTAGGCAGCAGAAAACAGGAATGTTTTCCACCTTTCAAACATCCCTTGCAGCTCTAATATTTGACTGAGGGCTCAAGAATTAACAAAAAGCACTTCTGTGTCTGTTAGTTACAGTTTTGAGCTTGGCTGCCTGTGCTTGTGTATTTTCCAGTGTTGCAGTGACTGATCACTTGTGTTCCTGTATTAAGTCTGCGTTTTGAAGTAAGAAGTCATTTAACTTGGTTGAATTGTCCAGATTGTATTATGAGCGCTGGAGCAGACAGATCTGCACAGACAGGCGGCCTTGTTCGAGAACAGAGTGAGTACAATTGTGTCTCAGAAAATGTACAAAAGAACAAGTGTATTATTCAAGAATATGATCTCTTTTTCATTCTGATGGTCTCTACAAGAAGACAGATGAAATTCCGTGCATCAGCTGTACATCAACCATGCTGTTAAAATCCTTCTTTTCTTCTTTCCACAATGATACCATAATGGTCCTGTATCACCTGCCCCCGGTGACACATTGTCATGGTGACTACAGTCGATGGCCTACCATGACACCGTTTTCAGCGTGTGCATGTAGCCATTTCAGTTTATAGCATAGCATGCTGAGAGAGATGTGATCTATGATGTTTAATACTAATTCACACTGAACAGTGAAAGATGTGGGTATGACATTTTAATTGGAATTTTGAACAAATTTAAAAAATACTTTCAAGTTTCCAAATATGACAATTTAGCTGAAGCGTGATATTCAAAATACAGTATAACAAACTTTACATTGTTATTGTACTGGCTGACGTGTTCAATAACGTTGTACATGAGATAGAACTGCTTAATCATTTTTTTTAAGTATGTGTTTGCACAGTTAGAATTTCTGTTGTTTAAGAATATATTTTTTACAGAACAGATGAACATATGAGAACTTAGGGCTCCAGTGTGGTGAGGTTACTGCAGGGCGATCATACTTACTCTCTCTTTTACAAGTGGTTAATTTTCATTTGTTTTTTAAAATTCACCTCCTTTAATTCCCTTCTTTGCCAGGAGCCACGCAACTCTAGTACTTCTTATACTTTTAATGGCACTTTATTACTTTTGTAATAGCCTCAACTCAGCAGTTAATAATTCAGCCCACTTGCTACTTGAAATCATACTCTGTCTGACTTGCCTCAGGGCGACGTACAGTAAGAGTTGATTTTGTCAGTCCTGATATTGGATCTGACAATGCTAGTGTGGAACATGGTTGCAGCGCCCCCCTCCCCTCCCCTACCCTACCGCACGCCGGCTGCGACCCACTGCTTTTCGCAGAACGCACAGCCCCCGTTCCCTTCCTTGCCACCGCAAAATAACAAGAAACCGATGGAAAAAGATTGCCTCCATTGTTAAGGTAACTAGTTCTGCAAAGTCCCGTCTTTGACATGTTTGGACCGGAGAAACTTGTGGCAGGAATAGTGCTTTGGGAGTCGCTTTGCCAACGAGCACTTTAAGCTCAGCCGCTCCAGGCCCAGGTGGACAGATGAATGCTGGGACACAGCAGACTCCTTCCTGTCCCCCTCCACGCTCTCATGCATTGTGTAGCACCTTTCACTTTCGTGCTTCTAACAATCAAACTTTCCTAACGCACACCGACACTTTTGATCCCATTCTTCTGTGTGATTCTGTAACAACAGCCACCCTTTGTGCGTTCAAGACAAGAAGGTTGGCAGCTACGCTTAGGAGCCAAAATCTTATGACAGCGGATGGTGCACAGTTCTGTGTTTGCGCCGAGGTAATGACATAAATCCGCACCCCCCCCCCCTCCTCTTTGCTGTAGATGAACACATGCTCGGAATTTGAAGGTTCATTTGATTTCAGAGTGAATTTCAGATGCTTCTCTTTGGGCAAAGTGCTGTGGAATCGCTTTCCTTGAGTGGAATAAAACGGGACCCCAAATTGCTACACTGGGAGCTTAGTTTAAATGTTTAACATATGGCTGGATAATCATAAGTATGGCAGTGTGTGTACAGTTTAAGAGGACGTTTTTTTTTTGTATTAAAATCTATCTTTACTTTGTCTAGCCTCTTATTTACTCGGGTAAAATGGTCACGAGCCTGTGTTTATATATGGGGCCAACTGAGGAGGCCCACAGAGGCACGTGGGGGGGGGGGTAGTGACAGTTTGCCGCTAAGTGATGGGAGCCTGTCACTGGATTAGGGCACGTGCTCTTGTCAAGCATGTTGTGTGTTGTTCTGTGTGCAGGGACAGACTGTGTATGGGTGTCAGTTGGTGTTAGATCACAGTGTAACACCTGGAAGTCAGCACTGTACTCCTGTTCAGCTGGCCTTTGTATGTTTGACTAAGACAGCCACAGTAAACTGCAGGCTGCTCTGGAATCGATTACCGCTGCTTTTTCACTTGCACACGGTTTAGAGTAGCACCAGTGAATGTAATTGTTTTCCTTGCATGCTGCAGCTACTTCTGTGTGGTGGTTTGCGGTTGTGCGTGTGTGCGTGCGTGCGTGTGTGTGTGTGTGTGTGTGTGTGCACATGTGCAAGTCTGGCTGTCCCTTGAGGCATCACCCATCCTCTGTCCCAGCTGAGTAAAACCTCCCCCCGTCTCCAGTGAAAAATCCACACTGTTAATGGTGGTTACAGTTATTTGGCAGTGAAACTGTGGGGAATCTAATAAAATGAGCTTGGAATTGATTGGAATTCTCTTTAATGAAAGGATGATTGCCTAATTAGAGGCACGGAAGGCCTGTGTGAGGGGAACCCTGGTTCTACAACCTTTTCAGCTGCTGAGGCTAATCTTCTGTACAGATTAGTGCTCAGAAAAAAAACCCAAACACCTGACCCCCTGGTTTTGTTTTTGTTTTTTCCAAGGTCTGAGCTCTTGTGTTCGTTTTGTCAGTAAAGCCGCGCAGCTTCTCCTGTTCCCACTCATCATGCTACAGCTCAGCACACAAAAGCATGAATAGCAAAAATTGCACATTTTTCATTATTCTTAATTACTGTCTGCTCACAGATCTAGAAGCTTGTTAATATCGTTTCCTTGCAATTAAAACCATCATTAATTAAGACAATAATAATTAGCTGAATTTTTTTAAGTCTCATGAAGGGATTCTCATTTACAGATTTACCACTCCTGTTGAGAGTGTGGATACTGTCTGAGGTGTGTGTGTGTGTGTGTGTGTGTGTGTGTGTGTGTGTGTGTGTGTGTGTGTGTGTGTGTGTGTGTGTGCGCATGCTTGATCATACAATGAGTGCTGCTAATAGCTCAGAATATATCATTTGTACATTTGTATGTAGTAATATATGTCTTGTGTGGGAACACGTTATTGTGCGTGTGTGTTCTTTGGGTTATCCTGTTTGGCTTAGGTTATCAAATCTGCAAAGCATGAACCTAAATTCCCTTTAAAAAAGTGTACGTCCTGCATTCCTCAAAAAGAAGACACTGTATGGCAGCTGATGAAACTGAACACGCAAACACACACACACAAAGAGAGAGGCGTGTCATTCAGGAATGAGTAAGATGTGTTTAAATAAGGATTCATCTGCACTCTGAATGTTTGCTTGTTCTTATGTGTGACTAGTCATTCGACAGCATCTTTTAATCTGCTGCTGTACAGACAAAGCACACAGAAGGCATGGAATTCATGCCTTATGCTTTTTGGAATGAATGCATGTTCTTTAAACAGTTTGAATTGCATGAGGTTTTAGGTTTCCCCCTTTTTAATCTGAAACTGTTAAATCTTTACTTAACACCAATTCTCTTAGGTTTTACTATTGGTCTATTATAATTAAATGTAAGCCAATGACAGACAATATCATATACATAATTAAATGCCAGAAAAATAGATGTCTCTTCACTTTGCACTGAACGATGGACAGGGAGCTGAAAAGAAAAAAAAAACAGATTTTCCGGTGTGGAGGTGGATGTACGGTTACATCATGCACTACACTTCTGTGTTGATATAGGTAACTCTTTCCAAAGCAGCGCTGTCTTTGTGCGATGCATCTGCCCATTGTTAAGGGCTGGGTTTGTGCTGTTCTCAGCTATGGAAATGGGAAAGCAGGTGGTGAAAATTGCTCTTACATCAATTAGCTGTGACCTTAAAAACCTCTGTCCCTGTTTAATTGGTAGCAATGAAGCAGGCTAATTGTATAAATCAGCTTTTAATTAGATCGTGGCTCTCAGTTAAAATAATATTATATTGTGAGAAATGATCACAATTGAGCTATATCTTGTGCATAAGTTGCAGAGGTCTAAGTACGTGCACCTGTC
>JABJVR010000007.1:12220407-12231219 GCA_025773905.1 Chitala chitala | reverse complement strand
CTGAGCCGCCTCGTCACTGGACCGCCCCCCCGGCGCCCCCCCCCCCCCCCCCCCCCCCCCCCCCCCCCCCCCCCCCCGATTATATTTGCAGTTTTAACGGGCCTGCTCTATTCAGTGACTCGTCAGTATCTGGTTAGTCCATCGCATGAAAAATGATGACGCATAAAAATGCAGGGGTCCATTAATGGCTTTAAATCTGTCATTGTATTATGGACCTGCAGTCTGAAAATAGCGGTGCTCTTCTTTGTAAATTAAAATGGGCACGAACTGTAACGTGTTGGGATGAAATTAATCTAATTGGGAAGTTAGGTGTTGAAGCTATGGTGTGGGGAAGGGCATAGGGTTGTGTTGTCAGGCTGCAATGTTAGGGGACTTTGGTGGGGCAGGTGTCAGTCACATTTGGGGGGAGGGGATTCTCAGTGTCTGAGGCCCCTTCTCTTGGAGATCACTTCCCAGGAATTCTCTCCATACGGCTGGCAAACAAGATGTGGTGTGGTGTCATCTGGCAGCGATCGAAATAGTGTCACTATAACAACACCCTGCCCACAGACAACTGATTTGCTAATGATTTTAGAGGCATATGCCGTCCTGGTTTCATTCCACTGAAACATGACAACCGCACCTCCTGGAAGCATGAATCCCTTGCAAAAGGCAGCTTGACAGTTAACTGTCATATTCTGATTAATTACACATTCGCATATTTACATTGTCTGTTGCTTAAATGCTATAACAAATATTTCAGACGTGACTTTGATGTCAAGATCATGTGCAGAGAGACTGTCTGATGAAAGATGTCTAATCACCTTTGATGAAACAAATGTGTCTTTTTTTGAGAGTTGCCAAAAGATTAAATGAGAATGTCATGAAAAACATGTTTTATTACGCTGCAAAGCCTGAGCGCTGATGACTCTAATAATGTGACGTGCGACATCACTCTTTGGGAGTGGCTCCTATAATTTGAAGACTGCAGGGGTCAAGTGGTTAATATTGCTGCAAGGCTGTGCCATCCTTTACATGGCATGACGTTCCAATGGCTGGTTAAAGTTATGAGTTTGGCTTTTAAATTAATGATCGCAGGGCCAGATTAAGCCCCAGACACTTTCCGAATGTGTAGAGCCACTTATCTTGATATCGTAGTTTGTTAGTTGGGCAGTGAGGGAAACATCCACCTCTTGTTTGCCTTCCGCATTTGTCTAGAGGTTGGATCAGGCTGTGTGTTGAAGCCATCCCTGTGTCTCCAGTGTAACCTGTGTCCAGGTTAGATAGGACGGGGAGTCTCTCCTGAAGGTGATGGGGGGAGGGACCTCGAGGACGGAGACCTGTGAAGCTGAGAGCACACAGCGCGCCCATCGTGCAGGAGCCAGCGGGGAACAATGCGCCATTGAGGTGGCGAACAGGCGCATAGTCAAGGGCGCTTCCTGGAACGCAAAAACGCTCGCCAATTAGGCCTCCTTTGGTGGCTTTTGCTGTCTGAATGCGAAGCCTTCAGGCAGCCAAACAGTTATACAGCTATAAACCTGAAATGGTACAGCACTTTAAATAGCTATACACAGATAATGTTTTGATTTTTAAACAAATATCTTAAAATGATTTATAAATGTGTAATTCAATGAACTCCCTGACCACGAGACAACGTGTGAACTGTATGATGTTTTATAAGCGTTGAAACGAGGCTTAAAATTTTAACAGGATTTATAAAAATGCTGAAATAGAAATATGGGATGTCAACGAGTAAAAAAAAAAAAAAAAAACAGTTTAATGCCATGAATTGCAAAAAGAATCATAAACCTATTACTAATATAAAGTCTGTTAATCTGACATGTATTTGCCAAAACCACAATGGCTAGCAGCATTTTAAAATTACCATCCACATTTGCGTGAGCACAGTGTGATTAGGGCATGTATTTCCTGTGTGTTTTAGGACAAGAGCATCTCAAGTGTATCTAAGATGTCCTGCACTGGCTCCCAAAATAAAGTTTTATTGACCACGCCCCCTACCTATTTTCTCTGGGTATTTAATTTATTCATGTGGATCCAATTAGTCTCTTTTTAGTCCCTGTCCTCACTCTCAGACACCCATTAATTTAGTAAATCATTCCGAGCGACCGTGATCACTGTTCACTGCATTATCCGCACTCTTCTATTAATTTAACATAGATGAATAAATTCAAATGTTTTGGAGCAGTGATTAGCAGAAGACTTCATGTCTGACAGTTAGATTGCAGGGTACCAAAAAAACGGTTCTTCTGCAAGGTATCTAGTAATTTAATTCTCGTGTGAAATTATCATGATTTATTACAGTGTGTGGGCCCTAATGATTACTGACATCAAATGGAAATTATAAATTAAAATGAAGTCCAGATATTTCTCGCGGTGTGCCTCTTCTGGAGTGCTGAAGCCCTCATCATCATCATCAGTGGCTGAAGAGTCGCGTCACGCGTCTGTATTCCTGCTTCGATCGTTTCACTTTTAATTAATTTCCCTCATAGAAAAGACTCATTTATTTAAGTGTTTCGCATCATTGCTGATTTTGAACACGCTGTGTATTTCCAACTGTTTTGATTTAATTTGAGGAAGGTGTGCATGTATTGCTGTTGATCCCGCTCAGCCGCCCCCGCCCCGTCGCTGTGTACTGCGAATATATTATACTTGCTGCTTATTTACTGGCGTTTGGGAACTCGGTGGATGCGCGCTTCTCCAAAAAGAAGGGAAGGGAAAAAAAGTTAATTTTGCCAACCAAGCATTAAATGATGCTTCTTTAAAGTGACCTTGTGTGACGCACCGTAGCCCCTTCCAGCTGCACACATGGCATCCGTCGGGGCACAATCGCGCACAGTCCGAACACCTCGGGCTCGGACATATGTTGAGTTTTATTTCATTCTTCTGACATTAATCCTATTCACCAGCTGTTCTGCCAGCTGCCAGTCTCTGGCTTGAGAGGAGATTGCAGTTTTGGGCCCCCTGAATGTGGCTTTATCTTGTCTCCTCATCACTCCTCAGTATGTTGGCATCGGACTGCTTTCTCCTTTTTTTCTCCTGTCTGTCTTGCTTCTCCAGGTCGCGCGTGTCCTTGCTCTGTTTCTTTCTCTTTTAACTTCTGCCCCCGCTCCCCCCCACCGTCTTTGCGTAGATCCAACACGCTGGTGGAATCCTGACCCAGGCCTGCTGTGTCTGCTGGCTGATTCCACACTCATTCAGATTTATAATTTACCGCCATCACTGCGCATGGCTTTGGGACCTTTAAAATCCCCATGTAGGGACATTTGGGAGGTCTTTCTTGAGGAGGAGGAGAGAGAGGTTGTTGCCGCCTGTTCCGAGGGGCTGGGGGCCTGGCACACCTCCCCTTGTCTCTGGTCCAGCCGTAGCCCTCCCAGCGGTTACATGAGACACTGGCTAGATGAGGAACCTTGTATCAAAGTGGGTATAGTGTGTCCTATTTGACAGCCGATGAGATGCTGTATCAAAATCGTGCCAAAATTGCGTAAAGTCTTTCTGCTGGCATGTTTTTGTAAGCTGCAAGATTTCTTGTCGGGTTTTATAACACTTTTAACCTTACAATATAATCAGAAATGTTTGTTTTTATTTACAGTGTACTGTGTGGTAGACCAACCCTGTGTGGTTTTCCGCTCTTTGCAGACACAACCTAAAGTGCTCTCCAGAAGTACTGGACCAGCGAGGCCAATGCATTTGTGTTTGTTGTACACTGAAGACATTTTGGTCTAAATTACTTTTGCTCATCTAAGTTTATGTGATCTGGATGTAAATACCAGGAAGTAAAAGCTGAAATTATGAACTATTGTCTTACATTCATCTTTCAATCTTAAACCAGAATGTCTTCTATGTACAACAAAAACAGTTGCGTAGGCCTTGCTGTTCTAATGCGTCTGCAGGGCACTGTACTTTCTGTCTATGGACTGACGGCACTAAATAACAGCCTTGTGCTTTCATTTATTGATTTGGGGCAGATTGTGACATATTCCCACAGTAAAACAGTACAGGGATAGGACATTTATGTAGGGTTGTGACATTTGTATAGATCTTCTGCTCTTCCCTGGAGGTAATGCCTCACAGCAATGTTCCATCCTCGATGTCTGAACGACACGCATCCTGCACAGAGAGGTTGTGTTCTGTCAGACTGTTTAACTTTCCACAGCCTGCATATTACATATTACACATGAGCAGATTCCCTGAACACGTTTACATGAAGATACACAGGAATGTGGTGGTGAGGGAAGGCATGTCACTGAAGGACATAAATGAAAACAGCATGTGGGGGAGTGCCGTGGTGTGGTAATGCGTAGATTTCAACTTCGCTCCCTTTAAGAGAAATTCTCTTTCATGTGAGACTTGTGGTGACACACTTATAATTCCAGCAGAACTTCTTGCAGATACACATATTAATATAGCAGGTCTCTGTGTTTCCCATTAGCAAAAAGACAAGATTGTGGGAGTTTCACACTCAAATTAAAACGATTTGATGTGCCGTTTCGCTCGGCGTCCTGACCTGTGGCTGTAGCCATTTTGCTCTTGCACTCATCCTAACGAAAGCAATTGTTTCAACAAATAAAACAGCGTTTTGTTCAGTGTAAACCCAGCTGCGGTGACAATACGGCTCTCCTGTCTTTGTGTTTTTCTATGGGCATAAAAGGCACGCTCACCGCACATCCTAGCTGACCCTAGTGCGGGGCACGTAGACATTCTTTCGCACCTCGTTCTCGCAGCCACGTGTCCTAGGCACCCGGCGCAGACGCCGCGCCAGTGCTCGTCAGGTTTGCCCCCCCTGTGCTCCTGCCCGCTGTGTAGGGCTGACATTGACGAGCTGAACTCAGGCCTGCGGGAGCATCTTCAGGTGACTAACGGGGGCTGCTCACTAAGTGGAATAATGAGTAGTATTAGGTGTCAATTAACGCACGCCTTCCCCGAGGTGCAGGTGCTCCACAATGCGCCGGCGCGTCTAAAGGAGCCGTGCCACTTCACCCGCGCATGCGGGCCGCCGCATTTGCATATTAAAGAACTGAAATTATTTAACTGAGGCAAAAGTCTCCTGGAAAAGATGGAGGTTATTAAAACTGTTGACAAAGAGAGGAGGTAATTGCCTGAAAATGAGCGATGACGTTCGGGGTGTACACAGAAAAATGTTGTTTTTGGCATTTTCATTGTGCCGTGTCGCCCGGGTGTATAACCTATTACGTTCTGATTGCTCCTGTGCAATTAGTGCCCCTTTTTTTTGTCTCTGCCTCAATAACGCTGTGATTATGGGGGCTCGTGGAACATTTGGCGCATCCAGCCCTGTTGTCTTTGAGACTACTGACGGAATGACAAAACACATTTCCTTGTGTTGTTTCCCTTTTCACTGAGATTCTTGTAATTATTATGTTTTATTTTGCGTGATGGCGTCTTGTTTTAGTGCCTCTGTGATTAAGATATTCAAAAGATTGCACGGAAGATGGGTTTTGCACTCGGAGCCGCTGCTTAGTGTCAGCTCTAGGGCTTGTTTTCATAAGAAGACGAGGAGATTTAAAAGGAGAAACTGTACTCTGGAAAGAGGCCAGGACCTCATTATATAGTCTGGTCTTTTAAGTGTTTTCTGTTTCTTTCAGCTAGAGGCTCGGTGTTAAGGTGAACAGAAAACTTTGTTTCCGTTAGTAATGAGACAGAAAACAGTTTTAAAATTTAATAAATAAGGCGCTTAAAGCAACCTGACTTTTTTTTTTTTTTAATTCCATCTGTTGCGTTTACATACTTAGCTGTTTAGTGCAGAAAATATCTAACATCAGATTTGGTAACAGCATCTTTCGTCTTGAGACAGATGGCTGAAGTAAATATGCATATTGAAAGGGGAGTTCCCGATTGTCTTCAGAGAATTTGTTTTCACTTACTCATGTAACAGCAATTTTTAAAAATTGTCTCATTTGAAAAATGTGCTGTTCGGTCATATCTGTCTTTTAGGATAGACCGGTGGAGTCACAGCAGCTCCTCTGTGCTGTAATCATGAGAATGACAGATAAATATGAGGTCGGACTCTTGCAGAATTTCTGCATGCTCTGCCAAATGTTGCTCCTGGAGTGCGAGATCCTCCTGGATCATTCCGGAACACCGGCATGCAGATTGATGAGGAGGGGATGGGGGGGGGGGGGCGGTGAGCTCCTTCCTGTTCGGGGTGATTACAATGGGGGTGTGAGGGCCGGGGCTGCTGGCAGATGTACTGGCACCGTGCCACTGGGCACAGATCAGCGGGATGAGAGCGGCCTCCGAGAATGGCCCTTTGAGCAGGAATGAAACGCTACTCGCACACTGCTGAAAAGGGTCGCTTGCTAGTGAAATGGATTAGTTAATATTTAAAAGAGGTCACTCACTGTCTGGTGTCATCTAGTAACCCATCCTAAAGCAAAGAGAGTATAAGCGGAACACACAGACACAATAGTCCTGTTAAACCCAACTGAGACTAATTTGTATAGCTCTAATATAAACAAGTAACAGTGTCAGTGTGTCTGTATTTATCAACTGTGTGTGTGAGTGTGTGTGCGTGTTTGTGTGTGTGTGTGTGTGTGTGTGTGTGTGTGTGTGCACTGTAATCATTGTGTTTTAGCTCCACATGTCCTGTGTGTGCTGGTTGTTGTAGGAAGCCCTCCATGAGTTATGTCCCCCCCCCATAGCTGCGAGCGGTGCACTGGATTTCCAGAAAGGATTTCCATCACAGCTGCCACTGAATTTTCCACTTGGACCTAGGTGTGACATCTGTGTGTTTATTTCTGGCCACATTCTCAGTGCAGGTCTGTCAGGTGAATGAAGAATAGATTGTATATAATTGTGGCTGATGTGTGTCATGACGTGATGAATGTGTACACACACACACACACACACACACACACACACACACACACACACACACACACACGGTATATACCTCCAAGCCTTATGTGTTTATGCCTGTGATTAAACCATGAAGGAGGCACTTCTAGAAAAGTAGTCCAATTTTTTTTCTTTAGTGTCGTCTGGTCCAAGCAATGTACATTTGCTTTTGGTTTACTCATCATTACTTACCGCATTACGTACCATAAAAAAAGCTTAGGAATTTTCTAAAGCTTACAGAGCAGGGGGTTCACCTCAGTCACTCGATCAGATAAGACTGTCAGCATTTTCCCTGCGTATTATGTTATTGTGGTTTTGGTTGAACATTTGGGTTTGGCGTGAAGTTTAACCAGGTTATAAAAACTGTGTTTATAGCAAACACAATGCCAGAAACATGACGGTCTCAGGATTTATGGGGACAATTAACCTTGTGTTTATATTTCTGTTGCAGTGTTTCCTCCGGGTGCCTGTTGTGTTTCTTCCATTTGCCTTCAGTTATAAAGATAATATGATAATGTAGCTGTACCAACATGTTGTGCCGCACTGACTGCAGCAGATATGGTTGAATACACGGTGTGAACAAGTGTCTGTTTATCCTTCAAAGAAAGAATCTGCCTTTCCTGACCTGCTGCTTCCGCGTGTCTCGGTGTAGGATTAACTGTTGTCCTCAGGGACGTGCTTTGGATGGGTTTAAAGCATTCGACGTGCGGATATTTCGGACAGCTCTGGCTGTGGAGCGGCCCAGCACGGCCCGGCTTGGCCCGGCTCAACAGCCTGCCAAGCCGAGTTCTCCCCCTCCTCTCTGAGGTGGCTCCGGAGCTGGGGGCGTCTGGGCCGGCTCCAGCGGAGCTGGGCTCACTCCCCAGCGCTGTTCTTGCAGCCCACCCCCGGAGACTCGCTCTGTCCACGATGGGGGCCTTGGGAAAATGTAAATAAGAGCCAGAAAGAGGTTCGTGTTTTCACTCCATTCTTCTGCGGCCTGAATGGGCTCTTCCACTTCCATTCTACAGCGAGGTTAGCAGATAAAGAGTGTGCTTTATCATTGGGAGAGAGAATGGAGAGGCCAGCAGCTCTGTACTGGAACGACTGCTAAACTCAATGGGATTTGTAATGCCTATAGGTTTACAGTAACTAACCGACAGGCCAAACATTCAGTTTTCAATTTTTCCTCACTGAATAAAACCTGGCAAGCAGTGCCGCATAGAAACTCTACCTGATTCTAAGGCTTTTATTAAGTTAAATGTATAATATTTAACTTCATAAAATAATGGTATTTGAAGTCTTTCATGTTTTTGCTGTATTATTGGAAGTAATTTTATAGTACCTTGTAGCAATGAAGTGTATTTTTTTGACTGGATTTAATATTGTTAGACATGAAAAAGTTTGTTTTTCAAATAGTTTTGCTCGAAATTAGTTTTGCTTTAGAAATGAATTTAATTCCGATTTATAGGATTTTATTCTTCCTTATATCATCTTTCCCAGTTACATTTAAAGCAATAAGAAATAAAAACATTGAAATAAGTCATTTCAGTGTTGTTATGGTGCTTTGAAACATCCCTCAAAGAACTGGCTTTACCTTTTTCTGTTTCTAATATGCTACTTTGTCCTCGATGCTGACTGTTTAAAACTAACACGATTCCACGGTTTCGGCGATCCCTCACAGCAACGTCCGTCTTTCTCGTGTGCTTCAGGTTATGTCAGTTGTCCATTCAGGGTACGTTAGCACTGCCTGAGACGTGAGCCCAGTTCCCACAGTGTTGGGTAGCCTGTCTTTTAGCACCGCATGGCACGCCCCGGGTCAGCGTGGCGATGTGGAGGAATGCTGGAGAGCAACAGAGAGAGGGAAAGGGCAGGGAGAGGAGAGTGGGAGAGGAGACGCCCCCACCAGTAAGGCAGAGTGGGGGGCGACTGGTACCTCATTATCTCCAAACAGTTGGCACATTCCTTAATAATCAAGGGTGGGTTCGGCATCTGTGGCCATGTGTGGATGTGAGCTGGCCGCGGCGTGCCCAGCCTCCTCCTCCTCCTCCTCACTTCCTCGACTTGCTGACCCCTGTTACACTTTCACTTCAGAAACCCTGCCACATTTATCTCCCCTTAAAAGGAAGTCTTTCTGCTCTGAGTTTAGACTCCGTCTGTGATTCCTGTGCCTGGTGTGGCTGTCTGTGTAGTCTGCATTCTTCTCGAAGGAGAAGAAGGAGAACTTCGTCCTCCTGGGCTCCAGGTTGTGGAAGAGGAGTGTGGTGTGACACCTGCAAAGTTTCAGCTCCCTCCGCATGAAGCGGTTAGACTCCCGACTTCTGGGGAGTTAATGTGTACACAGGGTCACTTTTTCCTCGGGTTAAAGAAACAAACTGCGTGTTTGTACATCAGAAAGTCAATAAAGTAAAATAATGTTACAGCGACCTGAATTGGAGATATCCTGTTGGCCTGATGGAGGAAGCAAAAAAAATCAAACAAAACAGTGCAGCTCTTGAAGTTTCTTTGAAAACAAATTCTTGAAATAAATCTACAGAGTGTTAGTACTCCCTCACACACTTGTGTTTTAGTGGCAGAATTTTTAGTTTAGTTTTTTTTTTTTTTTTTTTTTCCCCAGGTAGGGAATTTGGTCTGTTGAAGGGTAGGATGTGGATGCGCGGTCAAGATTAAAGAATACCTTTCTTGTGTAGATGTTCCAAAGGGCGCTTAAATCTTGGATGTTGAAAGTTCTGGAATGATGGAGTGCGATGCTGCGCGTAGGGTGACGTGTGCCCGCCCTTCCTGTCTCATCGTTATGTCTCTCTCTCCTTATGCCTTTTCAATTTTGTTTATCCAGACAGGAACATAAATCTTTTCCTTTGTATCCCAGTAGAACAAGGTACAGATTGTGTTTTCTCTTCTAAGTGGCTACAGTAAATCTTTTTGCTAAATCCGTCTTATACTAGCCACAGTGCTCTTGAGTGTTCAGTGCGGAGAGCATAATCACAGAAACTTGTACAACTGGAATCTGAGGCTAGCTTATTCACATACACTCTGACCATAAAGATGAAGGAACGTGGCAACTCTAATATATTCTGGCAGCGGTGTTCGAGCTGTACTTGTGGAGTCACAGCGGACCGAGCGGCTCAGGCTCTAGCGAATGTTGCTACTTTGATTTATATATGTAAAATACAGAAAATCACCAAAAATGTTTTATCTTTGAACTTTTGTATTATTCATGGCAGGCGTGTTTTAGTGCATTCTGTGAATTCTAGGGTTTTGATGATTGCCTAAAAATTTTGGTTTATGAAAAGATGAAGTTGCCCGTGTCAAGTTGGAGTCACAGGTGTGTCCCTGAGCAAGACGCTCTTTGCTAGCTCTCCAGGTGCAGAATAATGTGTGTGTGTGTGTGTGTGTGTGTGTATGTATATATATATATATATATATATATATATATATATAAAATGTAATTTTTTTTAAACCAAAATATTCTCAAATGAACCAAAAAAATGTAATTTTTTTTAAACCAAAATATTCTCAAATGAACCATTGATAATACATTCTTTATCCTACCTGATGTTTATTTAATCACATCAAAGGGTTGCCGCAGTGTGGTAGTAGTTGTGGGAAAATCAAAGAGATCGATCAGATGATTGCGTTTCACTTCAGGAGGAAAACCAGCATATTCTAGTGGGCTGCTATTTGTTGAGTGTAAAACATGAAGAGTAACAGAGCTGCTGTCATCTGACCCGGGCGATACAGTGGCTGTTTCCTTGACGCTGCCTCGGGTGAAGGTCAATCTTCATCCTGGATGGCTATGTTTGGGGAGCCCTGGGGGAGAATGGGGGGAGCAGGCTGTTCTTGATGGGAACAAGCTGACCTCTGCGTGGCTGTGTGTGTGTGTGTGTGTGTGTGTGTGTGTGTGTGTGTGTGGGTATATGTGTGTGTGGGGGGTGGGGATTGGGGGCGTGCAGTGTGTCTCAATAAGACATTCCAGTGAGA
>JABJVR010000007.1:12208891-12220397 GCA_025773905.1 Chitala chitala | reverse complement strand
TCTGGGCCCCCGCCGTCCCCGGCGGCGCTGGGTGTGTGTGTGGGTGTCTGTGTGCGTGGGTGGGCGGGCGTAGATCCGCGCGTGGGGGGGGGTCCTTGCTGGCGAGCAGTGTGTCTCCATCAGCCCTTCCAGTGAGAGCGTGCCAGATTCCAGCAATTCCTGCGCTGATTCATTGTGTGCGGGACAAATGTTAGCTTCGCTCTGTGCCTGGGGGCTCCGTGAACGGACAGACGGACCCTTCTCACCCCTTCCACACCTTTGCCTCGTCCCTTGCCCAACCCTCTGCCGCCCTGGTTTCTTTTGCGCTTTGAAGTGTTGGCTCACAGATCTGATAGAAACAGTTAACAATATGACTGGATGTTTAATTAATTATTGTTTACATGGTAACAATGACCTTTTGGAGAAACAAATGGTCCTTAGAGGGTTCCAAATAAAGCGGAGTTATTTAACCTTGAGGGAAACTGGACATAAATTAATAAATCCTGTTATGTTTTAATGTTCATCGGATCCTTTTTTATATGAGACACTGAGGAATTGTGGAAATTTTAAAAAATGTGTTGAATTGTGTGTTTTTGACAAGTTTAAATGTGATAAGAATAACAGAGCGGAACTCACAATGGTATATTGCTTTCTTAAGTTTATCTCACCATTTTGATGCCTTTTAAATTTTTGGAAATTTCGAAAGTTATAATTTCACATTTGACGTTTAGGCCATTGTATAATTTTCTTTTTACAATGTAAATTAAAATAATAAGTACTGTTTTACATTTAACAACTTGTGTGTTGTCATGGTTTTGCAAACCTGTTTCACATGAGGATGAAATCTGTGTTTGAGGCATGAACAGCGTTCAGTTTGATAAATAACAGCTCAAGGTGAAGTGCCTGACCACACTGACAGTTGTTCTGTTTGTCTCTGCTGTTTGTTTCAGAATCCTCATGCATGGAAAAACTGCTCTCAAAAGACTGGAAGGAAAAAATGGAGAGGCTGAATACAAGTGAACTTCTAGGTGATATCAAAGGTGAGTGTGTTTGTTTTGGTCGATCGTGGGGCTGTTTTATTGTGCTTTAATAATGCCAGCGAGGCACTGCGACTGGAGTGACCTGCAGTATGTGTAATAATGACCCCAGGTTTTGATTGGTGGAATGATTGGCTCTTTTAATTTACTTAATTATTCAGCAGCCTACCACTGAGTGCTTTTGTTGTATTTTTTTTTTTTTACACCTCTTGACGTTTTTCCATTTGTCATACTGCAGCACAAACTTGCTTCTGCATCAGTGCGGGTCAGGTTGAAACTTATTGTTGGAGGCCAGAGGTGCTTTTGCCCCGAGGTCAGCCCAGTCATGATCTTGAATCCTCATTAACAGAGAACCCTGGTTGTTATCTTTAGCCTTCACTAGCTGAGACGCTAATTCTCCATGAAACAGGCCATCTCTGGCCTCACGGTGTAGTTCACCTGTTGCTGCCCTCCCCTTGAAACTCTTGGCCAAGGCTGTGAGACTGTCAGGCTGTTGGGTGAAAGTCAGGGAAAACAAACCATTTCCTGTAATGCACACGTCAGACTGCAGATTACATGTATAACCGCTCATTTTATGTGCTTCCTCTCACGTCATATGTATCACAGTGTATTATGTAGAATCGTACGTAACCATAAAATGCCATTTGTACCGTATATATTTGAAGCTAATTTGGGCTTCCTGATAACAAATATTAACTGCAGTTTTTGACACATAACTATTGCAGTTATGCTTTGATTTTAAATATATGAATAATTATGATTCATGAATTTTATCCGTGTTTTTCCAGTGCGTGTCGTGACGGTATGTTTTGTTTTTTTCTGAAGGTTTGGTTCTTGCTCTTATTTCACTTCATGTGCTCAGGAAAGAAAAAACAGCTGAACACACACATATGTGCAGATGGTTTCAACAATATTAGGGAAATTGAACAGAAACATTGCCTTGATAAACTAGTGTTTATTTCCATTGCGGTGTGTGTGTGTGTGTGTCTGTCAGTTAAAGTGGCACTGTTTTAGATGATTTGTTTCTCGTGTAAAGGGCTCAGTTTTGAAACGCAGTGCGTCGTTTTATTTGATAAATCAAAAACAGGTCCACGCAGGGATGATAAATGATTCACATTCACCCGCACCCCTGCACTGATTTCCAAGGAGGCTGAATCCACGCTGGAAGTTACACGTATAAGTATTTTTCATATCACTCCGGCAGCCTTAGGATTTTAATTAGCATGCCATTTCATACGACTGTAGACATTTCAAAGGACCTCTTTGTGCACCCTTTACAAGCGTCTTTCTCTGTGTTTGATGTCGGCTCGATGTAAATACAGGCAATTAAAAAGAAGCTCAGGGTTAGAGACTCCCAAGGTCCCCTTAATTAAAACACAAACAAAGACACCAAGCTGAAAACGACGTATGATTAAGATCTAAAGTGTTATGATAAATCAGAGGCCACATTAATTGTTGGGTTAAAATCAATACAAAGGCTAGACGCTCCTGTAGGTTTAAATTAATGGAAGAAAGTTGCGGATAAAGGCTGACATCTACATTAAAAGGGGCCTACTGGCAATCTGGCCTTGCTACACATTTTGAAGTCTGTATGCATTCAGCGTGAAAACAGAGGTATTGTACATCCCACCTACAGAGCATTTTTTAAGTGTCATTCAGGTGCTGTAAATTAAGATTTTGATATTGCAGATGAGTGAAATATAAAATTCAGCCCATTGATTGAATAGATTATAATTATTTTATCTCCACAGTGCAATGTGGTATTATTAATGGAGCACTGTGTGTTCTTGCATGTGTTTTTCACCTTTTGCAGAAACAAAACTTTGATATTGCTATTGGTGTGGAATAGGAAATGAGAAGATAGAAGTTGCTGGTTAATGACAAGAACGGCATGACGTCTGTTCCTGAGAACAGGGTCTGAGCTCTCTGTCTGTCTTTTATTCCTTCTGTTGTCTCTAGTAGAGTATGTCAGAATTTTCAGCGTGGTGACAGGTTATTAAAACAGCAATTTTTAAACAAATGTTTTTTAACCAGCGTTTTGCATATTAAGTCATATTGCATGCATTATGTTAAGCTGCATATATTAAGGGCTTATACGTGTTTTTTGATTACAAAAAAAAAAATTCATACTTTTTTTTTAACCTCTGAGGGAGTACTCAGTTATTTGGTAGAGGCATTTTACATTGAAAACACTGCAAAATGTTGATTTGGGGTTTCATAGAAAAATAATTGTTTAATGTTGTTCTTCTGGGTGTTGCCTTTACAGAGGTAAAGTTCTAGTTTGTTTAAAAAAATAAAGTATTTAAGTTATCTAAAACACTGGTGGACTAATCCAAGTCCAAATTCAGTTCTGCTTCAAATTAATTTCATGTTCTGTTCTCTGAGACTGAAAAGTTCCAGTTACAGTGTAGGTGAATCTGAGCACAAATGAGATCTTTTTCACAGTTCCACAGGTAAATGTTTGTTTTCAGCTCTGAGTTAGGCTGTCAGTCAGCAGGAACAGTGGGGTGGGAATGATCTACCCCACAAAACCGCAGAGCCTGAGAGAGGGGTGGGCCTGGAGGAGCTCCAAAACCACAGAGTGGGAGGGAAGAGGCAGCAGCCTTAGAACGAACCAGCAGTAGGGTGAGGCATCCTGTACAGAAGTCCCTCAAAGAGAGCCTGGTCTGCTGTGGACATACTGCAAGCACAGTGAGTGCAGCCAGCACAGCCAGTGCAACAAGTGCAGACCTTGCAGTCAACACAGTGAGTGCAGCCTGTGCAGTGAGTGCAGACAGTGCAGTCAGATCAGCAAATGCAGTCATTGGAGCGATCGTAGTCAGTGCAGCCTGCGCAGTCAGAGCAGCCAAAGCAGAAGCTTTTCATTTCACTGCAGGTAGTGCAGAAGCCTCTTTTGTGCACTTTTTTCGCACTCCAAGATCTGATTAACCACTTGTCAGTTTCCAGTATCGCTGTTGACACTAATGTTACAGCTCGTTGAGATGTTCTTTGCGCACTCTGCTGGCAGCCATTAGGCCAGGTCCAGGCGGTAACCATTTGATACAACTTTGCTTACTTTTAACAGTTTTTATTCTTACTTTGGCCCCGTTGCATAAGAAATGTTGCATTTGCTCAGATTTGTTTGAATAGCGCTTGGTTAGCTGTCTCTATGTTAACTTCCCTGGGGAAACCCTGAAGTAATTCTAATAAACGTCACAGACTTGCACATATGCATGCCCGTGCGTGTATGAGCCTGGGTCTTTAATTGTCAGCTACAGTGTCAAGTGAAAGAATGCTGTTTACTAGCAATCTATTAAAATGGGGACTGTTCCTTTGTGTAGGCAAATATTTACTAATCAAGCTCGTTAGCTCCTCCAGCATGGGTTAAAGTTAACATTGTTATTCATGGTAATACAGACCCACTGCTGTCTTTTCCTCTGAAAGGGCTGTTTTAATTTGCCTATAAATGTCTGCAGTTTGGAGGTTTTCTTAAGAAAAGCTATTGCTGTATGTCATTACTACATATTGCTTATTTTCAGAAATGTGTTGCTAAATGGGAATATGAGTTGCCGTTGGTCACAGAATGTATTTGGAAATTGAAGCTTGTGAATTTGAAAAGTGTGTGCGTTGACTGATACTGAAGAAATGGTGCGGTCTTGCAGAGGGTGATTAGTTTGCGTGCGACACTCACGAAGCGCGTGTTGAGAGTTGCTCGGCTACTGTCTGTGGCTCCGCTCTGCAGCTGCAGACTTGCTGACGGCCGGATCCGAGCTCGCTCTCCATCCAGTGCGGAGAGGGGCTGACAGGAGACGGAGGTGTGATTGTCCCAGCAGATGGATGTACTGGAAAACACAACTGATTTTGGTTGAATTTATTAAGTCACCTTGGTGTAGTAGAAGAAAACAACTATTATTTTATTGGAGTAGTATCTGGTATTTGTATGAAGGTGTGTGTGTATGTGCTTGTGTGCATGCGTGTGTTTGTGCGTGCGCATGTGCATGCGTGTGCGTGTGTGTGTGTGTGTGTGTGTGTGTGTGTGTGAGTATATGAATGAGACATAGAACTATATACAGATGTTTGTACAGCACAATCCTTTCTGTCATGAAACCCCTGCAGGCCACATGTATACTCTGTCCTTTTTTAAAGCAGGAAATGGCTGCTTCTGTGGGCCAGGGAACCTGATAAGACAAGGAGAAACAATAACGCGACAGGGCTGCGCCTGACACGGCGAACCTCCTCACTACAGTAAAGTGCTTTTTTTCAAACAAGTAGGCATACCTAAGTACCTAATCAGCTAAGCACTTGGCTGAGTCTCAGCACTGTACTTAAGCCAAAAATATAATAGCAGATGTATTTTATATATGTACAATCAGAGTACATATAATATAGTATGTGTAAGTAGCATTTATCACCAGTTTGCCTTTTCTGCATGTCATTCCAACGAGGTGTTCTGGACCGTGGTGGACATGTAATTACGATGGGCTGCGTACTCTCCAGGATGCACATCACATGCCATCTAACAAAGTTAATTAGCAGAGGAGAAAGCGTTTTCGAGTTTCTCTTGCCGCGATGTCCCTGATGTGCGTTTACCTTTCTTTTCTCCGGACTTTGTGCCGGCCTGCCTTGATGTCGGCCGGGCCTTGAGAACCGGCAAGCGTCTGCGGTCGCCCAGGCATGGCACTGTAGCGCTATCGCCGAGATGTCAAGGTGCTGCGACTCAATAACGCGCAGCGCACGGATTTGCTCAGCAGTAATCAGAGGCGATGTCTTTGTCATCCACTTGCATTATGTTCCTCTTTTCTTTTTTGTATGGATGTTTAATTAACTTAAATGTGCTGCTCAATGGTAATTTTTCTGTCAGGACTTCACTAGCGCCCTCAAGCTTCCATTATTTTTAGAGAGCTGTCACACCTATTACAGACCTATTTAGCTGGTGAAACTGGTGTTGAAGATGGAGACCGAGGTAATTCATAGGTTATCTGAAAGAATGGCCCACTGGATATATAGAGTTTATCACCTGGAATATCATTATTGGCTGCTTTTACAGACATGCTATATGCTTTGTTGAAGTATGCAGTTAAGTACAGCCACTTTTAACATTGGGTTTCTAGCAGTGTATCGTAAAGCTTGCTAAAAACGTGTATGGAATGTGTGTAAATTAGCAGAGATAAAGGTTTAAAAGCCAAAAATTCCTTTGTGGTTTCCACCGTTACAGTGTAATACATTTTTCATTGTAATTCTTGCAGGATCGGTAGCTTCATCTGCTAAGCAGCTGCGCTGCTGAGATCTTGGTCATGTTTATTAATGTGTTTGATTGGCAGGATTAGCTGGGTTTATGTCACGTCCAGGACGGCGGGGAGGAGCCCGGTTTGACTGATGCCTTTCATACCGTCAAGTTATGTTGGCGAGGACATTTTGGCTGGGCTTGGAGTGTGAAAAGCAAAGTTAAGAGTGAATTTTTACAATGCAAAATAATGATTCAGAATCCAAAACTATGTTTCAGGAAATGAGTTAGTAATCTAGACCATATGCCAGAAAGTTTAGAATTTCAGAAAAGATAGCAGGAAAAGTATTGGAATGTTTGACTCCAGTGATTGTAACTTGGTAGTAAATCGATACATTGATTACACTTTTGAGATGACACATGCCAAACTTTATTTGAATTCAAGCACTTGAGGTGTTGATATAAGTAATTCCAGATATTGTATTTTATTACTTATGACCAGGTTTTTTTTAACGCTTCCAGTGGCCCAGTACTTTCCTGCTGTGAATTCACTTCAGCGTACATATTTAACTTTCTGAGGAATGGAGTGGTAATTAGCAGGTCCGATAATGTGCAGGTGCACACAGGTTACTTCTGTCTGATTTCCAGGTGAGTGCTTACTGCTTTGGCATGTCTGCAAAGCTGAAGATGAGCTATGATTTAAATCTTACTCTAACATTTTACAATGAGAATGTATTTTCATCATTACCCCCCTATTTTGGTGTAATTCTCCATTCATCCAGCCATTATCTTAACCGCTTATTCCTGGTGAGGGTCGCAGGGAAGCCTGGAGCCCATCCCAGAGCACATAGGGCGCAGGGCAGGGGACACCCAGGGCAGGGCATCAACCCACAGGGCACACACACTACAGGCAATTTGGACACACCAATCAACCTAACCCGCACATCTTTGGACTGTGGGAGGAAACCGGAGCACCCGGAGAAAACCCACCAAGCACAGGGAGAACATGCAAACTCCACATACACAGACCCAAGGTGGGAATTGAACCCCAGGCCTGGAGGTGCACGGCAACAGTGCTAATCATTTGTGACAATGCTGAAGACTTTTACAGTGGTCTCTAAAATGTTATTCTGTTTTTATATTTTTCTGATTTATTGGCTTGTGCTTGTTTTGTGATTTTTTTCCCCATAAATGTATTATTTTACTTTTTTTAATTTGTTTTCAGCAGTGAGTTATTTATTCTTTTATGGTCTTTTTTCACAGTGCTGTATTGTTGTGTTTTGTACTTCAGGCTTGAGGAAGTATGTTGGTTTTTTTTTCTGAAAGCCTTAAGGAATTTCTACATTTCTGACACAATGAAATGCTTGCTACCAAACCATGTGGAGGTCCTTGAATTCCTTCAATACCAGTTTTGGGTTTGTTTGCCTCACCAATGGCATTCATGGGCAGGTATTTAGTGTTATAGAGACAACAGAGAAGCAGATTTAATTTTCACTGGAATGCGTCGTTTTTTACTAGAGCTGTCACTGACCAAAGTTTGATTGTTTGCACCCAACGTTTGCTTGTAATGGCTTTGTCGGTAGAAATGTGCAACATTCTAGATGCCATTTTGTATGAAAATAGAACTTAAATGGAAATCCAATAATTTCAAATTACAAAACCACTCTAGATTAGAATAACGATGGCATGTGCGCAGCACATTATGGACTGTAGGATTAGATTTGATCAACAGTGTAGAAACAATTTTTAACAATTTTTTGTGGTCATCATGACAGGAGTGTCAGTTTCAAGTACAGAAGGAAGCGCATATGACAGTAATGTGTAGGGAACATGGAGAATGTGTCGTGCGTGACAGCGATGCGTGACGCGAACACGCTTACTGTCCCGACACAGAGCGTGACGCAAACACGCTTACTGTCCCGACACAGAGCAGCCGCGCAGGCCTCCAGACGAGCCCAGGCACGGCTGCAGTGCCTCACAATCGTCGCATTTAGAGAGGTCTTAATTTACTTAGGGTGGGCTACGTCAGGGATCCAACTCGCAGACGCGCCAACAATAGCCGACTGATGCGCACACAAAGAAATTCCTGTGTCCCAGTGTTAAAAAAGTCATTCAGAACTCAACCATAATGGTTCAGCTGTCTTTGCCAAAGGCAGGGAAGAGAATGGGGCACTTTGTGGGTCTTTCCTTTACCAGCACCCCCCCATCCTTTTTTATGCTTAAATCTTTTATCTGCGTTATTCACTTGAGACTCTTCAAAGTAACAAGCTGCATTCTTTCTACAGCACTGGTCTTGGAATCAAATTAGACTGTGCTTGATTAGGGGAATAGAGAGAGAGAGAGAGCGAGAGAGAGAGAGCGAGAGAGGGAGAGAGGGATGGAGAAAGAGAGGGAGAGAGGGATGGAGAGAGAGGGGGAGAGAGATGGAGAGAGAGAGAGAGAAAGAGAGAGGGAGAGAGATGGAGAGAGAGAGGGATGAGAGAGAGGGATGGAGAGAGAGCGAAAGAGAGGGAGAGAGGGAGAGAGAGGGATGAGAGAGAGAGAGATAGAGAGAGAGAGAGAGAGAGGGAGAGAGAGTTAGATGGATGTGGGGTTATGGGTGGGTCTGTGCACACCGAACAAATTACACCCCTTAAATGCACCTTCTATTTTCAGCCTAGCCCAGTTTTTCTGTGTAATTATTTACTTATTTTATTACTTGGTTTACATTTCTGAAGGGGACAGCATAAAAAGGAAACTGTCCAATAACAATTAAACATAAGAATATACTTTAAAGCAGATCCACAATTTGGTAAAAAAAGAGAGGCAATGCTTTTCCACATGCCCAGGATAATTAAAAAGAGTGTTCAGACTTCAGGTTTGCTGTTGACCCCGTTTGTGTGTTACTTGCACCGCTTGGCTAAAATCAAGCATGCAAAAACAGCCCCTGCTTTTCATCCATTAATGCGTTTATTATATACTCTCTGAATTTATTAGGTACAGTTAGAATTGGTCATAAGAACGAGAATACATTCAGTGTGAGTGAGTTCAATAAATTCCTGAAGTGTCAGAAGCATAGATCACTTTAATGTGAACACTTCGGCTAGGCCGTATTCCTGCGAAATTCCTCTAATTCTCACTTTTTCTCTTTCACATCGTAAATCCCCTCTCCCTGCGTGTAGTAAAGCTATCTTTACTGTATGGCTCGAACAGAATTATAGAAGCCTCACTTGGAAAGGAAGAAGGGAGTGAAGAGGAGAGAGAGCAGGACAAAAGTGGAGGGGGGGGCTTGGACTTTTTCTCCACAGCGGGAGCGGGCCTGGCGCTCCACAATGCAGCCCGACATTAAAACAATGAACCCTCTGTTAATATTCGGCGGGTGTTTGTGCCGACCAGGACTTGGAGCTCGGGATACGGGACTCCCCACGCCGGGCCTTTCACGTTTCTTCCCCGGTCCCCAGTCCCGACACACAGCCGCCCTGCTCTAAGAGTTCTGGGCCTGGGCTACTCCTGAAGGTCCACTTCCGCACACACTGTGAGCTTCTGGGACAAGACCATCGTGTTTGTTTCTTATAACAGAGAGTGAGTGTGTGTGTGTGTGTGTGTGTGTGTGTGTGTGTGTGTGTGTATGTGTGTGTGAGAGTGTGGGGACTGGAGTTCACCAAGCCTTCCTCTGCCTTTAGCTTGGCCGCATGTGCGTCAGTACTGCCTTCACCACATAAGTGTTAGGAAAAACATCTTGCATTGTTCCATTAATGTGCTTTAAACATTTCGAGAGCTAGCATAATAAACAGCTGTAACAGACACTGGGCCTCCAAGACACGAAAGTGAAATGCAAACACTTGAACAAGGATGGCAGTGTTTGGACGACGTCCTTTTTAGCGGCGTTTAGCTTCTCAGACGAGGGCAGCGGAATGTGGCGGGTTGCTGTTTACTTTCTGGTGGTACCTTTTCTACTGGGGGTGGGGGTGCTTACAGGCCGTGGGCTGGGTGTCTGGCAGCCACTGGCCCAGCCCCCCGCCGCTTTCTGTTGCGTGTCGCCTGACAGACGCAGCACATCTTCGCCCTGTTTCGCCTCGTTCCGCCATCAGCGACAATGTATACGTGGAGCGGATGCGAGTCACTCAGGTCTTATAAATGTCGCCATTCACGGGCAGGCTAAAGGTTAATAAAATCAGAGGAGAATGTATCAATTTTACAGATAAGCCATTCACAACAAGTGTAGTTGGGTGAATAAGAAGTCAATTCAGCCCTCGGAAACCACATGCGGCCCCAATGAAAGGCCGCTTTCAGGTGCTTTTTTTTTTTTTTTTTCCAGGAGGATAAATGGAGAATTGCCGCTCTCTTCCAGAGCTGTAGCTCTGAGCTGCCAGTAAATTGCCCTGAACGGGGCTGGAGGTTGACAGGCCGTATTAAGACAAACAGCCTTTCTCGTTGGAGAGATAAAATAAATCAGGTGTTTAGTCAAATTAGAGTGGCCCAAGTAGAGCTGGACCCCGCATAGACACTGGAGCCAGATGTGGGCTCGCGGACAAGTCGATGTCGGCCTGGCCGGGAGCCAGAGGTGTCGCACGCGCGGCGAGTTTTACAAAAACGCACACGTGCCCATGTGGGGGAGTGGCCAGGGGGGCAGGCAGAGTGGCAGCCCTCATAGCACGAGCGTATGGGGGAACTGTGGGGGCGGGCGGGTTGTCATCTCTGTTTGGATGCTGGAACATGACACAGGGACGCTGATGGGATGGTGAGCCTGGGCCAGCTCTTCCCTGTCCCCCCGCTCTGAAGCATGTTAAATGACACAGATTGCTGTCCAGTTAGTACTGCTGCCTGTCCACATGTGAAGCCTGTGTTTCACCTGTCGCTTGCTCTGTGTTTTTCTACTGTTTTACCTCCATTATCACTAGTATCTTTGTAGAAAGAGAAAATATGTGTGTCTGTGTGTGTGTGTGTGTGTGTGTGTGTGTGTGTGTGTGTGTGTGTGTAGGCTGTGCTGAGACTGCATTTAGAGACAGGTGTACACATTTATAACATTTCAAGAACTATAGCAATAAAATGCTTCTATTAAGTATAGCATAGTTGCACATCTGTTTTTGAATTGTGGTTTTGTACCTCTCTGTCAAACTGTCGTTTTGGATTCCTGACCTCACACCGAACACGTGTCTGGCCCACAGATAACGTTAAACCGATGTCATTCATCCGCTTGATAATCTGAGCGTACCGCATCACAAGAGCCTGCTGTAACTTGGCTATGAAACGAACGCGTTGGGGGGGGGGGGGGGAAAAAAAAGAAGCATAAAAGGGTTTTGTTTGC
>JABJVR010000007.1:12173193-12195938 GCA_025773905.1 Chitala chitala | reverse complement strand
ACACGCGCACACACACACACACACACACACACACACACACACACACAAAAGTATTGGGACATCCCTCCAAATCACTGGATTCAAGTGTTCCAATCACTTCCATGGCCACACAAGTGTATAAAATCAAGCACCTAGGCATGGTGACTGCTTCTACAAACAAAGAAAGAGTGGGTTGCTTTCAGGAGCTCAGTGAATTCAAGCGTGTTACTGTGATAGGTGCGCAATAAGTCCATCTGGGAAACTTCCTCACTACTAAATATTCCATGGTCAGCTGTTAGTGGTATTATAACAAAGTGGAAGCAACTGGGAACAACAGCAGCTCAGCCACAAAGTGTAGGCCACGTAAAATGATAGAGCTGGGTCAATGCATGATGAAGTGCGCAGTGCACAGAAGTCGCCAACTGTCTGCAGAGTCAATAGCTACAGACCTCCAAACTTCATGTGGCTTTCAGATTAGCACAACAGTGCGTAGAGAGCTTCATGGAATGGGTTTCCATGGCCGAGCAGCTGCATCCAAGCCTTACATCACCAAGTGCAATGCAAAGCGTCAGATATAGTGGTGTAAAGCACGCTGCCACTGGACTCTAGAGCAGTGGAGACGTGTTCTCTGGAGTGACGAACCATGCTTCTCTGTCTGGCAATCTGATGGACGTGTCTGGGTTTGGCAGTTGCCAGGAGAGCGGTACTTGCCTGACTACATTGTGCCAAATGTAAAGTCTGGTGGAGGCGGGATTATGGTGTGGAGTTGTTTTTCAGGGGCTGGACTTGGTCCCTTAGTTCCAGTAAAGGGAACTCTTTAGGTGTTAGCACACCAAGACATCTTGGACAATTTCATGCTCCCAACTTTGTGGGAACAGTTTGGGATGGCCCCTTTCTGTTCCAAAATGACTGCGCACCAGTGTGCAAAGCAAAGTCCATAATAACATAGATGAGTGAGTTTCAGGCGGAGGAACTTGACTGGCCTGCACAGAGTCCTGACCTTAACCTGATAGAATACTTTTGGGATGAATTAGGGTGGAGACTGAGAGGCAGGCCTTCTCGTCCAATATCAGTGCCTGACCTCACAAATGCACTTCTGGAAGAATGGTCAGCCATTCCCATAAACACACTCCTAAACCTGGTGGACAGCCTTCCCAGAGGAGTTGAAGCTGTTATAGCTGCAAAGGGTGGGCCAACTCAATACTGAACCCTACGGACTAAGACTGGGATGCCATTAAAGTTCATGTGTGTGTAAAGGCAGGTGTCCCAATACTTTTGGCAATATAGTGTGTATATATATATGTGTGTGTGTGTGTGTGTGTGTGTGTGTGTGTATCATACAACATATGACAAGCCACAAATATGCAGTGTGGGAAAACTTACGCAGTGTAACAGCCAGAATGACACAAATAACTGTCTTTGAGGAAAGATAAAGATATGTGGTGTATGTTTTAATGTGAATTACAAAAAGGCATGAAAATAAAAGTGAATTTGGCCTCAGAGGACATGGCAGGGAAGAGACTGTTTCCGAAGTAGAAACATTGAAATGGGCGTTCGCTCATCTCTGGTGATTCTCCACGCTGGGTTTAGTGTTGCTAACAGTTGTAAGCCTTAACATCCTGGGGATTAAATACTGTTGTCTCTGAAGTAACTGTTTTCCATATTTCTTCCATATGACAGTGACCCCAACTGAAGAAAATATGGAATTTTCTGGATCTGCGTCTGCTTATGGACTTATGGAAAAGATGACCAAATTGCCTGTTTCACTTCATCCAAAGAGGCAGCGCTCGGCAGTACAGCATGCTGGTGGAGAACATGGCTCAGGGTGGAGAGATGATGACACCAGATGGAGGATATCAGCCTCTCCACCACACACACAAACAGCTTGGGGCCACAAATACTCAACTGCTCTGTCACTCACTTGTGTCCCAAACGTCAAGAAGGAACAGAAGATGGCAGGCACCAGCACAGCCTATACAGGTAAGTAAAACCTTTTAACACATTATTTTAAATAACTTTTCCCAGATTCACAGTGAAACATAAATACACCCTTGACCTTAAAAATAGTGCAGCATCAAACACAGCAAATGTGGCCTGAACATCATATTTCCTGAAGCCGTATTTGTGTTACCTGGACCTCTAACAGGTGTGCACAAATCAGTGTGAGTGTGAGGCACGCGTTACAAACACTTCCCCAAAATGACAAATTATCATTCTTGGCTATGATTTGAGCTCCTTGACTGAGAGCACTGCTCTTATCTCAGTGAACAGCAAGGAATCCTAACCTTCCAAATGTTCTTTCTCAGTGTCAGATAAAGTAAATAAACAACCTTTAAATTAACAAAAATGCTTGCAGGTTAAACTGAAGCACAAAAACTGTGAAATATTTGACTGCTTCTTTTAGGGCAAATATCTCTTTGCACTTTTTGAAAAGTCTTTATAAATTCCAGGGAACGAATACCCTCCACTCTTACGTCACGTCACACTTGGCCACGTGTCTGCAGGCATCTGACATTTATAGATCTAAAAATAACAGGAGCAATGAGCCTTTGAAATGCATAGTAGGTGGGATCAAGTCACCAACTGGTGTAACCCAATAGGATTCCACAGAGTAACCAATGGGAAGTGGACTAAACCACTTTGCAAATGCTAAACAAAAGAAGGCCTCCAACTGTGGGTTTCAATGCATAACAAATGTCTGTACATTTTATTTTGTTAAAAATATTAAGATGCCTGATGTGCTTCAATTAAGTGCCAGTGATCAGGGACCCCCATGCAATGCTCCCTCTAAACAGTGCCTCCTGTTGGTGAACCTGTACACCGCATGGCCCCGCGCCTCCCTGGTCTGTGCAAACGGTTCCGTCTTTGCTTGTGAAAGCTAATCACAGTATGACGTCCCTCTCCATCCCCTGGTGACATTTCAGAAATGAGATGCCAGCAACAGGCGAGAAGAAAAAAATAATTGGCTTAGTGTTTCATTAACATCGTAGCATAAGTGGATGAAACGCACCTGGACTAGCGGTGACAATGAAATCGGGGATTTTGTGGGTGGGGCAGGGGGAATAACTTCACTATTTATTTCCTGTGTTATTATTGTTGGCAGAAAGGCATCATTACTGTCACAGATTCACATGAAAGTGGTGTATGTAGAGCAATACAAGTGCATTTGAATATCAAATGCGACAGCAATGTCTCGTGGCTGCTTAACTTGGCAATGTCAGGCAGGTCACAATGGCTTGCAAATCTCCTGACAGCCCCAACAGCGCTCACAGAGAAGGACTGTTACCGTAGCACCGCAGCAGGTGAACAAGCTGTGTGACGGTTTGCTGTGGACAAAACAGGCTTGCCGACACACTGAGCGTTAAATCAGAGAGAGTCACATCTCCCTCCCCCTTCCCACAATGCCTCAACCGATCGCATCACTTTCCATGGAGGACGACCTGGCTGCCAGCATTACAGCTCGTCCTTCAAAAACCACCCCAAACAAACTGCGAGAAAGGTTTTCATGAACGGCCTGGTTTTAGAGCTCATCAAAATGAAACCTGACAGCTGCCGGCATGAGAAAATAAACAACTTTTTAAAACTATTTTGATTGTTAAGCAGCATTAAAATTCCTTACCTGTCAATGTAGTTTTAATGAGAAGACTGCATGGAGCAGGGCTCCCCTGTGAGGGCACCGTTTCTCTGTAGAACTTCATCTGGGCTTTTGGTTCCAGGGTTTCTTATAGCATGGTGGATCCCAGTAGGTCCACACATCAGTCCACTACTGCAGGGTCTTCTGCAGGGTTTTGGGGAGGCTGATAGGTCCTAATATTTTTGGATTTGAATAATTCAGAAGCTCTTTTAAAGCTGAAAGCCACCCACCCATTGCCTAAAACTGACACTGTTTCGCCGTACTGACAGCACAGAAAACAGAATACAGCTTCTCGTTCCTCCAGGGAAACAAATGAGAGAGCAAGGAGAAGTGACACCAAATGTACATGCTTGATCATTCTTTAAATGAACATGCATTTCAGGCTGAAGCCCTGTTTTGGCTGGAATGAGGCCAAGCCATAACCATCACTAACCACCCAGTGCTTGAGCCGTCACTCTCGTTGGCTCCACGGGCTCATGGAGCAACAGGCCATCATCTCCAGTTTGGACCACAGATTTTCAGATTCCAGCAGTGAAGGGGACTCCCAGCAGCCCCTCGTAAGTTCAGCGCTGAGGTGTTCCTGTCTCTCTCCAGGGGTGCTAGCAGCTAATGGAGACAAGCCCCAAAGCTCCTGAGCTTGGAGCTGAAGCATCGTTGGCAGTTATGTGGCCAGTCTGAATGGAAATGCTCGTGTGGCTGCTGAATCCCTGTCGTAGAGCAGGGTCCTTGAGAGGCAGGGAAGGAGCAAACACAACTGTAGGCTGAAACCTTTCCTGTAGGCTGAAACCTTCCCTGTAGGCTGAAACCTTTCCTGCCACTCTGTGCAGCACAACAACAGACAGCCAGCTCATGTCTCAACTTTATGCTGCTCACCTTGGAGCTTAGTAACACAGAGGACACTCTGAGCTCTACCTGTTGGGTAAAGAGGTGTCATCAATGACATGGAGTCTTCCAGGGGTAATATTTTACAGTATGAGCTGTTGAGAGGCATACACACAAACCTTAATTGCAGGTAACTAACAATTATCCAGTCAGGGAATTCACAAAGCAACAAGGCAGGACACCAAAATATCTCCTCTGCTCAAGAGTTGACATTTAAGCAGCAGAGATCTCAGGCCAGAGCTGTGTCATGGTGTTACACAGGCCACAGACGTCTCCCAGTTTTACCCACAAACTTGAGATACAGAAGCTTCTCCACGTTCTGCAGGTACTCAAACACGGACAGTCGTCAAGGCGTGACCCGCTTTCATACACTCCTTCACATTTAAGTCACAACTCATTGCCTCCTTTCATCTCTTCTGGGGTACCGACGCAGCTCTACACGTGGGGACTGTTGTGAGTTCACTCCCTCCTGGGAGCCCTGATTTGAGTAGAGCAGTTCTGATCCAGTGTTCTGTAAAGCCTGAGCTTTATTCGGAGGCAGCCGTGCTGGAAGGGATGGTACTTTGAAAAAAAAGCAAAGTTGTGTTTGAAGCTGAGAGATATGTTTTAATCATTTGGACACTAGATACATAATTAATGAGTTCCACTCCTCCATCAGCTCCTGAGCCCCGGCCAGAGAGTGCGTATTAGCATTAGCTCCAGTTGCTTCATTTGATCTTTGTGTAATTACAGAGCTTTTTGCAAATTACATCACAAGTCTCATGTTAAGTAAAGCAGCCCGGGAAAGAGGAATTTCTTTCGCTTATCAACTTTATTCCTACCAGAGCCTTGTCCTTTTTAACTCCACATTTTAGGCAGGAAACAGAAAAAGTGTGTTTTGTTTCTGCCCAGATCCTCTGGGGTATGAATTGCCACTTAAAATCCAGGAGATGTGCAGTTTTTCCTTTTTTTGACCCATATGAGACTCTTCCCTACCGGCAGATGGAAGCCTCTAAAATCAATACAGAGAAGTGAAAGGCAGAGACTGGAGCTTACAGTGCAAAGTGTACAGACTGCAGAGTGCAGAGACACCATTTTAAAAGCAGCGGTCACACTCATCCAAGGGCACAGGGCGTCAGCGGCTCTGGAAGCGTCTCGAAGCAGCTGGACTAAACTGCCCTGGTATAACGCTTCGTAAATTCCTTTCCAAGATGCTGAGAAACTCACCTCAGCTGGAGCAAACCAGCAAGGGAAAATCAGGAGACATCTGGCAATCTGAGCCAGGCTGTAACTCTTATAATTTTGAGTAATCCTGCACATTTGCTGCCTTTGCGTCGCGCCTTCAGTTTACGTGCGGCAGTCCAGATGTGAAGGTTTTCCACTCGAACAGTGCAGATGTGAGAAGTTTCCTAAGGTTTCCTCTGTCTTCAGCTCTGTCTCGGGCATATTACCCTCACATGAGCCATTTTGTTGCTTTATCTCTGTTGATGAGAGCTAAGAGGAAGTTGTTCGGTTGTTAAACTGCGTTTGTTCCTCATGTGTAATTCTTGCACTCCTATGACCACAAGGGGGTCATTAAGGAGTTACGGCATGAGCTTCTGAAAGGTCAGCCTCTTCACTGTCCTACCATAACAGAGGAAATACTGCTTCTCCTATGCACCGTGTTATAGAAGGTGATGAAACACAGCTTAATGTGCTATAGAACAACACAAACCTTTGTTTTTATAGATCTTCCTCTTTTTACTTCAACGAGCTCCCGTCCTTTCAGCTGAGATCCTCTGTAACGCAGCAGTTGCGGGTGTTACTTGCGACTGGCGTTCATGGTTTTGATCTACCCACACAGGGCTTTGACGGCTGAAAATCTTCTGAAAACCACTTTGTTGGGAGCCAGGGAGGGAGGGGGGGGGTAACGTATCAGCGGGGGGGGTGAAAATGCAATATTCGGAATGCGTCAGATTGATCCCTTTGTGGCTCAGACACTGAAAAATTACGTATGACACTGGTATAATTGAATGGGAAGCAATCAGTTAGATGTGCTGTTGTAATTGACCGGAGGCTGCCTTGTATACGGAGACAGGCAACACTGATTTGTCCAGATGTGAGAAGCACGACGGCCGTCCGGCGAGCACTTTGCGTGTCTCTGAAACCAGATGCTTCACTGAAACACTCACACAGGTCTGCCCAGAGGCCAAGGATGAAAAAGAATCCTGAGTTGTCTTGATTTTAAGAACAATACTGCTCATTATATTGCAATTTCAGCGCCCTGCAATTTGAGTTTTAGCCATTGTGATAATCAGAGCAAGCGAGATTACAGTAGTGTGTCAAGACAAGTTTTTCCTTCAAGAACTTAAAAAGGAGCGTGCTCTTGTGCTCTTGTGGCTCTTGTGCTCTTGTGCTCTTGTGGCTCTTGTGCTCTTGTGGCTCTTGTGGCTCTTGTGCTCTTGTGGCTCTTGTGCTCTTGTGGCTCTTGCCACAAGTTTTCTCTGCAAACAAGTGTGAGATTGTAGATCTGTAGGTTCGCTGTGTTACAATAATGGGAGGCAGGTGGTGTTTGTGACCATCCCTCTGCAGAAACATGTAACGGCGGCAGAACAGGAAAGGTACACGTGATACGTGTGACACGTGTCAAACGTGAATTTTAAACATGGCTTTGGCACAACACTTCGATACATTTTGATTTTAAAACATCTCAGACAAGATGGTAATACAGTAAACCAATGAACAAAGACAACAGTAACATTGATTTGATCATGTGTATCTTTGCTGTAATTTATATTTTCGGTGTGTTTGTATTGATGTCACAGCTTTCATTTACTCTCCTGAAATGTTACCACTTACAAAACATTTGGACACACACATCGCCTTTCTGACACACAGGAATCACCGCGCGAGGCTAGAGGCTACTCAGAGCTGAAAACCAGCTTTTCTAAAATAGACTCACTTCAGAAAGAGCTGTTTGTTTTTTTAAGTACACCTTGTGTAAATAGGGAACTTCATCTCTTGTCTACATCTAAGGATCTAATAAGTGAAATCAAGACTTTTTTTTTGCGGATTTCCTCTGGGTGGCATGTGAAAGAGAAGGGGCAGTCAGTGTGCTGAGTGCACTGATGGAGGACAGGAGATCCTCCTTATGTCTTTTGGACTCCATGATGCTAATCTAACTCAGTCAGAGTGAGCAAATATTGTAGAAATAGTAAACGAATTGCTGTGTACATGGATTACTTGCTTTAGCATCATACTGATTCACGGAAAACATGCGGGAGTTCTCAGACTCTCCTGCACTACTTTGCATGGAGAAATCATAGGAATAACAGCTGTTTCATCACCAGTTCTCCCTTCTGTGTTCTGCTGTTGGACCTCAGTGTCTGTCTGTGTGTGTGTGTGTGTGTGTGTGTGTGTGTGTGTGTGTGTGTGTGTGTGTGTGTGTGTGCGTGCGTGTGTTGGGGGGGGGTCAGGAACACAAAAATCAATATCGTCCAGCAGAGGAAGAGGAGAGAAAGCAGCAAAACTGCCTTCTTCATCATGGCTGGCTCTGGTGAACATGTCAGGTGGAAATTACAATCTGGCCAAGACACATGGCCCACAGGGGAATGAAAGAAGAACCTTGGAAAAGAGGGGGTGGCACTTGTACCATGGGTTAACTGAAGAAGTACTCTGTAAAAGAGGGTGTGGCACTTGTACCACAAGTTAATTAAACAAGTACTGAGTAAAAGCAGGTGTGGCACATGGACCTGAATAAAAGAAAGACTGGAAAAAAGACAAACGGGACTCTGCATTATTCATGCAGAATGAATTAGTGATGACAGTTCAAAAGTCAGGTCAGGTGACAGTGTTTAACCTGCATGTCTGCATGGGGACACGGTGTAATTAAAGCAGGTCGTGTGCCTTTAACCGTCTGTCCCAGGCAGGACGGAGAGGGCCACACGGAAAGCTGGCAGTTCATGACTGGGGGGCAGGAACGAGGACGTGGGACCTTTCCCTGTCACACAAACAGACAATCTGGATCGGTTATAGAGGTTTAGGTGCCAGTATAAAAACATAAAAGTAGAATTAACTAATTTTACACCTGTATTGGGCTCCACATTTTGCTGGTCACGAATTTCAGATGTGGTAACTGAAAGTTGTCCACTGCCGGCTTTGAAACAGAGAACAGGAAGCTACAGAGCCCAGTTATTATGTGCTATAACTCTGCTCCTCCCTTACTGTGCTCACAGTAACACCGGGCTTTAATGCAGCTTAAAGGATTTCAACTGAGTTAAGACAACTATCATAAAAAGCCTGTTAAACAGCTGCTGCTAATTGTTTTTTGTTTTTCTTTTTAAAAGTCCTTATGCAGTCTTCAAGGTCTGATATTACACTTACAAATGGACAGTATCACTTAGTCCAAATGATATCAGGACAAGTGAAGTGTGTAAATAACGTAATTATCAAAGGAAACCATGGACTAACACCAGCAAGTCCACACCCTGATGTGACTTCACACATGCTGCTTGGTAGAAACTAAATCACCCACAGCACTTTTGAGTGCTGAACTGCAATTTTATTTTATTGTGACTCATTTCTTTTTACCAGACAAGAACAATACTTCACCCAGTCACCTAGACAATCTCAGCCCAACATGAAATAGGTATTATGCAGTTAATAAGCTTTCGGTTATGCATCACACCATGTCTCTTTCTAGTGCCAAACCCCCCACCAAAAAAAGAAAAAATTCAAGTGATGTCAGCAAAACTTTCACAGGCCCGTGTGTGTTTCAGAACCTTCACAGAGCCATGTGTGTTTCAGAACCTTAACAGCCTCATGTGTGTTTCACAAATGAACAGCAGCATAATCTCTTTCTCTTACTGTGCTGTTTTTTAGGTTCAAGTAAGATGTGTGAAGCCTTGTGTGTATACGTGTGTGTGTGTGTGTCTTTTTCATGTCTTTATTATTGCATTACAAACTGTTACAAACTGACAGAGCTTTCCGTTTGTGTCACTTTCCACCTCTGTTCTTGCTTTAAATGTATGGATCTTTTAAACCCACACATATATCAGTCTGTGTAACTGTAACAGTGTGTGTGCTTTCATGTATGTGGTACTGCTAGAGTGAACACGTGTGTATATGTTTTGTATTCTGTTGGACTGTATCTGAGTGTGCTTTCAGGCAAGTCTGTGGGGCTGTAAGGGTGTGTTTGGATGCAAATCAATGTGAATGACCACAGCCTGTGTGTATATGAATGTATGTGTGTACGTGCTTGTGTACCAGACCTATCACCCAGTTGCCTCTCTATACATGGAAAAAACTGATTCTGTAATGTTGGATGCTCAGGTGTGCAGCTGGGAATAGAGTTTAGAGGAGAAAGCTTTGGGCCCGCAGGGGGGACTTTGCAGGAGCGGTCATCAATTACTTCCTCTCTTCCATTAGTACACAAAGGCGAGCCAGCCCCAGAGAGGAGGGCCTTTTGAAACCTGTCCCTGAAAGTGGGCTGTCAGCTCTGTTATGTAATGGAGGTGAAGAGATTTCATATGGCTTCAACATCAAATGAGCCACTGACACCAGGGCAGGCTGTTTGATCAGCAGGAAGACTGGGGAGGGGATGTGGATAAGGCTGTGTGCCTCCCAGTCCCAGGGCTGCTTCCAGCCTGTCACCATAGTGACCAGTTCTTCAGGGTTCCATGACAGCGACCACGCAGGTGAAGGAGAGATGCCTCCCTGAGGTTACTTCGTGACTCACTGGAAAAAGTAGGCAGGCTTTCTTTTACACACAGACTCTGTCTTAGTCTGCTTCCGTGACCCTCTCATACCGGTGAACACAGGAGATGACGTTTCCACACCAGCTGTCTACCGCTGAAAATTAGCATAGCGAGTGACAGGTAACGAACAGCTGGAGACAGATTTAAAAACAAAACACCGGCAGGACACAAAAGAGTGGCCTGAGCAATCTGCTGATTGGCTAAACCATCACGACTGTGACGTCACTCCCAGGTTTCCAGTTGTGCAAGATTTGCAAAAACACATAAATCTTGGGGTGGTGGGTAGGAAGGAAGGGCAGAACAAGACTAGCGTATACAGGTAAGACAGCAGCCAGACTACTACTCTAACATGGTATGTCAGAACATACATGACTGGACAAATTATTGTCCTTTTTAAAGGAGACCAGAGGGCTGGAGTGCTCTCTCCACCAGATCAGGGAAGACCCATGGCCCATCTGACATGTGGGCTCCCTTCAAAAAATAAGGAAAAGCAGCTTTTCCTCGAGCAACACAAGTGAGCAGAGAGAACAGAGTGTGTAAAAGTGAAGCATGCTACAGCAGTCTGCTCACCTGTGTGTAACATCACCTTTATCACGGACCGCCCTTCATGTGTCTGGGCTCCTACACTGAGGCTGAGAGGCATTTAACAAACAAGCAAGTAGCGGTTTTGGCTTCACATCCAAGATGAATGAAGAGCTGTTGTGGAAAATGTTCTGGGCTCTGAGATGTCACACACATGAGGGATAAAGTTCAGAGAGGAACGCTGTGCTGTATACTGAGGCAAGAGCTTGTTTTCAATAATTGCAATAACAATATTGAAATTGGAAGACGGGAGGTTGATCGAATATAGAAACACCTGCCTCCTTCCTCGAACCCGCTTACTTACACTAAGTGCTACCCTGCCGTGTGCTCAGATTACTGCTCGTTGCCAGCTGGTAGGGAGTCTCTCACCTTTGAATCAACTCCTTATTAATGCTAGTGTTCGTTTACAGCAACAAGGAGATGCTAGGAAATATGATTCTCTTGGCTGTTGACATTAAGTCGGACCGATGCGCTGAGAACTGAATGGAGCAGGACACTGAGCTCAAACTGCATGAGCAAACTCCATTCCATCAGGGTAAGACACAGAGGCTAATGTTGGAAACTCAAAGGGCACGTTAACTAGGACCAGTAACGATGGAAGCTATGATGAGATAGACAAGGCTGATGTACACAGGGTGGGGGGGGGCACTGGGCTGTGCCACTTCACTGTGCATCATCGAAGACTGTTCCTTCTTCAAAGAAGTGTGACTCTGTACTCAGTTACCAAGCACTTGTGAAGTCCTGTGACTGATGTCAGAAGTACTGCGCTCACACAGGCTGACTCACATCTGTCAGGTAATGGTCTTCTCTTTGTCTTTCCTATAAGACTCCAGAGACATCACGGCCTGCTCTGCTGTGTGTACAGTTACTGTCACGCTGTCCTCCCTGTCGATTTGTCTGATGGACAGCCAGGGGGAGGGCAGCTGTCTCCGGTTCAGGCAGGACACGGAGGGCTGCCGTTGACTGATGGAATGCTGCCAGGGGAGGGCAGGTATCTCAGGCCACGCGGTGCCCTCTCTTGTTGTAACACTCTAAGGAAACAACATCTTTCTCACATCACTAAACCACTTCCCACGCTCATCTTGACAGTTTTCTTGTGGATGTCATCTGCTCAATGATGTCAGATGTCCAGGACCCCTGATGGGCCCCCTGACAGTCTGCATCCGTTGGTTTATGTGCTCCAAGCCAGAGCTGCATCATAACATGCATATACTTATATACCGTGGCCGGATGTGTGACTCGGTGTGTGCTAATCACAGGTAATTAGTCCTTAGGCATTGTTAGGTAACGCAGCACTGTGGAGAAGCACAATTACTGACAACCAAGGAGAACAGAATCCATGTGAGATGGTCTGGAGTAAACCTAGGGCTCGTCATCTGATGGAGGTATATGCCCTGATGGTTTTAAGTCATTAATAATTATAATATCCCCCCCCCCCCGCCTTGGGTTCGTTCGTCACAGTGGAATATTCGGCACTGCGACGATATGTAGTCACGGGCATGGTGCTCGCGCCGTTGTGTGATTCCAGGGCTGTTTGCCACACTCGTGAATTGGGTCTTCCAGCTGTTATAGATTGTCTGGACCCCAGCAAGTACTTGAATTGAGCCAACGTGGTGCACGGGTGCAAATTGAGAGCTACTGCTATTCGCAGTAGTGGGGTCCCGTTCTTCCATGGCTAAAATTACATCTCCCAGGTTTAGTTTTGAACTCTTCAGAAATATGGTGGAAGTGGAGAGCCAACTGTTGCCGGGCAATGAGTTGACTGTTGTACACTTGTTCAGTGGTCACCCCTTGAAAGATTGTACTGCCAGTAGTCTTGGTTATGCCAAGAACACACTTCCCTACTTTTCTAGGTTTTGCCAAGAACATTTCATGATCGCAGCAGATATTCTGGGACCTTCTTTGTTCTGTTCTTCCCATCTTTTTTCCTGCATCCTCAGTGTCAAAGGCTTTGGGACGTGTTTCGACATCCCCCTGCTCCCATCTGAGAGAGGAGTATGAAACCCTGGGGTGGTGCTGGAGATCACACCTGATTTTTGGGTAAATGATGAAAGGGGAGCAGAGGTTTTGGAAAACGAGTCAAAGACAGAGAGCAACAGTGATGCTGGCAGGGGCCTGGCTTAAGACAGCGAGGTGCCGTACGTCTCTGTTTCCGTCGTGCAAATGGCTGTGTTCAGCTATTTACTGTAGTTAGTTTGCAGAAAGCAGATCCATCTGTGTTCTGCATGAGGGTTAGACTGCAGCTCTGTCCTGCGCAGTCAAACCCAGGGGGATTCACATCGCCATGCTTGTTGTAAGTCTGGCCATAATGAATAATTGAACACCAGGACTTTGTATTTAGATCAATTTGTGAGTTATTGCTGATATTAATTGGTAAGTCTGTCATGTTTTCGGTATTCTGAAGAACATGTGATGTGATTTCATCTTTTTTTTTTTTTTTTTTCTTTTTTCACCAGCAGGTCCAAGTTTCCTTGGATCTCGGCATTTTATTACAAACAGAAGCAGATTGCAGAGCTCGTGTGGTCGAACACGCAGACAACATTGAGTTGTCTGTGCAATGATATATTTAAAAGCAAACAGTGGGGGGATGGATGGGGGGGCATACGGCCAGCCTCTCAGGATTGATGCACTGGTGGACGGAGAGGTCCCTGCCAACTTTCAGTTAGACTGATTGCTACAGATGCTCTTCCTCAAGTATTCCGAGTGAGATCCTCAGCGCGGGTCTTGGGGGACGAACAATGGCACCTGTTCCTCATAAGTTAGCGGGCCAGTTAGCCCATTCATGTATGTTTAATGAAGCCTCAGGGCAGATGGTGAGGAGCGCTGCTCTCGAGCACTTAGCAGCGCTAAGACAAAGGGGGAGCCGCGCCAGTGCAACAATGCGCCGTGTTTACGCCGAGACGAGGGCCGCGCGCCCCTGCGCCTCGCTCACATCTGCTCCGCTTCTCGCTTTTTTTTTTTTTTTCAACTTCGCCGACTCCTGAAGATCACCCCAGCAATTAAAATATTCTGGGCACACGGCCGGTTGGCATGCGGGCTGGCGGCTAACCCTTTCTTGCCCTGAGAGGGCTTAACTGATGCCAACCGCCAAGAGACGGTGTTCTCAAGGCCTTTTGTTCGGATCAGATCACAGGTCTGTCAGGGTGGCCCCGTTTCTCTTACCACGTTACTTGCACACTTACTGTGGATAAGGTCGTGCTGCAGACTTGCTCGAAAGTATTTGCTTAGGGACAACCTGAAAGTCAAACTATGGCTATTTGTTAGTGCTTTGAAGTTTTTGGAGATTATCTTCCACTTCCACTAACATTAGCGGCATTGATTGAAGTTTAATGTAAAGGGTTCTTTATTGCAACTCTCAGGCATACATTGCGAATGTTATTCTTTTATTCATAACATACGCTGCAGTTTCTTTTTTTAGAAAATACTTGTTTTGGTCTGCACATTCAGTTGAATGGCTGCTGTCATGGGTGAAGCTTTTTTTCAGACATAATGAATTCACTCAGAGCGCAATTTGTTAAGTGTGACCCTTTGGAAATGCACACTTGGCTTAATATAAAACCCTAATGAAAACAAACATTTTTATTAATGAGAGTTTTTAAAACAATTTGACAATTGAGTGCTTGTGATAAATCGCGTTGCACGTTATTGCATTTTAATAACATTTTGTACCCTGACATTTATTACAAAAGTCATTCGCAGTAGGAAATACAACTGAAGCATATCTGTAGAGAACAACTGAACACTGGTCTCTGGCAAATCACCCCCACCCCCGTATTTGGAAATAGTCGCCTCCACCATTGTGTCTTTAAAAGCCCTGAGGACAAAAAGTAAGTGTTTCAGTGGTGCTCACCCCTGGGCTGGTCAATGGACTAGTCTTAAAGGCTTGTATGCACAGAGGGATTAGGGCCAGCTGAGCCACACCATGACTATGGGGGGGGGGGGGATGGAGTTGGGCCTGGGTGAAAGATGGATATTATGAGCAGGCTTACCTCAGCTATAATAGAGAGTGAAATGGCGGCTCAGAGGAAGTTGATTTCATGCCCCAGTGCTATGCCAGTAATTGCACCTTGGCTCCATTTTATTGCGAGTTGATTTAAAAAAAAAAGAAAAAGCAGGGAAACAAACTGTGAAGTGTTTATTTTCAGGGCTGCCCTTTATTAACCCAGCTCCCAGGCTGGGCCCCTGAGGTAGGCCGGGATGCAGACACAGATTAGCCGGCACACGGTAGCGTGGCTGCACCCTGTCAGGCAGAGGCTGAGAGTGGCTGCTGACAGGGATCCTGGCCCTCGTTTAAGCGACCAGTATGTCACAGGTGTGCCAGGTGCATCGCGGTGACCACCTTCCTCATGAGGCTGCCGGCACACGTGTGATGTTGGCCTGCGTGCGGAAGGCCCTCGTACCCTCACGATAAAAGGGAGAGCTGGTCCAACGCTGAAGGTTAATCATGCCAGACAGGGAGTGTGGAGAGAGTTTTAGGGGTAATATACAATGCATCATCTGTGTGGCATGGCAGAGGATGTTAAAATGAAATATCACAAACGGACGAGTTCCTTTGGGCCCTTTCCAGACTCGCTCCGCTGGAAACAGACGCTGTAAATCACAGCCAGCGCCTGCCTTTTTATTATCTTAATAAATGATCTTCAAAAAATATTAAACTGAGATCTGATTTCTTAACTGGTCTTTATCTGTCAGTCAACGTTACCGGCGCTTGTCTAAACTCCCCCCACCACCCCACTCCACTCCACATCTGCGCCTCATCGCGGCGCCTGTCTCACAGGTGTGTTTTGAGGCGAGTTGGCCCTGGTTCTCGCCGCACACATCCACGGGCTGTTTAAATCGCGACTTCACTTTCCCGAATAATTATTGGTAGGGAATAGCCACATTTGCTCAATTTAATGTCTGCTTTCTGAGCTAGACATCAGACTGTCGGGAGGGGGGAAAAAAGATTTTATGAGTGCTGGAGACTATTCATCTCAACAGGTTAATTGAAGTGTTGATTCAGAAGCGTGTGGAGCACTGAGCTCTCAGGCAGTGTGACGCATGTCGGGCTCTGCCTAATGTTTCGAGAACTCTTTGATTCAGACCCCATCATGGTTCAACTGTGATTTCTCAGAGGCGGAGAAGACACTCAGGCACCTTGGGCCACTACACATGTTTATTGTACAGGTTCCTGCCATGTTTACATCCATTGCTGATCATTGGCCTGCTGACATCACCAAGAAGCAAATTAAAATGATAGAGAATGTGGGGTGGGACTGATCCCCCCACCCCACTCTACATGTCCTGTACACTGCAAGGTGGCTGCCAAGCACAGAAAATGAGACACAAGCTCTATGATTTGATTGGTGATTGGTGGGGACTGTGGGGTAGGGGGTGTGGCCAGGCAGGTGTGGCACAAATGGAGTGTTTGCCCATGGCCTGATCTCCGCTGTGTTTGCGCCAGCAGGTCCAGGGCCATGTTCCACCCCTGATGATTCCGGTGTTTCCGCACGACCAGCGCACCCTGGCAGCAGCGGCTGCGGCCCAGCAGGGATTTCTGTTCCCTCCGGGAATCACGTACAAGCCAGGTACGTCGCCCCGAGCCCTCTCCCCGATCGCTTTCCTTCAGTGCATTTTAACTATGCTGACATTGTTCGTTTCAAAAATGTTTTTACCCAGAGTTCTTTTCACACTTCATTCATTTAAATGGCTCTTTGGACACTGAAGCAATTTGTGGTAGACAACCTTGTTCGTGGCACAAGGAAAGAGCCCCAGACACAGATTAAACTTTTCCTTAGTACACGTAAGATTTCCTGGTTGCTGGGCGTGACAGAACCTTCAGGATCTGTAAGTTTCAGAGTTAGCAAATGGTTAAAAAAATAAAACACATCACAGCATTTCAACCACAAAAAAATGCTGCTTATCTTAGCTAATTGAGAGGTGAGCCATGCACTCTTAACAGCTAGAGTGGCTCCGCTGTATATCAGGATTGTGTAGTTATGGAATAGCAAAGGATGAGACCGAGGCTAGGCCCATCAGCATCATGTCAGCATGGAGATACTGTCCACCTCTCTGTTCCACTGCATGTGGACAAGTAATACAATATCTGCACCTTGCAGGAGGCATTGTGGGAGGCATGACAAGGTCGCTTTTTTTTCTGCCATATTGCCATGTTATTCCCAGGACAGAACTCACCACCTGTTCACTTTGCTAGTTTTCTTATGTTTTGTGTGTGTGTGTGTGTGTGTGTGTGTGTGTGTGTGTGTGAGAGACAAGAGTAAGGAGACGTTAACCTGTATATGACGGGTTCTGTGTGTGTGTATGTGTGTGTGTGTGTGTGTGCGCGCGCGCGTGTGTGTGTGTGTGTGTGTGTGTGTGTGTGTGTGTGTGCGCATGCCTGTTTGTTTTCCCAGCGCTGGTAAATTCCATGATCAGAAGGCTGCTGTGTGTGTGCGTTCCAAACTTGTTTTGACCAGCCTCATAAATGCAAAACAATTACCAGCTTACCATACTGCCAAAACATTCTGCACAAGCAAAAAAAGAAAATGTACACTTGCTGTATTTGTTTCGAATAAATATTTTTACTGTGAACAGTTTAGCCTGTAAACATCGAAATTAAAATTTTAAAATTAAAGTTTACCTAATATAAATGTAAGATGTTTCCCTATAATTTAGATTTCCTTGCTTTTACAGCTATAGGATATCAGGTACACACAGGTTTGTGCAGAGGTCACATGCTACCAATCTGACCAACCAGAGAATGCCTGGATGCTGCACACACATCACTGAGTGAGCAGACCACTTTTCCCCTGGGGGTGACAGGGGAGCGGGGACTCCCTCCCATCCTTTATGCCTGTCTTGGCATGTGGAGCGGAGCAGCTCCTCACGCTTGTGTTCAGAATCCTGAAAACAGGAAAACAAATCGAAACTGCGATGACATGTCAGGTGATGCGCTTGGCAGGCCGACATTTCGAGCCCTGATCCCCACTCCTTACTCTCAGTGAGAATTACAGAGACGTCGTCCTCAGCTTTCTGTAGTTAAAAATTACAGCAGATTGGCACACAGGCAACAGTGGGCACGGCGCCAGTCCTCCTTTTAATGTCTGACAGCATGTGGACTTTCAGATGCTTGCCACAAAATGCCCACACAGATTGTTCCTGTCTCACAATTTTGTACTGCTGCATTGGCAGACCCTGGCTGAATGGCCCGGTGCAGATCAGCTAAGAAGAAAAGGCTAGCAAGCGTCAGTCAGGTTGGATTTACATGAGCCGTGCTCACAAAAGAAAGCCTGGCGTTCACGCCATTCACGGCATGCTTTAGAAATAAGCTTCTTTTCAGCACCTTTGCAAGACCATGAACAAGGCAAAAAGAGAGAAAAAAACCAGGGCGGGGGGTGGGTCAGAACAGGGCACCTGTGTTAGCAGGTATGTGGCATAGCATAGCAAGAGTGACGAGAGAGGCGCTGTTTGAACTCCACTGCTGAGCTGCTAAGAGGAAATTCAGTTGTTTCGCAACGGCTGCTGTGTGACAGTCCGGAACAGAGCGCCTAAGGGGATTCTTTTGGTAGTCATATTCCTCTGAATGCTTGACATGGGAAGTGATTTAATACAAATAACAGGGTTTATTATGAAATCTCCAGCATGGGTTGCCTCATGTAAAGAGCATACATTATTCATGAGTTCAAAGAGAAAGAGAAACGGACAGGGGGTGCGAGGCCTCACACAATTCTATGCACTTTGCTAAGGTGGCTTGCAGTCTGTATTTATTTTATTTTTTTTTCCCACTCTGCCCTTCTTCATCCTCTCAGTAGTCTCCTTAACGCTGTTCCATAAAGAGGTGAACGTTAGAATGGGTGTTCGGGTTAACGTGGCTATCGCCATGACAATGAGGAGAGCTGCTTGGTACAGAACAGGAGCTCCTGCATTTGCCCCATCCCCAAGCCTTACCCTCCTGCTATGCCGGCGACACAAACCCCACAGCGCAACCAGAAGACCAAGGCAAGGCCATTTCCCTCCGCCCATGCTGGGCCCAATAGCCAGCCTGCTCAGTGAAGTAAGAACGCTTATCATTCCCTCAGCAGATAGGCGCATCAGAGATGGAAGCTTGATGGGCTACTGGGGAGCCAATGTCTACTAGACGGCCTTCTGGCCCCTCGCACCTCCACACTGATGAGGCCATAGCAGAGCTCCTCCCAGAGAACCTGCATGACGCCGTTGTGTCACCGTATTTAGCCACGGATGTTGGCGATACAACAGCGACACGATTTCATCCCGAGCTGAACATTCCTTCTGCAGAAGCTTAGCGCTTGCTCTCAATATTTGGATTTTTAATATTTGCTTATGGTTTTGTCAGGGTAAACTTATAAACAAAAAATGTTTATTATAATTGGCAGTAATCAAGATCACTGTTTAAAAAAAATTGTTTTTTTGCTTGCACTTTTTCTCCCTATTGAAGTCCTCCAGCATCCCAGGACTCTTTAGTGTTGACACTCAGCTCTAAATTCATTGGCCTGACTTCAGAACACAACATCTGGGTTAAAAGGAAGATTTATTCCAGGCTCTAAATGCTGCTTCAGAAGCCCACTTTAATGTTATTTAACAGACTGGAGTTGTGCTTGCCGTACTATAAAGGTGCAAAGGAAGTGGTGAAAGATAATTTATAAAGTGCCGTCTTTCCTGTCTAGCATCAGGACTGTAACTTAGAAGAGCTTTCATAATGCTTTCGTATAAAACACTTGAAACAGCCGCAAATTACAAGGTAGGGAATTACAGAACTAAGCTGTTTCGCCTGTGGTGTCAGAGCAGTTGCTAAAGCTCCAGCCTGGATTTCATGCATTTCTGTACTCTGCTGTTTTATCCTCTGGCTTTCTCGCCTCGTGTACACCTGCTGAGTAGGATCGAGGGGCTCAGTTAATACAAGCAGCCTCACCTGTGCGGGTTATAGACAATTGGTTGACCCCTGGGAGGGTGCCGTCCCATGTGAGGAAGAGCCCGGTCCCCTGGGCTCAGGTGAGAATGTATGTCTTTAGGAGCGATAACAAGGCCATTGCCCCTTGTTGTTCTCAGTGTCTGGGGAACCGCGTCCCAACTTGGAGTGCTACAACACTGGTGTCAATTCATGTGCCGCTCTCACCCACATAGGAGGCCGTAGTAGCCTTTTCCAGCCCCCCCACATCTCCCCACAGAGAACCTGGCAGGTGGCCCAGACTGATGCTTTTTCAGTACTTGTCTTACCTTGGTTTCATGTACTTACATCCATCCATCCTTCAAATAACACAGACTAGTACTTACATCAGCAGCTGGGTCAGAAGGCATATTGCACATTGTCTCTATTGGAAGTGATAATTCAGCTTGTCAAAGCATTTCCCAAAGCTCTGCTCTTTAGAACTTTTCTGTTCTTCTCAGGAAGGATCATTAGGCCGTTACACGATGCAAAACTATATCACATTTTGTCGTTTATTTAACATGTGAAAAGTGACGGCTCAAAATGGTTGGCGAAGGAACAGGGCTGATGTCTCCTACCCCTGATCCAAAAACACTGGGAAAAGCTGTTGGACCAATGTATAGGGCAGTTATATATTAAGTACATCACAATACACAGTGAGTCCTTGGACCATAAACGCATCTGCATGTGTATGGAACTGGCAGGAACAGGTACTGCAAAAAGCTCCTACTGCTGCTCACGTTCACAAGAGAGCAGGGCAGACTCACCTTCCATGAGCGCAGGTGTGTGGGCTGTGAGCCCAGACAGGGTGGGTTTGGGAGGGGGTGAGGTCCCGTGGGCTGTGTTGGTGCTCATCTTGATGCCGCTGGGCTGCTCATTGTCTCAACCTGTGTGCTCTAACCCCCCCCCCCCACCCCCCGCTTCGCCTGACAGGTGAGAACTACCCCGTGCAGTTCATTCCATCCACAATGGCAGCTGCAGCTGCGTCTGGACTCAGCCCGCTCCAGCTTCAGGTATGTGCAGAACAATGAGCTGACGCTTGACCTGGAAAAATGCAAAGCAGCTGTATGCTAAATGAAGGTCTGCGTGCTAAGTAATGTTTGGAGCCTGGCACTGAGAGCCCAGCCCCTTGCAGTTTCAAGTTAGCCTTCTAATTTTAACATGATACCTACTCAATTAAAAACTCTATGAGTCTGGCCTCCACAATCCTCTACATCCACAGTTAATCTTAACATATCTGTAAACCCAAGTTATCTGTTGGTGTTGTGTTACAGACTTCTTATCTCATATTGTAATCTTTATCTGGGCTTGTTGCTTTGGTGTCTGAATGAATATGAAGCTGTGATTGTGAATCAAGGTCCGGGAACGAGGAGGGAACTCGGGAAAGCCCGCACTCAAGCTCGCTAGCAGTTTGCACTCGGCGAGTGAACACAGAAGCCCTTTAGGTTTCGCGAACAGCAAATTCCCAAGGAGCTGTTAGAACTGTGAACTGCTGTCACGGGGTAACTTGCAGTGGTAATGTCTAATAAAGATAATTATGTGCGTTCCCCCTGTCTCATTATCATCATAATTATGGTTATTATTAAGCTCTCTAGAAGGCTGCATTTGGCCTTTTGTTTTGAAATTGGCAATATGTATTCCCCGGTTACTTTTCATCAAGTTGTATTTACATAACAAATATACAAAATGGGTGAGGGAGAGCGAAAGACTCTGTACAATTACACTAATGTTATTACTCCTGCCTGCTTACTCGGGGAAATTATCAAAGCAGGACTTGCGCCCCTGTGAAGTGGGGAGACGGATGGTGTCTTTTGAAACAGTGTGGCCATAAATATTTAAGGTTTTCTGAAACGACTTGAAGAAGAATCCCAAATGTGGGTGTTGCCTCCTTGGAGCTCCCTCCTTTGTAACAAAAGGAAGGAGAATAAGAGGAGCAACAGGGAGTGCAGAAGCAGGGAGAGCAGCACCAGGAAGAGGAGTGACAGGGAGAGCAGCGAGAGGGAGAGAAGCAGAAATGAGAGGAGTGACAGAGGGAGAACAGGAGCTGGTAGAGGAGTGACAGAGAGAAGAGTAACAGGGAGAGCAGCACTAGGGAGAGCAGTGACAGTGAGGACAGCTAGAGGGAGAGGAGCAACAGGGAGAGCAGCTAGAGGGAGAGGAGCAACAGGGAGAGCAGTGAGAGGGAGAGGAGCAACAGGGAGAGCAGTGACAGTGAGAACAGCTAGAGGGAGAGGAGCAACAGGGAGAGCAGCGAGAGGGAGAGGAGCAACAGGGAGAACAGTGATAGGGAGAGCCGTGACAGGGAGAACAGTGATAGGGAGAGCAGTGACAGGGAGAACAGTGATAGGGAGAGCCGTGACAGGGAGAACAGCTAGAGGGAGAAGAGCAACAGGGAGAGCAGTGAGAGGGAGAGGAGCAACAGGGAGAGCAGTGAGAGGGAGAGGAGCAACAGGGAGAGCAGCGAGAGGGAGAGGAGCAACATAGAGAGCAGCGAGAGGGAGAGGAGCAACATAGAGAGCAGCGAGAGGGAGAGCCGTGACAGGGAGAACAGTGATAGGGAGAGCCGTGACAGGGAGTGCAGATGCAGGGAGAGGGGCGACAGGGAGAAAAGCTCTGTAAATCTTACCATCTTTAGTGGCTGAATGTGTTTTGTCAACAAACTAGGCTGTTGGTAGCATGTAGACATTAAGCTCTCTGATAGCTGCAATTGTTGCAAAACAAAGGTAGGTGTGGGAGGAGGGCAACCTCGAAACACATTGTTGTACTTTTTCCTACTCACTGATACACGAGCACAATTTGTCCTCCAGAGCTTATTGCCGGCAGCGTTAATGAGCCCTGGCAAGCCCCGGCAAGGCTTATGGCTGAGAGAGTTCTTTATCACAGGGCCGTAGGGGGTGGGGGGTGGGGGAGAGGGACAACAAAAGGGGATGGAAGGTGTGTAATGTGTCTGCTCATGTCTGAGGTGGTATGTGGAGTGTGCGTGCATGCTTGTGTGTGTGTGTGTGTGTGTGTGTGTGTGTGTGTGTGTGTG
>JABJVR010000007.1:12148948-12173093 GCA_025773905.1 Chitala chitala | reverse complement strand
TTGGCGCCCCGCCCTGGGTGTCCCCTGCCCTGCGCCCTATGTGCTCTGGGATGGGCTCCAGGCTTCCCCGTGACTCTCGCCAGGAATAAGCGGTTAAGATAATGGATGGATGGATGTTTTAAAAGCAATATTAATATACACAATGTCACTAAAATACATTGGCAATATTTGCACATTTAATGTATTCTTGTTTGTTCTTAGCTCCTTTTCTCATACTAGCTTGCAAAATGTTCATACTATTTGTTATTTACCAGTCAGAAAATTAACACCAGTCTTCTTCTCTGTTTAAGAGTGTCATGCATTCCTGTGTGTCTGACTTGCTCATTGAACACCCCTCCAGTGGTGGTTAAAGCATTGCTGGTTGGGCAATCATAAAAACCAGCATTAAACACTCTCTTTTTGGTTAACGGCAATTTAAAATCACAAATAATTCTTGCTGGAATTAAAAGTTTACAAAATACTGTTTTGTACAAGATTAGAAACATAAATTTCGTAAGGGAAAATCAGCTCAAAATATATTTTTCAAAAAATTTTACTGGAGTAAATATATTGGTATGTTTGAATTAAACCATTTGGCATATAAAAGCAAGTTGAGATTGTGAAACATTATTGCACTGAATGTTAATCATATTGATTGAAGAAAATACACAGCTTTGAGCAAATACAGCATACGCTAATTAGTTTCTCTGGTGATTCAGCTAATACAAATGTGTGCTTTTAATCATTTTGTAGTTTTATAGATTTCCTCCCCCCACACACTGTCATTGATTGTTGTCCATAGTGTATGTATGTGGGGTGGTCAGATAGTGCTGGTGATGTAAATAGTGGAGGATATTATTACCACAGCATGAAAACGATCACGTGTCATATCTGGGAGGCTGAGGGGTACACTGCCTATACCGTAATCATGGCGAAAAGGGCACAGCAGTATTCTTGTGACTGTTTTGAACGATCAATAAAATAACAGCAGAAAAAGGCCTGCGTTCACCTGCCAAAACACAGAATTTTATGAATTGAAACGGTAAAGTATACTACAGAGCACTTCGCGAAAAATACCACGGCAATTTAATTGGCTGTGAATTAAGTACATGATGCATGCGCTACTGCAAGCTAGGAGAATGTGATAATTAAGACAGTAAACGCACAATAAAACAAATCAACGCGTAATTTTTTGTTAACCCATGAATAAAATATTGTATTATAATTATGTCTCTGTTATTCATGCATATATGTAGTGATTTAATGTTTGTATATACGAATTGGGTTGCATTATTAAAACGATTAATTATTAATATAATGTGTTACGTTAAATCATATTTATATATTGTTATATTTAAACAAGTCATGATTGATTTATAACTAAAACCTAACCTTAAGCTTAGAACGTGTGGCAAGCCTGTGCTAACGCGCGCTGACGCTGCACTTTGCAGGATCGCGCTGGAAGTCCATGACCAACCAGGAGAAGCAGCCGTACTACGAGGAGCAGGCGCGGCTCAGCAAGATCCACCTGGAGAAGTACCCCAACTACAAGTACAAGCCGCGGCCCAAGCGCACCTGCATCATCGACGGCAAGAAGCTGCGCATCGGCGAGTACAAGCAGATGATGCGCTCGCGGAGGCAGGAGATGAGGCAGTTCTTTACAGTGGGGTAGGTGCGCAGCCAGGAGCGGCGCGCGCGCCGTGGTAGCTAGGATACCAGGTTGGGAAGGCTCGCGCCAGCGAAATTGTTACATATCAGGGAATTTGTTACATATCAGGGATACTTGTTTGATTTTGTTTTCCATACAATGTAACGACTGAACAATATCGTATAACAAGAGACAGGGGCATATCTTAGATTGTATAATAATTAGGTTGAGATTTAAGTGAAATTTAAAATTGTTTTATCATAATGTCAGCGAGTACCTTGGTTTTGCGGTTACGCGGTGTGGTGTTTAAAAATGTAGACCTCAGACTGCTGGAGTACTTGTGAAGTGGACATTTAACAGTTTTTTAACCTCAGTAAAAGAAAAACAACAGATCCAACAGGTTACGTGTAAAACCGCGTGTTACTCTGGATAAATACGTCCCCTAAACTGCTTAATAATCATAATTCAATGGAATTGCTCACACAGTAGAAAATTAAACGTTTCTGGCACTTAAGTGAGTATAGCCAACAGCGCGCGCCTTCTCTGACCCTGAAACTCACTTGATTACGTTACGTTAGCTCATTTAGCCTGCTGTTATGATCCATGCCTCAGCCGCACGCTTTTCATGTAGACCCTGTTAGACAATAACAAATTACTATTGCTCATAAGCCTCTTTTAATCTCTGCCTACAAAAGCAAGAACGCTGATAAAAACCATTTGTGATCGGTAATGAATAACATTTCTGCAGCGCTAAAATGAATTTCCTGCTCGCACGTCGCGCGGGTTTTATGGGCGCGAGCTTGTCATTTATTAAGTCGTGACAATAGCAGCATGGAAGCCGAAAAAGGGGGCACATACGTTATTATAACAAATAAAACACAAGTATCAATGCTATAAATGGCCTTCGGTTAAACATCTGTTTTTTGCCATTATTCATTTGTGCTGTCAGCAAAGACGAGCTTGTTCCAGGTTTGCACCATTAAGAGCCACAGCTGGGGGAGGCGGCTATTGTCGTAATAAAATATTTATGGTACAGTGACAGTGTTATGTGACTGTCCAAGGTGTGGTTAAGTAAGTACTGTGACAGTAGATGCATTAGATTTGAGTCTCCTCCTTCCTTTTCTCCTTTTAAAGCATAAGAACCCCTGATTAAAAACAGGCTTTGCCGGCGGCCTTGTCGAATGTTTACACTGGGAAAGTTCTGCTTTGTTCAGTTGATGTGTAGATTATAGAAAGGAGACTGTCAAAACGGAAACCCTGTTTTATTGATGTCCCCATATAAGGAGAGTGTAATGGAGGTTTGGTTGTCTGGTTCTGGTTCTAATTCTTGTGCTCCTGTGTTGTATGATGTGCAGGCAGGGCCCCCAGATCCCCATCAACACCAGCGGAGGCCTGGTCTACCCCGGTGCCATGGGCCTGGCCACCACCACGCCCTCCCCGCAGTTGACGTCAGACTGCTCCAGCGCCTCGGCCAGCCCAGAGCCGGCCATCCCCGTCATCCAGAGCACCTTTGGCATGAAGGTGGAGCCCGGCGCCTCGCTGGGTGGTGACGGCATTATCAACGGCAACGACGACATGGACATGTACGAGGAGTTTGAGGAAGAGCCCAAATCGGACTACAGCAGCGAGAACGATACACAGGAGGCAGTGAGCACCAATTGAGCACGCTGCACGGGGCCCAGCCCGGCGGCCCGCTGCTAACGCACTTCACGTGAGGGTCAATGGAGCCAAGAGGCCGAAGCAGAGCTCAATTTTTGGACAGAACTTCTTCAGGAGCTGACCTACGCGGGCGGCTTCTCCAGACTAAACAAATATTTGTCTTAAGTGTTTCTTAACGTGTGAAGCAATTTGTTTGAATTAGTTTTTTTTATGGTTTCTAATTTTATTTTCTTTGGTTCGTGGACATTTTACACACTTAGTTTCTTGCCTGTAAAAACTTTGGACACCAGAACTTGAAAAATTAACATTTGATATGAATCCATAGCTCACGGTCTTAACTTTTTTTTTCGTACGAATATATAAATTTTCTTTGGAATGCTTTTTTTTTGAACAGCTTGTGTTACTGTTTGTGATTGGGGATATCTGTCTCACTCAGGTATGATGTGCCAGCCAACAGCTTGTGAATGTGTTTTTAATCTGAACTATTTCAAAGAGAGGAAGAAGACTTGGAAAATTCGTATTGAGATAAAGCTAGAACCAGCCCACAAGTCTGCCAATGAGCACAGAGGAAAAGTATCCAGCTCCCTGTTTACCATTTTAATAACTGCAATTATGTTAATCTAATCACAAGTGATGTTTTACGTATTCTACAGTTTTAACCCCAGGTGTGCCAAACCTCATCTGCAAAAGTCTCCTCACACATGTTAAATTTGAAAGTCTTATGGGAGAAACTGCAAGAGTCTTAGACAATCTTCGAACCTCTGTGAAATGGCATAAAACACATTTCCTTTCCCGTTTTAGCTGCCGTAGTAATGTACTCAGGAATTCTGGAGACAGAACGTGACCTTGGATGTGGTTGCCGCCACGCATGTGCTCAGTACTCATATCTGTTCATGTGCTGGTAATGCACCGATCTTCCAGGAAGGCTGAAAGAGTGATAAAGAGCTCCTCTCACCCCTCCCACCCCCCATCACCTGTGTTGGCTTGCCCCCCTCACAGTTCCCTGTCCTGTTCAGTCTCCCCCAAGCAAGTTCTAAAACAACATGAAAGTCATTTGGGGCCAAAATATTTCCAGTGAAATAGTACCTTCTGTGGTGCGTAAGCATGGAAAAGCTTAACTTTAATTGACGCAAGTCAAAGTGCCCATGGTGTTTAGTCTTAAAAGACAAGAAAACCTGCTAGGGCTCACATCCACAGCTTATAAAGGCACGATAGTGCAAAGGAGTATCAACAATCATGACATTTGCACTACTTGCGTCTCAAGGCAAGGCTGTATGTCATCTTTGATGCATGTCTTGCTTAGTTAACATCAATTATAAGTTAGAGGCCTTGAAGGACCATGACGTAATAGTGGAATGATTTGAACAGCATTGTAATGGTAACAGGCCGTGTGCAGTTAATTCACGTGTGCGCTGCTGACGCGTTTCTCCAGCAGCAGAAGTAGCAGAGAGAGCCGGTCCCCTCTGGTCCCCTAGGACACGGTAGGGCTTTTGCAGGTCAGGAGTCGTTGGTTCGTTTGCCGTAATGAGGTTGAGCTGAATGAGAGCGAGGTGGTCAGGGTGTGTGGGGGGGGCTTTCTTCCGCAGCTGGCTGCGTGGACCCCTCTTCCCAAGCCCAGCAGTGTTGCCGCTTTTGCCCGGGGTAGCCTCTACCCTTATAGATGGGGGAGGGGGGGTGGGATGCCATCTGGCCCCACGAGGCGGGGAGTGTCAGTGAGGTGGGGACAAAGGAGTGTGCTTGTGCCACAGCTCATTGTCCTGTTTATCAAAGAGCCGTTGTGAGGAAGCACCCTGGCTCAGCCGCAAGAGGCCGGTGAGCAGATGGAACCAGTACATCAAACTGTGGGGGATTATTAAAATGACTGACGACTCGCTCTCATCTCAAACACAGCATTATTAATGTTTAAGTCCTCTTACTTCCCATATGCCCTTGAATTAGTCTCCTTCAATAGTAAATAGAAGGTTTACATTTTCTTTTTTCCTTAGGAATACTGAAGCTGTTGCTGACTGATGTACTTTCATTTGCGGATGAAAGGTCCAGCTTTTACAGATTCATTCTGCAGACCACAAGCGTTTTCAGTTAAAATAGTTTCATTTAGGTTTTTCACAACCACATTGAGATTCCTAAATACTTTAATGTCTTAAAGGTATTGCATTTATCCCCCATATTTTATGTAGTGTTTAGTGTCTGAAACATTTTCTACTGCTCTTTCTCCAAAGTAGATTTTTTTTTAAGTCACTTTTTTTTCCTCTAGGTGAATAGAACATTTGTAATTGTTTCAGGCTCTTTTATCTTTGCTATTTATTTAGTATTGGGATTTTCTTTCTTAATTTTTTAACCATGCCAAAATCCTGCAGTCTGACGGTAAACAAATGAACTCTTCTTGGGACTGAAGCTTGATTGTGCTTGCGTTAGAGAAGAGAAAAAAAATATATATTGAAACTCATGGAGAGATCATTTTTCCTAAGTGTTTTAAGCACTGGATATGAATGACGTTTTATCAGTTCTGACTAATGTGAAGCTGTTGTGCGGAAAAGGTAACACACGATCAAAGGTCTACAGTTCAGACTCATGTGGGGCTGTCTCACAGTTGTTGGATTTCAGTAATTTTTCTTTCTATTTGTTTTGTTTTATTTATGCAAAATACGTGTTGCAAACGATGACTTTGTTTTGGCTCTGGTGTTACCTAAACAAGAATTGTCAGCTGAGCCATGCTGGCATCTGTAGGAGCTGATTGTTAATCTAATGCATTTGAGCTGTATATCAAATCTGTACCATTCTGCAAACATTTAGAGAAAATATATCCGCCCATTTGGGCAGTAACAGGATGAGAGCAGCATGATAAGACAATCAGAAATTAGAACTGGAGCTCAAAACAAACTTTTTTTTTCTAATTAATTCACCATCTCATCATAGATTTTTAAAAATTGTAAATAAAGGAAAATAGAATTCTATTTTTATTCATGAGTACTTAGTGAAGTGTAAGTTATATATTTGACTTTTTTTTTTACATCAGTGTATGTCAGTCGATGTTATGAAAAAAAGACAAATCGCTGTACCTCATGTAGATGCTGAATTTACAACCATGGTGAAAGATATCAGTATTCAAACTGAACAGGAGATTGTGGGGTACCTCACTTGTTTCAATTTCAAGTAATTGCTCAGTTATGTGTATTGGTTTTCTGCTGACTTAAGAAAATTTCGTACCTTTCAATACACATAAAAAAAAAACGTACAACCAAGATTTTTAACGGAGCTGGCATTTGATGGTGTGACTTGTTTCGGTGCAATTTTCTGATGGCAACGCAAATTAAATTTCACATCTATTATGAGGACAGTTTTCCAGCATCTTTAGCATTGGCTGGTATACGCATCAAGCACTTAACATGTAGCTGTTTTTTAACCATATACTATAGAGTTTGGGTTTACAGTTTATATGTGTCAAAAATGACATTGTCCCATTTGCTAAAGTTGTCAAGCAGTACTTATATATATATATAGAAAAAAAACATCTTTAGTGGTACTGTTGTGCCAAATTTGAACAGGATAAATGACGTGAGAACATGTGAACACCTGTGTGTTGTAAAAGCGGGTGTGTGTGGGTAACATTGTTTCATCATTGTGGAAAAGGTCTGGAAAACTTTTCAATATTGACAGTTTATTGAAAATACAAGTGAGGTTCCTGGTGAGCTTAGAGTAGAGACATTTGCAAATATTTATTAGTTTTTTTTTTTTTGCTGCATAAATGCAGCATGAAGTGTGTGTTTTGTCTTTTGTCTCAACGTTTTGCTGAGGATGAGTGACAGGCTACTAATTTCAACCATCTGTCTTACGCTTATTTGCTTTTCTGTTAATTCACTGTCTGCCACCTAAATGTAGGATAGATTGTTGAAGTCAAACTCGCAAGGCATTGCAATGTAACTTATCTTACTGTAAACGTTTTCCCAACATTAAGCTTTGTGGTGTGCTGTGAGATTGTCCTCTGTGTTAATTTAATCAGCACAATTTACTGACATGCTGGACTCACATGCTAGCTGCTGATCAGACGTTTTGAGGATGACCCCTGGTATTGGTCGTTTGCTTATTTTGGGTTTTTTTTTTCTCCAGCAACACTGTGGGCATGGCTATTTTTGTGCCAGGACGGATGATCTTATAGACTTTCCCTAGAAAAGCAAGTTTTCCTTTTCTCAGCAGGTACCGTGGCCCACTGCAGGTTTTATTAAGGCGTTTATAGAGATTAAACCATCTCTGTTGCTGCTTTGAAAAGAAAAAAAAAAAGTTCAAAGTCTGAAATGTAAATAGTTTATCGGAATATCTTGTACAGTCCAGTGTAAAGTTTTTAATTGAACTTATAAAGGTTGCCGTCACATTTGTCTTCACGTTTGCCTTTATACAGTTAAAAGACAACTGTTTGCTAAGGATATTGTTGTTTTAAAAGATAAAAAAAAGGTACTAAAATATTTGCTTGGCTTCAAAATGTAAAGCAGCCAGTCATTGGTTTCCATGTGCAGTATTGATGTGAGGTAAACTAAAAGTAAAATAATTTTACAGCGGTACCTACAGAGAGCTCTCTTCTCTGTTTTGCTAGTATTAATGTATCAGATGATGATACGCCAGTTTAGCGACACATTCTGGTGTATATAGGCACCTTAGTTGCGTGTACAAAATCTTAGGTCTTTTCCCCACGGGGCGTATTTTTTGACATGTCATTATGTAATACCATCTTTATACATTATAAGCCTAATAAGTTGATGTAAAATGTAAAGAGGGTGTGTTTTGTGGAGAGGAGGTTGGAGAGAGAGTTGTGTGACTGCCTGTTTAAGACCTTTTACCTTAAGGGTGTCCTCCTTTTCCTAAAAAAATTAAAAAAAGAAAAAAGAAAACACAACAATAAGTCTTACCATCACTCCATCTTTTGTACTGCTGTTGACACTTACAAATTAAAGAGACATTTTGTTTTAAAGTTTGGGGGTGTTTTGTACTAAGTAATTTCTTTGTTTGTTTTTGGGTGTGTGATTCCTTCAGTCTTTTTAAAGTATTGCATATTTAAACATTTAGAACCATTTTTATGACTGGTCCTCTTTTCTGTTAAATTCTGGAGTTTTATTTCTCCATTGCACATGACTGTAACATTTATTGTCCTACATTTTTAAGTGCCTCGGGGCAACTTTGTTGTGAAAGGCGCTATATAAAATAAATTTAAATTAAATCTCTTTTCATTGTAATTAAGTGTTAATACTACTATTCAGCTGAATTTAATTGTGATAATGATACATAACACAGAGGAAAAGTGTAAGGTAACTGTCAGTACTTTAAGAGTCACCCATCTCAGAATTCATTCTAAGCAAATGAGTAGCTTCTCTTTCTAGGATTATGGACCTTAATATGTAAAATTAAATTAAATTTGTGGCACTTGAATTGTGAATATAAATGTCTTAATATAAACGTTCGATATAAAACTTATAAGAACAACTGCCAATTCTGGTAGACGTTTTTTGGTTTGTCAGTTCCTCTTCTGAATTATTTTTGACCTTATAGGAAAGCAGTCTGACATAATGCACCACTTAAACTGATTTTTTTTATTATACAAAAATACGAGACCATGAATGTTAACTGGCAGGAAACGTCTCTTGTTATGGGGTAGCTGTGCAGGTCTGTGATTATCTAAATTAAAATAAACATGGCCTCTTCAATCATTACACCCACTTGACATCAGATCTCTTACAACTCAACTAACTGATGAGATTGGAATGATGTTGTTTAAACCACTTTGAAGGTGTGAGGGGAAAAAAACGTCTAGCTGTTACAAAAAACCTTCGAAAATGAAATTTCAGTGTACAGTACATTACATCTGGAGGTTACATTAGTTCTCTGCAGGATGAACTGCTGAACTGAGAGAAGAAAACACTGAACGCAGAATTTTAGTGTGATTTTTAGTCAGCATTGTTGAAAACTGGTACATGAACACAAAACAAAATAACCAGAAACACAGAACGGGTAAAAATGTGTGGTTTTCAGGATGCGTCTTTGCGAGGAAGATAAAAGGTTTGGAACGGCACAGGGACACGGCAGGTGAAAAACAGATCTCTTTTCCTAGCATGTTTTTTTGCCAGCCACACTGAGGTCTTTTGGGTGTAGTTTTGATGACAGGTTTTACAATATAGGACAAGCCAGTGGACAAAATATGATTCATTTTCCAGGTAATAAGCATCACTCCACAGTAGCCTCCTTCTAAATCATAACGACCAGGTCTGGAACAGTGACAGTAAGACAACACTCTTTCACATACACACACAGCAAACTTTATAACTATATTATAAAATATATGAAAATTTTACAAGTTGTCTTTGAATTCCTTATGCACCTTTCTTCTCGCTGTCCTGTGACTTATGTGTGGCGATTGAGAATGACCTGATTATGCGACCCAGAGAACGCCATGCAGAGACCTGCAGCAGGTCCTGCTCGTCATTCCCTGGATCCCCCCACTCCCGCCCACAGGCCTGTGGATCCACCCTGGAGGGGCTGCTGATGGAGAGCCCCGAGGTTGTGACCTGGACCAGGTGTTTTCAGGAGAGGAGAGCGGTGCAGTGCAGCAGGTAAGAGGTCAAAGGTCATCGCCCAGCAGGACGTCGCACAGCTGAGGCTGAGCCACTGGCGCAACCCGAGGAAGAGCGTGGTGGAGATGAAGCACGACAAAGTGCACCTTTATTAATTTCCCAGACTGCTGCCATCTGCATCTCCGCTGGACTGGGTCACTGCTTACTGTCACTTGCACACATACAGTACTCAGTCCTTGTATGTGGTGCTTTAGAAAACATCAAAGGGCCCCTATCTAATTCAGGTATAATGTGTGCATGGGTCTCTAAACAGCCTTCTTTCTGTCTGACACCTAGCGTAGTATTCCCAATAACTACACAGATCTTCAGTCCAGGAAGAGGAACAAGCATTTAAAATGACTAAATCCGCCCCCCCCCCTAAAAAAATTTGACTCCACCTTTACCACATGCAGAAGGACTATTTTCTGGAACAGACCTCTTGAAACATTCTGGAAAATTATTTAAATGCGCCTTTTGCTCCTTTCATTAATCATTTGTCATCTTTTGCCAGGATTTGCTGTAAGCCCCTTTCCCCCAGAGCATGTGAAAAAAAACCGCATTTTAACTGCGGTGTACATAATAGGCGCCTATGTTAGCCCCGTGCAGCTGCAGTTCCCGGCGGCGGATGGAAAATTAGACGTGTACGACTGCACAATAAATCTTATTGTAATTCACAAACCCAGCGTCGTCAAGAGCAGAGCCTGAGAAACTCACTTCGCATGCGTGTTTACCCTGTGCGCGCAACCGAACGCGTGTGCGCATGTGTACACGAGTCAGCGCGTGTGGTTCTGCAGTTTCTGTCCAGCAAAAAAAAAAAAAAAAAAAAAAATTTTTTTTTTGGCTGAAAATATAGCGTACAAAGTTTTAAAGGGGCAGCAAAGACTTAGAAAGTCTAAGGAGTTTGTCTTGAAGTGTGTCACTGGTAAAACAAATGGAGTCTACAGAGGCGGGAGCTGAGAGACAAAGTTGTACTGAGCTTTCAGGAGCTGGCAACAGGGCAAAGAGATTCATGGCCTTGATGGCAAAATATTGAGGAGAGATGTGCAGATCAGTATTTTTAGTCCTGGATTCCCTGACTGTCTGAGTTCACCGGCATTGCCAGAATCCCATCCGTCAGTCAGAGGGGACTCGCTTCTTAAATCCGGTACTAGTTTTGTAGATTTCCATCATTACACGGTGTGGGATGTCTCATGTTCAGAGATGTTTATAAAGTCAGTTTGCTGCAGTGGTTGCAAAGCATTAACAATGACATTTTGCTCAACACCATGCAGGCTTGCTTGCTTTATCGCTATCGTATATGCAATAACATCGAGCTTCACAGTGAAAGTTAAGGGACTATTTCCTGTAACATACATGGTCATGAAATTTGCACCTGATATTGCTTGCGTAATACAGCATGCAGTGCCTAAAAGAAAGACCTAGGCACAAAGTCATTTACAACTGCTTTAATTACGATATCTTGAAATAAATAAAAAGACAAAAAAAAGCTTAGTCCTACCATTTGTACTGCAAAGGTAAGTCTTGAAAAGAATTATCAAATGTCACATTGAAGTGGAGCTCATTGTGGAGAATCTCACAGTTGCAGAAGTATCAGCTTTGCATACTCAATATGCAGTGTGTGCACGTTTAAGGCTGGCTTTGCTCCAGAGCAATATTTTAATCCTTGGAGGTGAAGGGTTTAAGGAATCTTGCTACTTTCACAGATGGTTTAAAACAGATTAGTTTGGAATAGCAGATCCCTTGGATGTGTGGACCCCCTAGGCCCTCTCTTCTTCTGCCAACTCCATTTGCCGGGCTGCACAAGTGCCTTCCCAAAGTCTTGCAAGGTTAAATCAAAACTTCATTCCACTAAAAGGCCCTACCAACATTCTATTTTGTTTTTTGTGTGTGTGTGTGTGTGTGTGTGTTATATCTTTCTGTGTTTAACACGTGTCTGCAATTTGATAGTGCGTTTTACGTATATGCAAAGTTTAAGGACCTTTCTAAATGTTTTTTTTTTTACCTGTGGTTTTGCTTTTTTTCACATTCAAATGAAAGTCCTCCTTATCTGTGATTTTTCAATGGCTGCAAATGAGTCTGCCAGCATGAGCAGAATTTAACACTGGTGTGCTGAAGTTTAACACTGGTGTGCTGAAGTTTAACACTGGTGTGCTGAAGTTTAACACTGGTGTGCTGAAGTTTAACACTGGTGTGCTGAAGTTTTTACAATTGTGAGCATTTTTTCTGCATTTAGGAGTATGTTAATCAAACATGTCTGAGAAACAAAATTAGCATTTTGTTGTAGAGTGATCCACAGTAAAATAATCTTACCAATGGTATTTCATGCGGCCTCTAATTTAACTTTGTGCTGCTTAATCAGTGGTTTACAGTTGGGAATCCACAAACTTGCTTGCTTGGAGAACTGAAGATAAAAAAGAGAATTTAAGATAAAAAGAACAGCTGAAATGTTCATGTTGTGCAGCCCAAGCAAGATTTATGTTTTCGGTATGAATTCAGGAACCATGACTGTAGTAGGTGTTAATGTCTAATTAAATGTTTTTGAAGCGATGTGTTCAGGTACCCTAAATGGAAAAATATTTTGATAACACTTGTGCTCAGTAATTAGAACCAGAAAAGTGCCATTTCCTTTCTCTGTTTTTGTTTGCTTAATAGGCATATGTAAGAAATTCTTGTGCCATTTTCAGAATATTCCATTTCAGTTTATTACAGTCTGCACTAGCACTGACTCCTCTGTATGTGACCCAAAAATGTACTTGCAAAAGCTCTGTGTTTGATAACAGTAGGTGCCAATTATGTTTTTTTCCCATAACAGTGACACGGAAGGCCTCAGCACCTGTAAACAGACACCAGACAATGTACTTCACATTTAATTTTAGAAATATGGCCAGGCGGCATAATACTAACAGTTGAGGCACACTGTGCTTACAGCTCAACAGGAAAACAGACTTTTTAGTTTAACTTGTAAAAACAAGTAATTTATTGGAATATCAGATAATGGGGTGTTCATTTATTTTTAGATTTGAATGTCCATGCCTCTTTGAGGCAAATTTGGACACAGAACTCTTTACGTTTTCACCAGATTGCAAACATACTGGATTTCTTTAAGTTTCATCCAAGAAATGTAATTTTTACATAGTTTTTCAGTTCACTGCATTTTTGTCATGTACTTATTTGTCAGGAAATTCAGCGGCGTTCCCCTTGGGATGAATGTGTATATAACGAGTATTTAAGGACGTGCTGACTGCTTGGCCGTTTTGAAGAATATAGATAATGGTTAAAGGTGCTTTCAGAGCGCTGTGCGATTCTCTGAAAACCAGCACTCTGTTCTCTCATGCATGTGCCGATTACTTAGCCACACCTCTATGAATATGTAAATGTTACCAGAATGCCTCATTAATTAGTAATTCATGAATTTTTAACAAATCCGAGACATCCAGTGTGGTCTGAAGACAGATACTTAATTGGAGATTGAAAGTAAGAAGGAAAGACAGTCTCCAAAAATGTAATGTTTTTGCAAAATGTTTCAGTGTCTGGTCAGAGGATAAACACATATAGGTACAGTAGCCTGCTGTATCCAACCTGCAGTTTAAACCGTAATATATAAGATCTGCTTTCATGGTGTTATACACTAAACTGTGTATATATAAATGATAAATATTTATAAGACTCCGTGAATATTAATCTGTTAATGACGCGGTTGTATCTGGAGGTAGATCTTCTGTATTGAGTTAGACTGAAAAGATTTTGTTCACACCCTTCAAACCATGCACCGTAACTTTCCCCCGGGCCACGGAGAGCACTCCTTATTGAATTTTGCCAGATCTGGGCAGTCTTCGCACCTCAGCCGATTAATATTATACTATTCAACATCTGGACCTCATATTTGCAATCACCTCATGCACGGACAAATTTTGGAGCCAGTTTTTGTGTTCCTTGGTTATCCGAATACTTACAAAATCTAACATCGTGTTTTCCTTCTCAAGTATCAGTTAGTTAAAATAAGTAATTACCGGCTTTCAGAATCGCAGTGCTCACAAAAGAGAAAGGGTGAGAAGGAGTCGCGGTTTCTTTGTGCCGTGTTCATTCTGAGTCTGCAAAAGTCTTTATCTATTTCTGATCGGGCACGATCGAGGTGGTGGGGGTGGGGGTTGAGAGACTGTATGGATTTTTAATTTTTCTCTTATTAAATCATAAGTGTTTCAGGGGCAGCGGCGCGGCGAGACGTCGGCCACAGCGGACGCTGTGCGTTGGCTGGGGCGCGTTCCAGGACCATGAATTTAACATGAAAGCAGAGCTGCAGACAAGCGCAGAGGGAGCGTCCCTTTCTGGGGATTAGCGCGCTCTGACGCTACCTCCTGGAAGCGGACACTTTGTTTCAGGGCCCTGTTTTCGGTCAGGAATATATTTATGTAAATAGTGGCTGGGATGCTTTGCTGTAAACACAAGTGTACTCTGAGGAGAGTCAGTGTGGGGTCTTTGGGGGCTGTACATTTTTTAAGTTTGGGGGGAGCAAAAGTATGGTGAGCGTGGAATAAGGCGACAGGCAAAATGCAGTCATTACAACAGGCTTTACAGTCCAAGACTAAAATTAAAATGTACACTTTTTACATTCCAATCAATCTTTATTTAATATGACAAATGTTGGTGTGGGCTTTTTGTGCTCCTCAAAATGTGCTCCTCTATGCCACTTTCTGGTATTGTGGCTTTGCTAAGATTTCTGATTAAACACACACACACACACACACAAACTTTAACTTTGGGGGTTTGTATGACATGGAGAGGCACAGATTCATGTCTAATAGGTTTTTTTACACTCAAGAAATGCATACTTTGCATGAATGTCTATGGCAATTAACAGTTAATTTAATGTAACAATTAAATTTGTCCCAGAAAGTTCTATGTGCACCTTTCAGTCACCTGCAGCAGGTGAAAGATACCATCATATCTGCTGGGTCTATCTCTAATCCAGTAACAGTGTACAGTCTCTTCGTAACCACATGCATTACAGATAAACCCACAGCACAGAAAACTATATATTATATATTTTTTTTAGTAAATATATGACCCTTCTCCACAGAGAAATGATTGCATGTACAATTCAATGTGGGACATTCTGTTTTCTGTAGGTGAATGGCAAAGTGGACCTAGTGCTGACCTGCTGGGCTGGCTCAGAGGCCTTGCTGGTGTTTTATGTCAGTACCAGTACGTTCCCAGTGTGTGTCAACGGTGCCTTTTGTCTGATTTATATAACAAACCCTGCTCTCATTCATGGTGTTAAACCAAGATAACAGATGACGCTGTGCTCCTGGCTTAGGTGTTGCATGGCATTAATCCTGTTTAAAAAAGAAATAAAAATGTATGTTATGAAAGACCCAAAAAGTGAAATATTTTCTCTTAGCTGTAGGTAGGCAGTCATGGAACTCAAACATAGTTTTGTGATTACAATATTACTGGCAAGCATTTTTGCCACACATGCTGTGAATGGTTTTAGCTTCCCTGCCTTTGGCTTAGCAGTCAGGTTTTCTGACTACTGCTGTCCTCTATAAACAAAAAGCAGCTGATGACATCCAGTATATATTTCCCTGATTGGCCGATTTCCCTGATTGGTCGAGTCCCATGAGTTCTGGGCTGTTTCATATTAAAAGTTCACAGTTTTTTTTGTTTTGTTTTTTTTTTGCTATTAATACAAGATGGTTTTAAGAATATAAGTGAACAATCTAAAAAGGATCCAAAAACTGCCCCAAAATCTAACCTTTTAACGTTGCTGTATTAGATAAATGCATGCAACCAAATTTTTTTTGATCCTTTTATCTGTTTTGTGCTTCTATTATGTTGTGTTTTTACTTTAAAAAAATTAGAACTGTTAAAAATTGTCACAAAATGCTGCAGACGTAAACATTTACTGTTATCTGCTTCCTTCTAATTTTGTCAATATAAGTGCCATAAAAAGGAAAAATCTTCAATTTTTTATAATTTAACAAACCTGGCAATTTGCTTTGCCTGGAATCTCGGGTAGGACAGATACAAAAGGGGCATGTTTTGTATTCTTAAATAAATTGTTGATGAGTAATTCATCAAATTACCACAAAGTGCAGTATTTTAACCAGTGATTCTCAGCTATCACTTTAGTCCTGCCCTTCTCTCCCTCTCCCTTTCAGATTCTAGTTAAAAAGACTGACAACCTAATAAACTGATGTTAATTAGACACACTTTGAAATCCCTCGTTTTGCACCCTAGTATGCCTGCGTTTCAGAGCTGGTGGCTTATTAAATCATTCGCTGCTCCTGGGTGATCTGCTTTTCAAACTCAGCCTGACCCTCTGGGCACAATTTATTATTATTTTTTTTAATTTAAAAATGGTTTTTGCTAGCAAATTTTGCTTTGGTTGAAGAGAACTACAAATCATTATTATACAGGCAGACACTTCAAACGTTTTGTAAAAAAGCTTTATGCTTGATGAAGCATCAAAGTCGATGGTCGGCTTGATGATTGTTACACTCTTGTGTATCTGTTCATTAGTATATGAATCTCGACATGGCAATATTGTTAACAAGCTCCCTTAAACTACAACAACATTGTTTTATAAAAAGCCTTTGTTCTTATTTGAAGAAGGTATGCACTCCATGTATTATCACAGTGGCCCCAAAGACTGCGAGATAAATTACACAGACAGTGCAGCAGATCTGAGGGAAATGTCCACTCTGAACTCCATTGTCTTGAATGTAATTGTAATTCTAAAGGCTCTGCATGATACTGAAATTTCTGCAGCGTCTAAGTGGGAAGAAAAATCCTAACACAGAAAGATGACAGTTGTGTGTAAATTTGGACAGCCTTTCCCAACTTGATTTAAATGCATTTAAAGAATGCTGAAGAAAATCATTTGACACATTTTTCTTTTTGTAATGTCAGTTTTTCAATAACAGGTTAGAATATGTAGAATATACACACAGAAGTTATAGGTTCACGTTAATTTAAAATGTGGAATACTGTCACATGTGCAGCATGTAAAATTTTATGTTAATGAATTTCTTATTTAGTGTATCACTATTTTCTTTCACTATACAATTAAAGCATGGCAACATTAAAATTAGATAATGATGACAGTATTTACCAGCTGAATGGGTTTTGACTAAACGTTTTTCTCATCTATACATTTCACAAAAAAAGTCACAGCGGTTTACAAGGTATCTTACACATTTTGTGAATATTACGCAATTTTCAACTGCCTGGATATGAATAGAGAGAAAATTATTTAATTTAGACCTTAGTCATTTGTTTACGTTATTTTACATATATGTTCTTAATTCTCACAAAGCAGGGCTGTAAAAGTTATTATCAATGCACAGTCCACTACTTTTCACTCTTGAAATATGCAGTGATAACATATAACACACACACACACACACACACATATATATATATATATATATAATGTTTTTTATTTACTTTAAGCCTTAAAGTAGATAGCTAATCTGTAGCGAACATTTTTCTCCTGACTTTCCCTGCCGGTATGAAGTCATTCACACTGTTTCTGAAGGGTGTTATGATGTGGCTTGAGTTATGAATTACAACAGCCTTCCACTGGGACAGATGTCAGTCCAGTGGCTTTTTGTAAAGTGCCCCGCCCACTCGAGCACTCGCTGTTTCAACAAACACGTGGGCCTGCTGAAACAGGCGGCAGTTTAGCATGTCTAGCATGCTAAACCCATGAGAGATTATCTCGTCAAATGGTAACTGTCACCTTAATATTGTTTTGTCTCCACTTTCTGTGCAATTACTTCCTCTGATTTCTTCGTATGAGTATTTTTGCTTGGTTTGTGTTTCCACGTTTTCGCCTTATCATTTTACATGAATGATATTTTGAAAAATTTTGATCTCGAAGGTCATTCAGAGAGGTCCACGCAGATGCGCTGATGTACGGTGTATGACAAATGGATGAGTTTGTGGATTAGGGCCAGCAGGAGGAACAAAGAGCTGACCCCCCCCACACACACACACACCCCCAGATACACCTCCATTGAAGACTCTTTGCAGCACACCCTTCCTTGTGTACAATACAGTACAAGAAGAACCCTACGTGTGTCCAATGAATATAGGCTCTAGTGGCACGAGTCTGTTTCCCTCTGGTTGGTACTGTTGCAACTCACTGTCTTTTTCCCTTTTACAAACAGCGGGACCAGCCAAGGGCCAGTATTATGAGTATCTGAGTGTGGTAAACTTGAGTAAGTTAGTATTCAAAGTTAGTAGCCTACAAAATGTCTTGCAGGTTCTTATGGGAATCTTGTTTAGATGATGCTAAAACTAAGATAATATTGTATTGTTACTCAAATAGCATGTGAAGATGTAATAATTCAAGTGCACTGTATTGAGGAAAGTGTGGGTATGTTTTAAATGAACACCAACACTCCACAAAGGAGAAGTATAGTGTCTTGTGTGTAGCTGCTCAAGGTATTTTAATACTGAAAGCAAAGAACAGGTAGTCACAGATGTAACTTAAGAGTAGTGCTTATAATGAATCAAGTGAAGATTATTGAATTTAAAGTGTGTTTGTTTATATTTTACTCTTAAAATACTTTTACAATACGAAGCAATTTTACAGAACATTTGGATCTTCTCAAGATGTATGCTTCTGTTTACATTTAAAATAATGTCTACAAATGATAAATGTGGTATTTATACCAGTATAAAAACCCAATTACCTGAGAATATAACATATCATTCTTATATTTGTTTAGCTAGCATTTATAAAAACCATACCATAAAATCATTTTTAAAATAAAGATTATGATGTATCCATAGCTGTTGCTCATGAAAAATGTGGCCCTTGGTGGAAAACCATAGAAATTATAACGTTCCTTGTTTTCCCATTAGCTGAAGTTTGTGTTTGCCTCAAAAATACTCTTAAGGTTTTATGATAGATCTTTATTATTGTGGCTTTAGGCTGCCTGGTTAAATAAGGAATTAATTAAAATATGTTGGCTTTGAAGGCGTGTATGTTTGCCAGATAAGTTTATCTTGATTTTGGTTTGTGGTTAAAAACATTTGGAAAGTTTAGCCAAGACATTAAATAAAATTGCTCTAAAGCTTACGTTTCTAATGTGTTTTTCAGAGGTTGTTGAAACTCTCTGTAAGTTTATTTAAAAAATACAAACACTTTCAGGATTTTTTCAGTACTTAGGCAGTGAAAATTTGTAGCAAATAATTTAAAGAAATATCAAAACGTAGATGTAAAAAAGTAAAAGAAAAACACATTAGTGTTTCTTATTATGAATTTTATTGCATCTTCTCTCCCAGGTTCTCATGGAAATTTCATAGCTATGTATTCACTTTTCTGTCTGAAGTAGCTGTTGAATCTTGCCATTGCGTACCTGTAAATGAAGTAGAATAAAGCCCAGAGCACTATCAGGCAAACAGAGGGCTTTACAGTGTCATTTACAGAGTCATAGATTTTGTTCTGGTACCAAAAATACTGTATTCATCACAGCCCAGTGCACGAGCATTCTGCAGCTTTTTCGAGTGGGCGCTGTCAGCCTTTCTCAACTTCTAACCCAAGCTTTTCTAACGTTAAACCATCGTCTTACGTTTTGCTGAAAATCATTTCCCTAGTGAGACGGGTTACACATCTGAAACAAAGGCCACCAAGAGGCGCAAAACATAAAATGCAACATTAATTTAGAATTCACTAGGAAATATATTTGCCTTCTTTTTGTCTCGTGCGTTTCTCATCCATACATGTGCACAAGGATGAATAACGTGCAGCACCTGAATTATTCGACGCCCGTCACCAGTCCATTGATCAACGACAAATCAACTGCCTGTCATCTCATATCAAATGAGATAAAAAGTAGGGAGGCTGAATGAATAGGATGGGTCTTTCAGCCTCTTAAAGGAGTGTCTTTAAATATTTTCAGTGCCTGTGAAATCAGTGTAAAGCCTTAGTTTAAAAAGTTATTCATTAACATTGATGTGGCATGTTGCCATGACACTCCCTTTCAGTGGGGGTGCTAAACCATTATTCATCTAATAAGCATTATTAAGAACGCGTGTAAGTAATGTCATTTGAAAGCAGTTCCGCTCAGATACAAAAAGGAGATGATTATGGTAAAATTTCTAATTCACCCGTGTTTTCAGCCAGCTACTTTGTAAGGGGGGGCGGGGAGGCAGCACTTTAATATAGAGAGGTGCTAAAAAAAGACAATTAGGTGTGAGAATAAGGTAAAATCTGGCAAAATGTCAGCATTGAAGGAAGAGATAAAAGCAAAGTGTTGAGAGATTAAATAAGAAACAGGAAGAGTCTACAGGAAACAGATGGCTGGAGAAAAAACTGCAAACCGCACGTGATTATAGTGTTCCACTTCAGACATTAGAAAAAATGTTTAGAAATCACATAGCAGCTTTAAATAAGAAGGCAGGTAACGACAATAAACTTGTGCATTTCCTGTTGCAACTGAAGCTCTGGAAGGTTACTTGTGTCACAAAAGCTCAACTGCTGCAGGGTAAATAAAGTGATTATAATTCTGTATTACAAAGATGGAAATATGTGGCTTTAAATGTATTTGAGTTTGTTTGTAAACTAAATCAAGGCAGGGAGTTGGCTAAAAAAGTGGAACGCTTCTACGTCAAGTTATTATGCATAAAAGTATGTTGAATTTGGGAGTGGACATTGGAGTTGAAGTTTGCGTTCTCAACTGAAGGTTTTATTTAGGTAGTATTCATAAAACCAAATTTCCTTTACAGTAATGTCCCCCAGTCATTCAAATAGCCTTTTATTGGACATTCCTCTCAGCAGTTATGCAGAGGGAATGCTGTGTCACACAAGTCTTTTTTAATGCGTCATTTACATTTCAGTTTTAGATTAAATGCAAGAAAGAGCGAAACCTTATGTCTTTACGAAAGATTCAGGATCTACGTAACTAAGTCTGGACATGGTTCTTAATATAATATTAATATAAAATACACATCACATATATGCAGTTTGTGATACTAATATCTCACCGTCTGTTACAATTTTTATAACTTCCAAGCATTTATAATACTGTAATATTGTTTTGAGCACTAAGTCTTAAAAAAAGACTGTGATTCAAATTATTAAACCATTGTACATCCATGCAATTGACCATCTAAGGTCGAATATCAATAAGGTTATTTTTTGTTCCAAAAACCCGTGTCACACAGGTGAACTCTGTGTTACATGCCCTGTGTGAATTGCAATAAGCAAATAGCCATATTCTACTATTTCAGAAGGTAAAGGTAAGTGTTTCAATCTTTCATTACTATTAAGCAGTGCTCTAAGAAGAGTTAGTAATTTTTACAGTATTTAATAACACGGCTCTTAATGTATCAACAAGGTGTTTAATTAATGTTTTTAATCTAAAATGGTTTTAAATTCTACTGCCTTTCTTATTTCTTAATTTATTTGCTGAGAACACGTTTTTAAAAAATTCTGTTTTCTTAGTTTAACCCTCAGTGATGTTTCTCGTACTTTCTTTCGTGCATGTTGGAGGTGTTCTTTTATCTGTTCAGCTTCAGCTTTTTTTTATATTGCATGTTTAACACAACGCATGAAACAAAATCAATACAAGCCCACATGCTGTCAGAAATCTTCAAGGCTAAGAAGAAGTGCTCGCTAAATCATACAGTAATTAAAACCTTTTAACAAGGCTGCTGGCACTGAGAGCGAGAGTAAGCCCTCTCGCTTTTATCTCAGCAAACTAGGACAGTCCAGGAGGGAGGCACAGGCTCCGAGACTGGGCCAAGAGCTAATTTTAAAGATATCATTTCTTCAGCTCAAAACGGTCATCTCCCCGACTGGCAGAGGAAACGCGTCTCTTTATGCTGTCACGGAGCAACTGAATTTTGCTCTTTGTAATTAATTTGAGTTTTTGTAAATATAAATAGATAAATGCACAAAATAAATTCAAAGGCGCGCCTCCGTGCTTCCTGTCGCTCTTCAGGGTCACATGAGGTGCAGCCTGTCTGAGCTGCTGAAAGCCGGCGGTCCCGCCGCCTCGCCCGCACGCTGACGACACCGCTGTCCAAATTAAGACTCGGGCTGTTTCAGCAAGCGCAAACAGGGTCACTCAGCGCAGGGCCAGCTGAAACTACCACACGTCCCGAGCCCCATCTTTTATTATACACGCGTTGACGTTTTCTCTCCGTGCTTCTCGCTAAATAAGCTTACCTAATATTTATTTCAAACTTCAGTTATGGTACTTCTGTGTAAAATAATCTATCAAGAGGAACATTTTTCTAATAAAGACAATATGCATGACATAGAGAAATACGTTTTTTTTTTTGGACCCACAAATTAAATTTTGCCATAATGATCGTTTAGTAAATCATGAATGCGCGTCGTTAATTAAACCTGACTGTTTTTGTTTTCGCATATTTATACCCTGCAATTCATTTTTCTTTTGCACCTGTTCGGGTAATCTCATGGATCGTGATAACACAGTTAAGCACTTTAACAACAATGTTCTTCCAATAGTAAGTTCTGGCAAATGGTGTGTGGCCTGTTTCTAGGTTGAGTAATTTTTACACAAATACGTGAAAATTTTTAGATTTCAAAATTTACATGGAGTACAGTGGTCATTAAAAATGACTTGAATATGGAAAAAAAAAACCAAAAGCAGAGATAGTGAGTGAAAACCTCATAACAGGGAACTGAGTACAGGGTATTTTGCACTATTCACCCGCCTTGCCTTAAAGCATCACCTTTATAGCCATGTATTTTGCATTGTCAATACATTAAAAGACAAAGGTTATCATTTTCTTGCATGAACTAAAAGCATGAGATGGGTTTGTCAATGATTTTAGTCTACAATTTTGAAGGTGGGGGATTTTCCATCATCCTTTGAGGTATCTGAGAGTTCCGGGTGTTTGTATAACTGCTTTGAAAAAAACAAAAAAAAGCACCTCAACAGAGACATCTAAGCAATTATACAATTTAACTATAAAAGCTGTTGCGCACATTTCCCCATGTTTGTTTTTCAAATATGCATAGTTGGCACTTGACATCTGATGGCATTTCCATATAATTATTTCGAAATAATGGGTTTGTCACACAAGCCTGAAACTGTTAAACAGTCGCCGACTTGCCAAACCCATGAGACGTTCACAAAAATATGTACAATAAATACAGATATCTACAGCAGAGGGAGAGAGGGGAGGAGGGACGGAGGGAGGAGAAGTTTTTCATTCTCCTCGGCAATCCCTCTATTGTCACTTGCATTTGTCTTTCATTATGTGCTCACCCCGGGCGCCTCCCAGCCCGCGAGGGAGCCGGCGTTAATTTGGTTTATAGAGATCATATGGCAAGGAAGCAGTTCTTGAAAGGCTCAACCCAAGAACCATACTTGATGGATTTCCTACTATTTGAGCCTGGGTTTATTCTTTCCTGTTGTGGAACCGACACCCCACAGCACACGCGCCGGGCCGGGTGGGGGGACGAGCAGCGGCGGCTAGGGCCAATTAAACTACAATATACGCACTGTTTTCACATGTCTCGGGTTGCACTTCCTGTCAGGGGGAGGGAAAGAGGGACCTGTAAATAATCCAAACTCCGGGCAGGAAGCCGCGCTGAGCGAAGGTTGCCTTTGTCATTAACAATTAATGTAGCCAACCGCGGCTGGGATTGGCGGCTGCCGGAGCAATTTAATTAGCATGTTTGTGCAGAGATATGAGGAGATTTGCCTGGGTCCTGTCCGCGTTGTGTCGCACACGGTTTTGCGCAGCCCTGAAACGCTCCAGGAAAACTCTGGCTAGGAAAGGACCGCAGCTCTTTTTGAAGTTCTGAAGTTAGGAGTCACCCATCCTGGGCACTGAAATGCCCGCTCCAGCTCATGTGCTGTCCTGTGCCTCCCTGATCACAAGATGCCAGTCTTCATTAACATGAACCGAGTGCCGTGGGTTATTCTAATGCCCCTCGGTGCCATGGTATCGTTTACTTTTCATGGCGGAGTGGAAATTAGTTCCATATGGGGCTTTTTGGAAGTCCAAAGAGAGGAAAATAAAACTGACAGTTCTCTTGGATGCGCTGCTTCACCTTGCATTACAGTGTACAACATTAGGAACAGTTCGCTGAAGCAAGGCCACATTTCAGTTGATCGTTTGTTCAGCCTGAAGATGCAGATCACTTACCTCAAGAAATCAAAGTCAATTGTGGAATATCTGGCTTGGAGAAGAGCCCAGAGTCCCCACGAAAAGTGTGAAACATATTGGGGGGGGGGGGGGGGGAGGGTGTATTTGGGAAAACAGTTAAAGT
>JABJVR010000007.1:12110272-12148938 GCA_025773905.1 Chitala chitala | reverse complement strand
CCCCGCCCCCCCGCCCCCCCCCCCCCCCCCCCCCCCCCCCCCCCCCCCCCCCCCCCCCCGGCGCGGGCCCCCCCCCACGAGACTCATTGAGAATACCGTTTCCATTCAAAACGCCAGCACAGGAAAAGCCCTGTCTCATTAAATGGGCTGGCTGTCTGGATAGTAGGTCAGCTGGGAGAGCTGACCTGACAGGCAGCACATGAGCCTGGTGTGATAATACAAACAGCAGCAGGTGTGGAACGCTACTGCGTGCCGGCCCTGCCTTACAACGAGGTGCAGGACAACACGCGTGCAATTCAAAACATGGACTCTGTGACATCCAGCGGCACCACAACCACACACCTCACAGGCTCCTCAGCCTTAGAAGCTCCTGTTCTGTCCTGGCATTCAGCTGATTCATAAGAGAATAATTAAACCTTCTCAGGCTGCTGTAGGTTATAGGGTTGTTTTACCTGAGAAAATCTGAGGATGTTGCCTTAAAGTTAGAATTTATACTGGGACAGACTTATGATCTGCCGACACTAGTGTCCCCATAAAGCGCTGTTTTGTTCCTTTGCCCTGTATGGAGAACCTTCATGTCCTAGCGAGTTGATGGGCAGCATCTCAGCTACAGTCAGTTCGAGTGTCAGTGTATTCCCTTGCTCTGCTAACAGTACCTGAATCAGAAAAACTGTGAGTCCTCCCTGGTAATACACACTGTGATTGACAATCGACGTTCCTCTGGATTTTCTACAGTTGTTCCTGTGTTCTGTAACCTTTAACAGGATCACTGTGATCGGCGTTATCTGAGCTGTGGTATAGGCTGCATTAAAATGTGACTTTTTTGGCATATTTTTGGCAATGTATAATCTTCTGTACCTGTTTGTGGTAGAATTTAAATATACCTGTTTTAAACTAAATAAAACTTAACTTATATTAAAAAGATATTGGGTTGTAGATGGTCTGGATACACAGGACACTGAATTAGCAACATTCTAAAGTGATATCAAACATCTAGCTTTACATTATGTAAAGCCTGACTACTGCAAATAACTTAAAAATGAAAATTATTTATATTTTATCAGATTATTGCAGTAAAGATTTTCAGCAAGTTATTGATTTATTCATAACATGCCTTTCAGACCATAAATACCGGATGACCGACATTTTGCAAACGTGAAACAATGAAAATAACTCACAGAACATAATCAGTCTGGATAGCCTTAATAAAGCTAAAGAACATAGACATACACTAAATATGGAATCAGTTTTATATTTTACATTTGGAACTGCACTTAACTGAATACATGAAGCAGAAGATTAGAATGTAACCAAATGCACATGAAAATAACCACATTGGAAGTTTTTCAAAAGAAAATGCCTTACTATCATTTATTCAAAACGACTTTGCCATATCGCACCATACTATCTTAGACAATCCAATCTCATTTTCTGGACAGTAAACTACATTTGGAATATACTGACATGTTCCCAGAAAATGGAAAATTTAACCAAATGAAACCAAATGTTTATGTAGCTGAAGGCAATTCACCAATGAAATAAGGCAGCTGTAGGATTGAAGCAGTAAATGAGTTTTGAGTTGTAGCATGCAGAGAAAGTACTTAACATTTATCCCTGTTGAACATCTCTAGGTGTTTTACACCGGTGCTTTCAAAATCCTTATTTATTTAACCAGAAGAAAATTTTCACATGGTCTGAATCATCACAGCTCTGTTTTCTGTTATAAATATTTGTATTCTCCATTATTTGTAGTACAACACATGTGTTTAGATCGCAGTATACTGCAGGGAGTTAGAACTGTTTTGCATCAGTGACATTCACAGGAATCACTACTGTTCGAAAGAAAAAAAAGTCCTGCAAAACCAGAGCAGAGTCGCATTTGAGTTAAACGGTAACCGCCCACAAGAGAAACTACGAACGCAGGGCAGCGTGCCAGGAGAAACGCGTGTGCTGCGCTGGCATTAAATTCTGGATCAATTCACAGAGCGCTAAAATGTGTAGAAATTGTAATCCGAAACTCCCAACGTTTTTTCTTACTCTCCAAGAACAACAGTGCCACTATCGTAGATGCGCACTTCGTGTCGTTCTCTGCAAACTAAACAGCCGATTAACAACCCAAAGAACAAAATAATAATAATAATATAACACAAATCATTGCTTTTTTGCAACAATGTGTCTGTGATTCTAACTGTTTTGTATAACATCCCTCTACGCTGTATATCATTTTTAGCGCAGTTGCGATGGAAAACTTTACCAGTGCTTAAGATGGTTCATAAAGGACTTGTGTGTCCTTTTCTTTTTCTAACAGCTAAAATCTGTGTAATGAAGAGAAGCACCTGAATTTTTTTTTTTTTTTGAGGTGTGGGAGGTGGCTACAAAAAAGGCATTGTGGTTGAGAGCAGAGCATCTGTGGATTTCATGTCCTGCTGCAAATGCAGTCTCAAATGGGCTAAGTTACACACACCGTAATGCTCACACACAGCTCCAATACACAAGCCAGCACAAAATAGCTGGAAAGAATATGTACTGGTGATGTCAGATATCATCCCTGTTAGTAGGCTGTGTGACACACACATTTGAACACTTACAGCATCATCCCATGATAAATTAACTGAACTTGAAAACATTTTAGGACACAATCCTGCCTTAAAAACATAAAAAACGTATATGAACATTTCTGACAGAACTGACAAGGCCTGGACAGGACCTAGTTTCTGTTGACTATTGTAATGTAATACCATACAATACAGTGTAGCAAAATTAATATAGTTTTGGCTATGTCTCGGCTTTTCTGATTACTGTTCTTTCAATCTTGGTTCGGTCTGCATAGTTCAAAAAACCAGACTCACACTTCAAGCTGGAACACCTCAACTTTAATTTAAATAATTCTCTTTCAGTCCAGCTTCAGTATGTCGGGGACCAATGAGCAAACTGAATTTACATTTGTAACCACGGTTACTCATTTCTCTCAGACACAGGTTTTACTGGACACGCGGCTGCCAAGCACGGCTTTTTCCCCATGCGCCTGCCAGACTGCTCTGACTTAATGTTGTCACCAGTGAAAATAACCAACAGCTCTAAGTGTGTGGGGCCCTGTTTCACAGCACTGCTACTCCCAGACGCCTGAACCGTTTTCAAGGCCTCGCCGATGGAGACCTGCCCGACGACCCCTGAACATTCTGGGCTCCTCTGCTCTGCTCTTCGACCCTCTTGCTAGAGCGACTTTGCTCCGAAAGCAGCTGCAGACCCTGAGGCTTCTCAGTGGCACTGAGCCGTTTTCCTCTGGTTTCACTTGATGATGTAAGCGACTCCACAGCCAAGGATTAGAATGTACAGTCAAGACCTCTTTGAGTGGCTTAGAGCTTTGGGAGGCCGATTGGCTTCCTGGACGTTCGTGTTCGTTGGACAGAAAGGTCTTACCCAGCAGCTGACTTTGATGTTATTCTGAGGCGTAGGACATAATTTGCTGAAAAGTCTTTTTTTTTTGCATTATGAGAAAAGTATGTAATGCACAACTTTTTACTTGTGGTTTTCATTTCTGCCCTTTTCACCCCAGATTAGGTTTGTCCAGCAGTTCTCAGCAGTTCTGCACGATCCTTTGAGGTGTCGAGAGAACAGGTGTGCGCAGGTAACGCTTTGTGAGCAAAGAGCCTCAGACTGTATACCCAAGAAAGTAATGTGGGGAGAGGCAAAGGAGGTGTACCTGTCTACCCATGTGCTTCTGCCATAAACCGCTGAGGAATACACTATGGCAGACACAAACTGCTCTCTGCAGCAGTATGGACCTTCCTGTTAGAGCCCTACATGACATAGCTCAGACCTAGACTGCTGCCTTGATGAAACCCTTTATTGCCTCCAGTTTTAATGAAGGTCTGCCGTTTTCGGAGGTTTCAGCTACAGCTGTCCTAGATTATAACTTAAATACAATTTTAGTTTTTATTGAAACCACCTTGTGTTTGTTTCAGGGCTTGACATTTGGTGTCCTCTTGAAATGGAAAGTATCCCCATTTTATCAGCGTAAATTCCCCCCTGTTGGTATTTATTCTCTCAGCCACTGCAAGTAAAAAAACAAAATCAAAACGGTGTGGTCTGGAAACAAAACATTACTGACTTCTGAAAATTTAAGCCCTTTAACTTCTAACTTAAATATTTGCTGAGAAAGTAATAAAATATCAGAAACGTGCAGTTTATTAAGCACCTGTTCTTTATTAAGGATGTATATTTTCCAAGCCCCAGTGGGTGGGGGGGCTGAGTGAGTGAGGCCTATTTATCTTAAGGGTAACTGCTGTCTGGGAACAAGAAGTCACTTTTCATCAGGGTCATTTGCCAAGCTTTAAGTAAATTTTATAATAACAAATCAATTGTAGATACACAAGCCAATGCGCTTCTATGAAATTTCATTGCTGTATTTAGACTACGAAACCTCTGCTGTTTATATGTTCAGACATGAAGAGAGATTAAGTAAAAGCATTTGTATATAAGACAATTCATTTTTCCTGCAAAATGTCCTTTGCTGGAGAAAGAGTAATGTGTGATGCTAATAATTTCATGCAGTTTGAAAGGGTCTGTTTCTTGCGTTTTGTACACGCCCCTTCATACAAAACGGAGTCGATGCCGGGGTGTGGCACCACAGTGATGTTGTACGAACAAAATGAGCGTATGTATAAAAACACTGAGACTGTAAAACTCTCAGAGGAAATGATGGTGTTAAATGTGCCAGTGTACATCTGGCCTGTGCATTCAGGTCAGCCTGGGAATTCACTCCCACCCTCCCCTTTGGTGTACATTAATTACTGTGACACGATCGCTTTAGTATTTTTGCACTCTGATTTACCTCGTCACATCGCCCGCACCGTAGCGGGTATGAGAAACTGGCATTAATGAGATATATGAGAGTGCGTGACTTACGATACATACCGAGGACAGCCTACAGAGAACACGTGGGGGGAAAAATCATTAAAAATCACAGAACTCTAGGTTATAATTAAGAGAATTGGGATTCAACAGTAAAGTCATAATAATGTCGCTTAGCTGGAAACAGCACAACTAGAGGGTCATATTAAGAGGTGTGATCACATCTTGCCAGCAGAGTTCCCCAGGCAAGTCTTGCAGAAGCGCCGTGGCAACCTGTTGTCATCTGAGAGCCGTGGCTCAGTGCAGCACTGCGGCAGGCGTTGGAATGTTATTTACACCTCACCTTTATTAATGGTACACCTGAGCTTTAGCTGTCAATCTGACAGAAATACAGGTGTCGCTGTAACACAATTATAGAATAACAGCTCATTTGGATAGCTAAATGAATGGTAATAAGTAAGGAAGCACAAAAATATTTAGTATATAGGTTGTGTGTAAGGATAAATGCAGCTAAGTGTTTTGATGTGTTATTTCTGCCTTGTATTTCAGTTGAGTGTTTGCTTCCTAAAAACAGGAGCATGCACTAATTCTGGAACTGCTGTCTGCTCTGATTTACTATAGATTACTGAACAAAATTGACGACAAGATCTTTATCACCATTTTAACTAAGTGTAGAATCAACTTGTCAGTTTACAGCGCCGGCACATTTTTGAGGCTAACTTGTGTTACAGGTGCGCGGTCGTCCTGATAACCGTAGGCAGGTACAGCGTACGCCTCAAAGCGGGGTCGAGTCTCGCTTTGCCTGCAGCAGCATGGAACAGAGATGACACGGATCAAAAGAGGCGCAAACGGGGTCGGGAGAAATGACGCAAGATCGCCTCGCGCCATAGCGGTACAATTTACACGAGACGACCCAGGACGCCTCCCCTTGATCCGAACGCACCGACTTTCCGCCGCATTTACCTTTAAACGCTGAGCTCGTTGCGCAACGTGCCGAATTCATTATGTCGCTCTCGCCACCGGATTATCACACCACTCCACGGAACATCTGCAGCCTGTCATAAATCATCCCATTCATTTCTAGTTAATTTGATCCTAATATCTGATTACACGAAAAGCCAGATGTTGTGATAGACGGTAGCATGGAAAAGTTCTGTTTTAAGAGTTAGCGCAGCGTGAGCAAGTTTCACCCTGGGCAGCGGATCAGTCCTGTTTCATGCACCTCATTAATATGTAATAACGTTCATGATTTTAAATACTAGTTTTCACTGTCAGTGTACACAGAAATCTATAGCCATCAAAATCTGCCACAGTCCCTGTGGTCATAATGTTTTTTATATCATGAATTCCAGTGGGTATGTTTACAAGATTAACTCGTCTAGCATAAATATTGACAACAAACATAGAAGACCCAGTTTATGGCCTGGAATCACTGACTTTAATATCTTAATCTTTTTTTCTTCATAAGAACTTTACAAAAAAAAGAGGTTTGTACGTGTCCCACTTTTTAGCAACGGTTGCATTTTTATTACCGGTGAATTTTTTTTTTTTTTAACAGACTGTAGTGTTGTGAACATCAAATTCAGGTACTCCCCTTCGTTAATTTTTGTCAGTGAAATAAATTTTTAGTACATTTGCTCTGTAGCACGTCTGCTGTACGGGGCTCGGAGCAGAAGCAGCCCTCCGCCGCGGCACGCATTTCGGGAAACCGCAACCAGCCTGCCTGGCGCTCCAGTGCACGCGCAAACGAACATCTGGAAAGGCACGCGACGCCGTCGGTGCGGCGCGACTTGACATCTGCCTCGCCCCTTTGTTTTTACTTCCTTTCGTCCCGTTCCCTGTCGCTCCCAACGAGGAGGAGGAGGGGGCTGCCTGGCATGCGGCACTCACCAGGGAGAACTTGCAGACTTGTACGTACAGCTCCTCCACCTCCGCCTCGGCGACGTCGGGATCCAGGCCCTGGAACTGCTTGTAGCTCTGCAAGTAGGTGGTAAGCCAGTCTCTCTGCAGCTCTCGGCTGGGGTAAAGACTGTAATCTACTTCATTCACACCTGTGGGTGAAGGAGGTTTAACATGAAACATGCACATTTAATATGATTTTTTTGTGTTGATAACGTGGGACATTTTATCCAAAATTAAGTATTCTGGTATTGGTGAACGGCGGCACAGTGGCGTGGTGGTTAGCACTGTCGCTGTGCACCTCCAGGCCTGGGGTTCAATTCCCGCTTTGGATCTGTGTGCGTGGAGTTTGCATGTTCTCCCTGTGCTTGGTGGGTTTTCGCCGGGTGCTCCGGTTTCCTCCCACGGTCCAAAAACCATGCAGGTTAGGTTGATTGGTGTGTCCAAATTGCCCGTAGTGTGTGTGTGTGTGTGTGTGCGCCCTGTGGTGGGTTGGCGCCCTGCCCTGGGTGTCCCCTGCGCCCTATGGGCTCCAGGTTTCCCCGCGACCCTCACCAGGAATAAGCGGTTAAGATAATGGATGGATGGCATTGGTGAACTAAATTAATAGGGGAAAAGGAGTATACTGTGCAGTTTTTGGTAAGGTGCACTTTTCATCAGGGCAACCATTTAAAAATTAAGTGTTCATGAGAGTTCATACTGGACACAATGGTTCAATGCACTGAGCACTTTTCCCTCAATAACCCTGTAAAGAAATTCTCTCCATTTCCCTATAGTCATTTCCGCCACATGCATATGTTCTGATCTATGTAACGGTCGATCCCATTGTTGTGCATTATGTGGTTGAAGTAAAGGAATCCTGCCCTTGATCCAGCATGACCAGACCAATCTGAAGGCATTTGGTGATGATGACACCAGTCTCTTGGGGTCGAGATAAAGTCGGGCAGTAGGATGAGGTCAGGATCATGCAGCATAAAGGGGGAAGTCAGCACGTGTGATCCAGCGCCTCCCCATCTCAGTGGAACATTCTTTTTGCACTGATTGCGTTCTACTGCAATCATTTATTTAACTATGAATAAGTGCCCTTGTGTTTACATTTTCCTGACTTTTTCATACTTCTGATTAAGACTGTAATTGTTAAATTAGAAATTTTTTTTGCCTGTCGTACGCTTGTCTGATTAACGTGTATTGCATTACCTTTTTATTTGTGATTTTTTTCAGTAGTTACATTACAATTTATAGGAATAAAAGGAATCACCGCCAACAAGATGTCTTTGTATTGTGGAATTTTGTTACAGATGGTGAGTAAAAGTAGATTAAGGTAAACAGTCCCGCAATGCTGGTGACTGATTTTGATTCTGTATTATCTGTCGCAGGTTGTTGGGTCGATTACTCTGTTTTCCTCTGGGTTAAGGTTACACAAGGAGAGCAGAATGCTGCTAAGTAAGTGAACGCAGGCCGCAGACAGGCCCGTGAGGCTCCTGCCGCATCTGCTCCTGGTTAACCCCCTGCATGTGATCCGGCTGTGTTTTAAGGCCCGGAGGCCCAGACCGCTGCCGTCGCCGCTCCCTGCCGTCTCACCGCGCTGTGAGACGCCTCGTTTAGTTTGGCTGCGCACAAACCACGGCAGACAGGGCAGCAGGAGAGGCGGCTGGTTTGGGTAGCTGCAAAGGTGCAAAGTCCAAGCAACTGTTATTGTATCCCTTGTGAGAGGCCTTTTCTTGGCCTGAGGAAAAAGACTAGTAAATATGAATTATGGAATACCACTGTAAAAGAATGTGCTTTGCTCTTTAGCGTCTGCTCGTCCCAGGCAGAGTCAGATGCTGTTGTCTTTGCTGCTATGATGACAAGCCCCTGTGATACACACTGCAGAGTGTTATCTTTGGGCAGAGGACTGCGGCTTTTACACAGTAAACGGCGTCATGTGCATCCCACGATGGTCCCCAAACCATCATTCCATCCCCCCAGCCTGATCCGATTTGCAGGTCTTCATGAAGTAACAAGCGGAGAAGCAGGGCCATCTCCTCCCTGCCAACCACGGGCAGTCACACTGACCTGCGTACTCGTTGAAGTGGCAGCCAATGTCGTACGCTTGGTAGTTGAAGTCTGCATATTCAAAGTCGATAAATCGCACTGAACCTGAACAAAGAGAAAATGTAATTCTTCAACTTGTAAGAGTCTGAGCGGAAGAGAGATAATGTCAGTATAAGCTCAGGCAGTGCCTCTTCCTGCATTTCATGCCACACTTAGGGACTGCAGGATTTCTTTGCTAGAATACATTTCAGTACATTAAATAACTGCTGACATAAAACAGCAGAAAAGCAGAGGAAGAAAAAAAACCCACATAATTCATTTACATTTTTTTGTAGATGAAGAGCCACTTATTTGACTTAGCAAAATGTCTATACCATAGGCATTTGAATATTACTAGATGATTACTATCTATGCAAAACATTATTTGCTTTAAATAACTCATTTAATTCTGTTTGAACAAACTGTTGATTTCTTATTTAAAAAAAAAAAAATACATATATGTGTATATTTTTGTAGTTCTATCAGGGGCTATGATCTTGAGTCCTACTAACCCTCAGCCCGGTTATAGATGATGTTTTTGACCAGGAGGTCATTGTGACACAGGACAGTAGGTGAGTTGATCTGAGAGAGGTGATTCTTCAGTGTGTCGATTTCACTCCTGAGAATGTCTATGCGGGGCATGTCTGACATGGGCCTGCGAGGAGGGGGGAAAGAGGAGAGAGAGGAGAGTGTGAGAGAGGGAGGAGGGGCAGAGAAAACAGGAGAGGGAGAGAGGAGAAGCGACAGGAGACTTTCACAAATATCAGACACTGACATGCGAACGTCACAGACAGACCCTGTTATTTCATATTTGTGTTTTCGTTTTCCTAAGTGATCCAGGCCACAGTGGCAGGACCCTGCGGCCTCTGCTGACGGCCCAGGGTCCCAGGCAACTCCCTCCAGAGGACGGCAGCCTATGTGAAAACCACATGTGCAACAGCTCACAGTAAATAGTAAATATGCGGTCTGCTTGGTGGAAAGTTGCATTACTAGGGAGCATGCAGCCAATTTCTGGAAACAAAGAGGCTCAGCTCTTATTCTGCCATGCAGAACGCCGTGACGTGTTGTGTTTTTATCCTTTTGCAAACGTTTTGTTTTTTAATAGTTTCATCAAATTTGTCACAAACAAATCAATTGTATACAAGTTATATTGCTGCATTCTACAGGTCATATTGTTTTGAATGTATTATTCAGAAGAGCCTGGGAATTTTTAATGTGAATATATTTAGCGTGAATGTTGCTGTTATAAAGTGTTATATTAATATTTGTGTGTAAGGTAAAACAATTAAACATGCCAGTGAAGGATGTTATCAACAGACAATCTGCGTAGTGCTGTGAGTGCTCATACTGGTTGTTTTCATTTGACCAAATTTGACCTTAAATATGCCTCCCGTTACAGCTTGTGTAGGATGTGTGGCTTTAACATTTAGTACTTTACAAAATTACAGTAATTTGCTTTTCATTACACTGGCCATTAGCAGCCCCCCCTCCCCCCCAGCTCACTGTACAAAGTGCTGGAACGTATGCCGGTCTGTCTGTTTTTCAGTGATTTCCTCAGGTCCTCGAATATTCACAAACACCACCTGGGCCAGGTCTCGGTCTCACCTGCCCTCGCCTCTGAGTGTGAAGGCTGCCTCTCCAACACGAGCCCTGGGCTGCCCTGACATCGTGCTTGGCCTCTAACTCTGCGGGTGGCAGCAGAACACTCCCCGGTGCAGCCAGTGGGTGGCCTTTGCAACGATGAGTGTGCCTGAGCTGTTCGGAGATCACCTGGGTTGTCTGGAGCTGTTTGGGGCTTCCCAGAGTTCTGTGAAACTGCCAGGAACTCACTGGGTTTGAGATGGGCTCATGGGGGTTGCTGGGAGCTCAGTGAGATTGATGGGAGATCACTGGAGCTGCCTGGAGCTTATTGGGTGTGACAGAAGGTCACTCAGATATTTGGGAGATAACAGGGTGATGGGAGCTTAATGACACTGATGGGATGTCACCTGGACACCCAGACCCTTATTAATGCCTTTTGTACTGGTTTTGTGGGTGATCAGGCTATTGAGGTAGACGTTTAAAGAGCAGTTCGGATTTTGCCTGCTGTACTCGGATTTTGCCAGCTGTACCATACCTTGTCTCTTAGTGCCTAAATTATAATAATCACATATTCCATTACGGTACTGTTAAAGCTAAATCAGTACACACCATGTTACAGTTTACAGATGCACAAAATATAAAGGCAACTACAGTAAATTTACCAGCAAAACCATTTCCTGCAAAAATCAGAAAAAAACCACACAACAGTTTACTTGTGTTGTCAGAGTCCTTCGCTATAGAAGAAGAAATGTGATGAATGTGTTGCTAAATTTTTAAATTGACCAGGGTACATTAAAACCTTAAAAAGCTCTTGCTTTGGAGGAATCGTGGTGTCTTTGATGTGGACCCCTTGATACATTTGGCCCATGGTGCCACATTTCTCTGTGATCTGCGGGATTAATTAGGCGGAATGTGCATGCACCCGTTAAAATCATAATACTAATTTATCCAGTGCACCGTGGCGTCACTGTGGGTGGTTCGGGTGAAATTCGCGTGCGACGACTCATTCGCGCATATGTCAATTAATACAGAGAACACTAAATAAATTGGAGGTCCGGGAAGTTGTGGACCCTTTTCAAACCAAAATCTTTAAATATTATAAAATAAACACTATAACACAGAATTCTTAGGGACAACCACTGAAGACCTGGAATATTTTTCCTTTGAAGGGGGTGGGGGGGGTGTCACATTAACATTATTAGTATGCCTCTAGTGAGTTCAGATACAATGTTAATTGTTGGTCTGCACAACAAACTGTTGCTTCTGGGAAATTTAGATTCAATTAAGTTATAAATACAAAAACAAACCATGCAAGAATTATAAGCATTTGTGCAAAAGATGTGCTATTTCATTACAGTCTACATTAAGAATGATTAAGAATCTTTTTCCTGGTGTAGCTGAAAATTCCAACATTCTCCCTGGTGCAACTGAAAATTGCGACGTTTACCCCGGCGCAAGCAAAGACTGCAACATTTTCCCTGGCATAAGTGAAGACCACTTCTGTACTTGGATAGGTTCGGATGTAGGTTTTTAGGTCCTGGGTGTTCTACCTTAAGTAAAGAGGAAGCGATTATTCCAGACGTGGTGCAGGAAACTGACGTGAACTTTGCTCCAATATTCGCTGCCTGTTTACGCGAGCTGGGGCCACGCGCTGCGTGGCGCGCGGCCTAAGTGTTTCAGCGGACCGCTGTGGTGCCGCTTGTTTTTCTCATTGGAGAAGAGCCGTATAAATCAAACAAGGGGGAACATCTCCAAGGACATATCTGGAGCACGGTATTGTCTTCCTGTCCACGCAAAATTATTTAAAGACTTCTCTGTGCCTATTCATGGTTTAGGACAAACAGCTGAGAAGACTTGCACACAGCTGTCCAAGTAAAGGACTGGTGTCTGACGGCCATAAAACTTGAGAGAAGGGATTTCCTGTTTACAGGAGCCACAGATGTGTTCTGGCCAGTTACTCTCTTCGTTGTTTGTGCATTCTGATAACATTGTACATTTCTGCTTTTTCTTTTTAATAAAGTTCATGTTTTAATTCAGCTCTCAACTGCATGAATTTTGTATGGTCTTCATATATAACGCATGTACAGATAGCATTTTCCTGAGTTTTACTATGAAAGAAATTATATGAGGTTTCGTAAGATAGTCCCAGTCCCAGTAGGCATAATGTCCCATTATGCCTATTCAAACACGTCTTTAAGTAAAAACACTGTAGCTGTCCTCGTGTGTGATGACACCCATAGTTTTCATGTTTTGTTTTTATTAATAAGAAAAGTGTGTTATCTAGTCACACCAGCAAAAAAATATTTAAATAAAAAGGTCACAAAATATGACGTGTTCCTGGTACTGTTTGGTATTTTTATTTAAAAATTTTTTGCCACATATTACATTTACAGTTCCAGCACACTGATATTATACAGTATAAAAACACACTGAGAAGTAACTGAGTGCCTATATTTTGATTTGGGTCTCATGCATCTCTCTTCACATTTGTGCACACATGGACACACAGACACACACACACATACACAGAGATTTCACAGAGAGCCTGTACCACCTGCTGGTGGAATAGGGGCTTCCTGCATGCGCATGTGCGCACACGCACGCACACACACACACACACACACACACACACACACAGAGGCTGAGGCAGCCCTCCTGAACACAGGACCAGAAGTCCCTCATCACAGGCAAGGTGGAATCGAGAGTAATGAGGATGAATGTGATCAGATGTCTCTCACACTAAACACAAAAACTGCAACTTAATTAGACTAACATAAGGTTCATTATGCATATTATGTATTCATATGACAGCATTTTTGGAAGACAGATTTTTTGTAGTTAGGACCCTATAATCCAATATAATGTTTATTGAGGTTGATGAAATCCTTTATGGCAGTGATTATAGACTGTTTGTGTCACTTTTGAAGATTTAAGGCTGCCTAATGGTAGTTAAACTTTATCTCTGTCAGTAAAGGTGTGTGGAAAAAAAAAAAACAGGAAACGGGACAGTGTCATTCCAGGAATTGTGTTAAGATTACGTTTTCCTCAAAAATTAAATCATAATTGTAACAATTCATGGTTAAAACTTTAATGGGAGAAACAGGCTAACTTTTAAAATATATGTTTTAACAATGAATGGTCTTTATTGAAAAATGGTGGCTGTCTAAATATGATGAAATTTCATGTTGATATTTGACTGCATTCAAAAACATGAGAAATTCTTCAAAAGAATGAATCACTATTTTACACTGAAATAATAATAATAGTAACAACAACAGTAATAATAATAATAAATTTTAAGATACAAATACGATACAAATTACGTCTTTACATATAACATCAATTCTGAATTGTCTGCTCCAGTCGAAATATTAGTTTGTCAGTACTTCATGAGGCTTGACTGTTACTTAACAGTAACACGTTTCTAATGCATTTCAAAAGTAAATTGTGTCCTATACTTATTCTAAAAATCAACACTAAAAGATAAACTTTGCCAAAAAATATTGTTTGCACATCCCAAAATAAGTACAATATAATCAATTACCACGGTGTTAGTGAATTGCACACAAATAGATTGCCACATAACGCTGGTGTACACACACACACACACAGGAAAAGAAACTGCTAGCTCTCCTGACAAGCCCTTATAATCAAATCTATCCTCGTTCCTTTGTTGTGAAACCAGACACAGGTTGCATTGTCTCTCCCTGTGCGGTGTGGGTCTCCCTGCCTGAATGCAAGGTGTACGCCTCCGCCGTGAGTGAATGCTATCTCTGCGCTCCAGCGTTCCCACACCCAGCCGCACAGCCCTGGGGACGGGAGTCGCGTCGTGGCCCGCAGAGCGAGCGCTGCTCCACTCCGCCTTTCCCACCGGCGCGTCCCTAAGTGTTTCCACTGCCTTATCGAAGGGTGGACGCCTTTCCGAAAGGAGGGAAACAAAGAGCAGGGGCCGCATTGTCGCAGGACTTTTCAGCACACTAATCTGCGCTTTCTATCGCAGTACAAGAGGAGCTCTCGGCTGCCACCCCAGGCCGCGGCTCAGGGTCCCATCACTGACAACGGCTGTCATGTGCCTGTCACAACTTGCAGTCTGAGTGGGTGCACTGTTTCTTACACACGCTAACTGATAGTGTATGCTTATTTTATTGCACGTGTGTTTGCGTACATATGCAAGAACGAAGCTTATATTTCTAACAAATGAAAAAATAACTTGTGTTGAAAAGAAGTCAAGCTCAGATCTGTGAACCTTAAATTCTTCTGTCTCCTAGAATGTAGAGCTTTGAAACATGATGTTCAGGTCATCAATTCTGAAGACATGTAATGACTGAAACATATATAGAAATGAAACATTTATTTGTGTGTTAGTGTGTTAGTGTGTTTGCTAGGCACGTGTGTGAGCGCGTGTGCATATTATTTGTAACAGTTAATATTTTCAGCGAAGAAAGAAATAACTTAAAAGATTGTTTTTTTTCCTTCGCGATGAGAAAGTGAACACATTTTTACAGCTATCGAAGAAGCTGATGTGACGTGTGAAGAACTCAGCCGATATTGTCCTGTGGCGACTTGTTTGTGAAGGTCGCTCACGTGTGGTGTGTGCCTGACGTGAACGCGCACGCGTGTCCTGCCCAGCCGCTCTTCACCCTCTGACTGAATTGCTGAACACTTTTGTGCTGCACCTAATCCCCGTGGTCCAGAGCCAGGGCCGGCACCGCCTGCCTTTGATGTTCTGTGTGCGGAATCCGAGAGGTCTCTCCTCAAATTCACAGGTCCTGCGGATGGACTCTTGGGTGTTAAAGTAAAGGAGGCTACGGTAGGCCCTATAAAAACATTTGAAACGTGCACTTATCAATTATCAATGATTTAAATATAACTGAACGTAGAGTTGGCATCATTTTGCGCATTGATATACATTGTAATTAGTGGTATTGATTTTGCAATAGTAAATGACTGATTTTACTTCCAAAGTAACAGATTTAATAATAAAACGTACTGTACAACCCAATATCAATATGCCTGCTTTTATTTACAGTTATTTAATGTATTTTGATTTCCAAAAAAAAAAAAAAAAAAAAATCTTCTGCTTTTACTCTCATGATACTGTAAAATAAAAAAAATCCTGAGATAGTGTCATAAAAGAAATTTCATTTCCATTGAGAATGTTTCGCGATCTACTGCCACCTACTGAAGATATAGAAGTACTACACACCTAATGAAGAATATTCATATATTGCGTCCTGTAAATTAGATTGTAAAATGTAACGTTCTGTACTTGGATTTAATTTACTAAGAATCCGGTAACGGACTTTATGTAAATTCGTTTTCTGCCTCTCGTAATTTATACATACTGATTTTATACAGTTCTACTCAATTTGTGCCCTGACACATTATTATTTCACTTGTAATATCCCAGTATTTGCTTTTTTTTCTTTTAAAATAGTACTTTATTAATCTCAGAGGGAAATTGCTTCTCTGTATTTAACCCATCCCTGAGGGGAGCAGTGGGCAGCCTGCCACATGTGCTGCCAAGGGAGCTAGTGTTGAGTGTCTTACCCAAAAACACACTTAGCTATGCTGGGATGCAAACCAGAAGACATCTGCATCCCAGCCTGATGTTCTACTCATTAAACCACCAAGCCACCTTTTTTTTTTTGAAGAAAAGCAGGTTATGCATTTAAGAAAAAAAAAATGTTTAATGGTACCTTCTCCAGTCATGCTTTCCTATGTTTACATACATACATCTTAAAAAATAAGACTTTAATGCTGAAGTTACTGACTGTCTTTAACCCTGGTACATTCCTGGTTCTATTTTTCATCCAGGGCTGTGCTAAACACGTATTCTTGCATGAATAAAGATGCGAGAGTAAAACATGTCAGAGAAAAGACAGCCCTACTGCTGAAGCCAGCGCACAGTGATCAGCCGAATGACAAGTGTGTGTCTTGCTTTGATTTTGACAAAGGAGTCATACATAAAAATGATGATTTTCTCCCGTTTGTTACCTGTCCTTTTAAATACGATACAAAAAAATAATTCACCCAGGAATTTTTAAAGCAGGCTCGAAATGCATTTGTTTACATAACACAACAAAGAAGCAAATTTGCAGAGTGTGAAGTGAAAACAGTGAATGCACGCAAACAAAGGTTTATTTTTCAGTGCCCTTACATAAAATCAACCTTGCTGTGTATAAACCTTATTCTGTACAATGCAGGCATACGGCGTTTGTTTGGAAGTTTCTTCCTTTAACATGTAAAAGTGAGGGCGTACTTTGTCCCGTGAGCAGGCCAAGTGCAAATAGAAAGAAGCTGACCTCACACTCCACCCCCTTCCCCTGGTACCTTTTGTGTTGGTCCTTTTTTAAATGGACCCCAGTGTCCGTGGCTCGATTTGTGAGGACGGGAGAGAAGCAGTCCTGCCTTTCACATTGCAAGAACTATGCTTTCTCACCCATATTAATGAGCGAGAATTCATAAGAACTGCTCGCAAACTGCAGCCTAGGTGCGAAGTAAACGTATACCGTGTTCATACTAATGCTCTGGCCTTGAGCACCATAGTGTATATTTAATTTTTTTACCCAAGGCCTGTATATATTGAATCATCTTTTGCCTTGAACTGACTTCTACAACATTACATGTAGTTATTACATATTATTTGTTATTACAAATTATCTGAGTTTGTAAATTAATTATTTAATTCAGTCTATTCACACACACACACACACACACACACAGTCAAAGGCAAAGAGATGCAGCCCGGTGATCTTGCTGTGTGTACCACAGCACCCGTAAAACATACTTTTGTTTTTAGTTTCTGGACTGGCTCATAATATGGGTCAAAATCGTTTGCGATTTTAAATGAAGTCATTTTCCATTGTTTGACAGCACTTCGATTTCGTTTAATGCTTTAACATGTTTCTATTGTGCTGCGGAATTTTTCTGACGAGCAAAACTGTTTGCAGACAAATGGTATGTTACGCTTTTATGAAAATTAAGACTGAACATGATGCTGCTGGGGATTTAGCAGAAAGATCCATTTAAATTTAAGTTTGAAAAATTGGATAAATGAAAGTGGCTAAATGAGCACAGGTTTGTTCCTTAGCCTGCTGCTATGAGAAAGCATTCCAAGTGTAAGTGCTGTTCAGTGTGTAAGCTGAAGCTCTCTCGCTCTTTCAAATGAGACTCCTTACTTGCCCTGGAGGCTGATAACTCTCACAGGGCGTTCTTTCTGTTTAATAGGAGGCCTCTTGTTAGCTAATTGCTACAGCTTCTCTAAGCATAAAGAAAACAAGGAACAGTTTTTTTAAATTAGTTAACTAATGAGACAGAGAAATGCAACGTTAGTTAGGTTTTTCTTTTCATTTTAAGAAGTGAACAGAATGTTGACAAGTGCTTATAAATGCATAATCTATGGACATATGAAAGAAGCACCGAAGGCCTTATAATAGACAGAATGGAGTCATTTTTCACCTTTGACCTCGTGTGGGTAGCATAGCTTGTGTTATATTTGTATATTATTTATCCTACTTGCTCTTTCGGAAGGTTCATATCTCTGAAAAGACAAATTAAGTTGTATAGAAGGAAGAAGTTGAAATGTACTGAATGTAATCTGCCAACCCCAATTACTCTCTTTTATACACCACCAAATGTGCTTGGTAAGCGTTGCAGTTAAAATATTAATACATTATCACAAGTGGTAACTGAAAGGACGTTAGACATAGATCCATGAGTGAACACTTGCATGGCAGTAAACACACACACAGAAACGCTTACATGCACACATGTGCACACACACACAAATACACACACACACACGCATGCACAACAATATGCACACACACACACGTGCTTAGCATACATACTAACACACACACTAATACACAAAGACAGACACACACAGACGCACACACACACACACACACACATATTCATCTCAGTCTTTGTTGCCTCTGGCCCATCCTTCCTGCAGTGCCTGATCAAAACTCAGAGGAGGACTTTATGAACGGGATAAAGCTCCCATCCCTCACATGCAAACATATAAGGGGGCAAACCTCCTAATGAAGAAGGGTCACACAAGCCTTCGACATTTCAAAGACAGCCCATCCTCTGGCCTCTCTCTTTAATGTCTGTCCCGTTTCCTTGACGGCCAGAGAGTCCCTAGGTAAGCTCTTTATATGTGCGATTGTAAAGAGATGAGAGGTTTATTTATCCCTCTGCTTTTACACCAATCCCCTGTAAACCAAACAGCACAACACAACCTTAACTCAAGCCAAATGGTTCATGTTTAACCACAGTCAGTATCATCGGTCCATAAATCACCGCCTCATTGTAAAAACCTGAAAGACTGCAGTAAAAAAAAAACTATCGGAGATGGAAAAGGGTATTCCTTTGGTCCTTCACCAAGACTAGCCATAGTCAACATCTGAAAATATTTTAACTGTAAACACTTTGTTCATGTTGGAAATATGCTTTAATGATGGCCTGTGGTTTTTAACTACTTAAGTACTACTGAAAGCATTGTGAAAAATGTCATGCCATTTACTGTAGCCACTCAAAAGGGAGAAAAGAAACGTTTATGGGTAACGCGCTTCCAGCTGCTAATCACTGTGAAAGACAGAAAATACAATAAACCGACTGAAAAAGTCAAATATTGTAAATACATTACATAAATATTTGAAACTAAATCGCCAACACTATGTCCTGTTTAACAAGTGATAATTAAAGAGTAAAATAATTTACTCAAAAGTTCACAGATAGAATGGCAGCAGAATGAAGACGTGCTGTGATTAATATTTATGCTGGAAGCTCTGTTAGGTAAAGGCGAGCTTTAATAATACAGGAAAACTTTAATAGCAGCCAGGGCCAACAGCAGAGGTCTGCTGGCAGGGGGGGCAGGTTTAATATTTAACTTCCATGCGTGGCTGTATGCAAAAACTGCCACGGCCACTGACTGCAAAAATAAAATCAGATAATAAGTTGCCCTCGTCATCACCATTTCTCCAGCTGCAGTGAAGGCGCACGGAGGTTTTCTCGTCTGCATGCATTCCTCGCGTTACTTAGCCTTCAATTAGCTGAGCCTCAGCCGGCAGACTTTAATTGATTGCTATAATTGATTGGTTGATGGGGTGAACTGTAGCTGAGGAAGCAGTTTATCTTAATCATTTGAGAGCATATTTGGAGTGGGGTTTGATTTCCTCCAGCTGATCGCGGCCGTATTGCGTGACAGACGGGGGTCTCAGCCGAGTTGTTTTGCCCCCCCTGTGGCCCTCAGGGCTGAGATTTGCTGTTTAAACACAGACTCGATCCACGTGAGGCGAGGGTGAGCTGGATTACAGCCGGCGGCACCGAAAGCCGTCTCTGCGCACTGAGCCACAGCGTTAGCTGATTGGATCCGCTCCAGAGATGTGCGGACATCAGTGGATGCGGGTCTGCGACTCGTAACATAACGCAGCACTCCTGTACTGTTTCTGCAATGTTGATGCTGTAGTATGATTTGCTGAGTTGGGGTGAAGCTATTGGAAGAGTTGTGGCCCAAAGGCAGTGGAGGAAAAAACTAGTAGCTGTAAACCCCCTGCTGGTTTGTGTTTGCAAACCACAATGTCAAGACCTGTTGTGCAGTGATGGACAGCAGATGTTTCCAGATGTTTGGACTCACCACTCACAGCCCGCTGACTCCTTCTGAGCAGCTTCAACCAGGCAAAGTAATTCTGAGATCTTGCTCCACAAAACAGGTCTCGTGGGTGAGCCATTCTCAGGCTTGATCGAGTGGATTCTTGCCATCTCTTTTGCGATTAATCTGCAGGAAGACAACACCCCTTTTACCCATATAGAGTAGGATTAACTTCCTGATAGACACTAAAATGGAAGTCCCTCATCTCTGTGACCCATATTCTTTAAGACTTATGATAGTAAAGTTGTTTGAGAAAACAATTAGGTTTATAATGTTCCTAAGTCAGTAATCTTTTTTTGTGTAAGAGCAGAAACAAAGGAATAATGTGAAATCACATTTCCTTTCAATGTTCATAACATTTAGTTTGTACCCAACCCCACAGCCTTTTTCAATTAAGATCATTCCCAAATAATCCCTTCGGAAACAATATTATAATCATTTAGCTTGTCCAGTCCTAAGCTTTCTTTCGGTGAGTCCTCTGTTATAGACAAAGGAGAGCCTGAAGGACGTGTGATCTTGTGTGAAGATCAGCCACCTCCCCTCGTCGGCGTTCTCTCTACACAAGGCCTCGTGGTGCATCTGTTTTCCCTCAAGCTGTGTTTCTTGACCCCAATGGTTGACATGTGGAGCTGAGAATCTCAGATGGTAAACACTCACAAGTTCAAAATTAGCTGGATAAACTAAAAATGAAAACTAGGCATGAAAATACTCAGAGTTGAGATATACAAGATGTTGTTTGTGGACTTTGAGATTTTGAAAACTTCAACAAAAATGAAATGAGTCCCGTTTCCCATTATGGGACTGGTGCTTCCATTTGAGCCTCTCTGTGTAGGAGAAGCGACAGGAGCCAACGACTCAGAGGTGATGGGATTTCAACTTAATCAGTGACACAGCTGACAAAATAGGTAAACACTGTGTGATTGTAACATTTAAGTACAATAAAACTGGTGCGATTGAAAAAATATCCAAATATTTTAGCTTTTAATGTCTTTTTAAAATGCCGGTAGTATATGATTTTGTCCATGCCTTGACGCGGCTGAGTAAACACGACCGGCTTCTTTCTTCACAGAAATGCATGGTTTTCCATAAGACAGCACATTACACTTGTCACTGAAGGAAGGGGCAGATTGACACATCATTCATTTCCGTTCAGAGGCACATGTGCTCACAGAAATTTGGTGTGATAGTGAATGAACTGATAAAAATCTAAACAGGTGCATGGAGAGAACGTTTAATATTGGTTCATAAATGTGAGGGGAAATATTGTATTTTACTCTGGAAATTTCTCTTTCACATAGTTATTCTCATACAAGGGCTGGCAGGGGGAACAGCAGGAAAAATGACTATGTTTAAAGAAGGACGGAGAGAAGGCTTTGGTGTAATGTCCCAGCCTTGACTCAGGTGAACCTCAGGCTACAAACCCACCTGGGCTCTGCCTCACACATGCATCCTGTCAAATTGTATGTCTGAAAGGGTCTTTTTGCTACAGAACTGTTGGAGGAGCGAGGAGGGCAAAGGAGGGAGGTTTAGATAGATAGATAGATAGATAGATAGAAATACTTTATTCATCCCAAATTGGGAAATTCCGCAATGGTGTGTAGCATTCACTGGAGTTTCTTACCTGTGACGGCGTGCAGAACACCAACACACCTCAATAGCTTTGTGTGTAATCTCAGCCCCAGAGGCACTGTTTTAGTGGTTAGTACCATGCATATTTGGAATGAAAAACAGCAGCCTTTATAAAACACGTCTGTGTGTGCACAAATGTATTTGAAAACCAGCAAAAGAGATGTCAGACTTTTTAAAGTCATGTTGACTTTGTACATGTGTTTCTGTGTATTTGTGAACCAGAGACATGTATAGTTTAGTATTTACACACATTTTCTTTGTATGTGTGCATTCCTGCTTCTGTGCATGTCTGTGTGTGTCTGCTTGGATATGTGTGTGTGTGTGTGTGTGTGTGTTTTGTGTGGGTAGTAAGGAGACATTAACCTGTATGTGATTGGTTGCCTGAGCATCTTGTCTTCCATCACCTCTCCCCTCAGAAACTCATAGCAGATGCCATTCTGGAAGCTGCAGTAAAGCTTTGGGCCGCAGTTGTGTTCGTGGAGCACCCTGATGATCTCCATCTCTCTCTCCCGGTTCACGTAGAGCTCCGTCTTTTTCCCGTAGACCCGGATCAGCACCACATCCTCTGGCTGAGAGTCCACATAGCAGCCCATCAGCTGGTTAGTGATGCCCTCGGTAAAGAACTGTGTGTGAGGGAAACGAGGGCATTTAATGCACAACCATTAGTCTAAACACGAAGCTTGGCACAGATGCCCTGAGCGCGTCCTCTACGGAACAAGTGGAAACAGTGAAAAATATCAGCATTGTTGAGCATACTTCACAGCAATAACAGGAGCTGGAAGTCACATCATCGTCTTTTATTAATACCATTAGGCTACTAAACAGGCAGAATGAGCCCTTATCCAGCACTGACACTCTGAGTGGTGTGGAAATGCTGCCTATAGGCCGCCTTTCACAGCCGTACGTGTTCATCAAGGCGCCCATCATATTAACTCCTCGTCCACGTGAGCGTATAGTGTCTGATCTCAGAGTGGGTCACTGTCTACACCCACTTAAATGTCACCACACACTTTGCAGGCTTGTCATGTTTTTAGCATTATGGGATGGAAGCTCTCCACTCCAATGGTACTGCTTCCAATCTGGCTTGTTCATTTTGCTGCAAGTGGCTTCCATGTCAAATCATTTTTAGAGATTAAGCAGTGCGTACAAAACCGGGAATATTAATAACACAAGGTCGATTCGTGTCTACAGATTTTATTTCGGATGACGGCGGCTGTCGGTAAGACTGAACTTTCCTCCGGCCTTTTCATGTGCCTGTTTGTTTAAGCAGGTAGTCTCAGCCACTTAAGCATTCTTGTAGTTGTGTTCAGCTTCTGAAGTTCCTCTCCAAAGGATAGGAGAAGCTGTGTATAGTCAAAGAGAACTCCTCACACCTACAAGAGTGCTCCTCATACAGTTTCTGGGGCTTGGGTCCGTTTTTTTTTTTTTTTTTTACATTTCAATGTGCCATAACTGCATTACATTCAGGCTGAGATCAAAGCTGTCTGGCTGTCTGTGTTTGAAGTCTTCCGTATTTGAAGTTTCTTCCAAAGACACTGAGTGTAAAACAAAAGTTTACACATATTTTGCCTTTTTCCTGGCAGCACGTGGCATGTAGCGTATTGATGGCGCATATGAATGGGGGGGAGAAGAAGCGGCATGTGGGGGGTGCAGGAAATGCACTGCATACGTCAAGCTGCATTCAAAGCAGGCTCAGACCTCGGCTGCATGCGGAGTCGCTTCCCGACTTTTGTCAAGGAGGTGGTGTGAAAAAACAACCAATCAGAGATGAGGAAATTGCTGGGACAATGGAAGGGAAGGTGTAACCCAGGCAGGCACGGCCTGTGGCTCATGTGAGTAAGAGCGGCGCGGTACCATCACACGCCGGCAATGCTGATCCCAGAGGGACGTGCACATGGAGGGGGAGGGCATAAGTGACTGACACGGGTCTCGCCGCCCAGGGGTGAACTGCAGGTCAGTCTCTGTGAGTGAAGGGGCATTACAGAGGTGTGCTGGAAGGACACATAAGATGATCACTGAGTGGAGACAGGAAGAGGGTCTGCAAAGCAGCACTGACCTGCATACCGGGACACGTGTATATACTGGAAGGGCAGATATCTGCGGTACAGGGTCACTCCTAAGGAAGGCATGGACTCTGACTTTTTAGCAGGTGGAGGTTTCTATATACACTGTATGTACTGTGTACATGTGTATATATATATATATATATATATATATATATATATAATTTATTTTTTTTTTGTATGAATACACATGACTCAATTCACAAAATCGGTCAGTGTTTTAAGGCAAAGACAAGTGTGTTTTTTAAGAGCAGATCCATTTACAGCAGTTGACACTAAAAGCCGGTGGAGACTCCATATTTCGAAGACTTTATGTGTTTACTCCAGTCAGAAGAACCATGCCAGACATTCAACCGCACCACATATCTACAAAACGTTTCATATAAATTGAACATGGTTTGTGGAGTGTTTGTACTTTTGGTACTTTTACTGAAAGCTGCATTGTGTGCAGGCTTTTAACAGTATCTCTTTGCTGAACTAACAGCAGCAATGTCTGTTTGAGGTCACGGCTAAAGTAGGGCGTTGTGACTGTAGAGGGAAGCAGGGTTTGAACCTCCGTTGCAACTACTTGCACAACATACCAGGCAAGAAGATCAGCTCAATGAGCTGTAGACCCAAGTTCCCACCTCTGGGGCGAGACTCCGAGAGCTGACTCCCTGTCACTGAGCGGTCCCTTTGCTGTGTTCTCCTAACCCTGTATGCTTTTCACAACCTTTTTTCCTTCTCCAAGCTTTCAATGAATACCACACTTGTCCTATTTTAGATAGTTTTTTTTATATAACCACATGTTGTTTCTACATTTTACCAATTAGTAGGTCAATTTGTTGCATATCTCAATGAAAACGTTTACTGGCTTCAGCGTTTGATAAAGAGTTGAAGCGGCTTGTCCGCACACGCCCATTTCGGTTAATTTCATGACGAGCGGAAAGGCATTATTTAAATACAAATCTTAGACCGGTACATTTCACCCTAAAACATCATGTTGAAAATGAACCCTTTCTTGTAGGAGCATGCGGAGTTTTAAGTGTACGCTAGAGAAACGGCAGGTTGGCACCTGAGAAGGTCAGGGCTTCTGAGGTTCTCCCCCCACTCATTTGCCACAAGCCAGTAAATTTCATATTTGCTGTATCGCTGATTAGAATGTCTGGTTTATTCGCCTGTGATTTACAGAGGGAGTAAATAACATTTATTTCTCCAAAGATGCGCAGTAATACAAATGTACAAAACATGAAGATGCATTCACCAGCGAAACAGGAAGTAGTCTGCAAGTCAGAGCCCGAGACGAGCCGCAGAACGACTGAACGCACAGCATTCGATTAACTTTTCTAAATTCGTTCATTTTCATTTAATTGCCTTCCATAGGCTGGTGTCGATCTCAAAGAAAAGCAAATTTCAAGTGCGGCTTGACGATTAGGGCGGCGCTTGATTGAGTGCTCAGTTGTTTCTAAACCTTTGTATCTCGTAAAAAAAACACGTGTATGTTGCTTCAAAAGGCGTCGAGGAGCGTTTCTTTTCTATTTGTATACAGGCGGCTCACATTGACTTCCACAGAGACTCCGGCTTGTGTCTGAAAGGCTCTCCGAATGCGCAAGGCCTCTGCTTTGAATAGAAACACATGCTGACACCAAGCCCGGCACCGTAGCTTCTTGTACACTTTTTTTGTGAATGCGGCTCTGAAGCATCCGCGTTTCTGTCACATTCGCAAATGGGGTTTCTGGGTCTTCTGTCAAACAGAGCACGGTTCTGCCAGTATTTTCTATTCCTTAGAAAAAGGGTGAGGTTGGAGAGAGCGGGGAGACCAGAACACTGGACACAAATGCTCCGTCACTCTCACACCCCATCTTTGTTTTTCACATTGTCATTATTTCTGATACAGAATTTATTACTATTCTCATGTAATTGTTTCTGATTTATGCTACGGTGTAGTACTGCGACGGCTCACTTTTGCGGGCTTTCCTGAACATCCTGTTCTGCTAACTTGTTGTTTCAAATTACATGTTATTTCCAATAACATCTGAGAAAGAAAGGACTGTAATTTTGAATTCAAAACCACTTGGCACATCTACTCCGCAGCACTGTACTTACGGAGAAGGGGGGAAATCTGGAAAGACTCAAACAAAGAGCGAAAATAAAGAGAAAACGCCTAAATCAAAGCGACTGATGGGGACAGGTCCAACTTCCAGCTGGACAGTGATCAGCTTTTCCATCGCCCAATCAGCTTGCAGTCTGTCACTTCCAGTTTCATGCTTAAAAAAACACAGGTAGGAAGACTTGGCTGCCATAATGCTCCACTTCATTTAAGGTAGCTGGTTTTCACTGCAATAATTTGTTTATTTTTGACTGATCGTGGCCTGTGCATATTTCTATTACTGAAGTTCCAAACAGTTGTGTTCGTCCAACATCCTGACTGTTTTCTTGCATTTGTTTCTCCTGTGCCTGAATAGGCCATCGCCTTGGATATTTGTTTGATCTCTTGTCTGTACTGTGCTGAAAGGTGAAGAGGGCCCAATTAATGAAGTCCAGCCCCACAAAAACCTGTAAATAAATGAAATTGTAGCAGCTCAAAGTGCAGAAGAGTGACCCTCCATCATTCAACCCCGAGAGGGACACCTAACAGCGAATGTGTAGAAGTCCTCTGGAAAACGGTGTGTTCAGGACAGAATGTGGAAACATTCATATGCTGTAGCTGCTCACTGAGCCATTACTGTTCTACAACTGCAGGCACGTGGAAAAACTGGCCGATGGGTACGAAATACGAGTCTGAGGTTTTTCTTTCTTATGTATGACTACCATTCAGAGTAAAACTTGCTGTTTTAGGATAATGTTACCCCCATTTGAAATTTCAATCCTTTTCTGTGTATGCATGGTGCGTCTGTTTGACTTTACATGGTTGTACCTTTTTTTTTCCCCCCACATCTCCATAGCAAGTTCTCTGCCTCCTGCTGTCATGGAGCCAAAGAAAACAGTGTATGAAGTGGGAGGCGGCCAGGGGCAGCCTCACTGGGGATTGGCTCAGCTTGTACTGCGCGCTTTCTGTTCGGATCCTGGCTTTCAGGCTGAAAGATCTCCAGGCCGCTCTGCTGGGACTCCAGGAGCACAAAGCCCATTTCTCTGGGAGATTGCTACACTGTTTGCCGACAAGAATAAAGCTGTCACCTCTTTAGAGCTGCAAATTTGCCAGGGCCCCCCGAGTCCCCCTGCTGCTGCCAGCATTAGAAATAACGCTCCCCGATAGCTGCAACTGAAGGAGAGAACCGCAAGCGTCAGGGAGCAGAGATTAAAGGCCAGGCAAGGGCCTCAGTGAGATATCTGAGGATGTTGATTTGTGTTTACTCTGGCCTCAGCATTGTGTTATACAATGTTTTCAGTTCCTTTCAAAGGCCTGTGGAAAACTGGAAAACGATGGCTTTCGCTGATACCTGGACACAACGACGTTCTGCATCTGCCAACAAGCTGTAAACCACTGATGAGAAACAAATATGTTATGATACTGTGAAATGTCTAACATGCTCTTGTTTTAATATTTTAAAAATTGTTTAGAAAAAGAAAACCAATAATATAATCCAATTTTTAATTGTTTATGAATTTTTCCAGAAGTGAACTGCACCTTTTTTTTTCCCTTTGGAACAAAGTGAGTGTTGAACTGCAAAATGTATGAGCTGCCAGTTCACCTTTATACTTGTTAGCAGCAATGAGACAGAAGCTATACCGAGCTTTGCTCCAAAACCTACAGTCCCTGCACAGATGCGTTCCTTGCGTCAAAAGAATTAATTCAGTTAACGGCGTTCAGGATTTAACTACTGAGTAATAAACCTTTGCCCTGACATAGACATTCTGTGAACCGAAGCTATGATTGGCCACAAGGAGATCACACCACCTCCCTTCACTGAGCTCTCACATTTAGTTTAACAGTTCCTTCTCTGTCTACAACCACTTTACAAACAGAAAACCTCAGACAGAAACGCTACTGTTGCAACTGCAGTCAAAATTAAAGAGCAATTTTCCATAATGCAGCGCTGATTTTTTTTTTTTGTGTGTAACATGAAGTTTTGTTGAAAAGTTTGAGAAACACCAACCAATGAAGGGGTGCTGGTGTCACGGCATGTAAGTGCACTTTCCAGACTGCGGGGCCTCTGCAGCCTGCACAATAGCATCACCGGTCGCCACACTTGCCTTCACTTTAACGTCTTCTGGCTTCCATTCAGGCCTCAGTTTCTTCAGTAGCTCAAGGATGCTATTCTGGGGGTCGTTTTCATCCACCGCTACGTCGAGGTGTAAAAGCAGGTGTCGCGGGGTCTGCTCAATAACTTCCATTACTGCTGACACGCACCCAGACCGCTCCTCAGTTTACCGTTTCGCTGGCCCTACTGGCGGAACAGGACGCTCACCCCTTTTGTCCTGCTCTCCTCACCAAAGTGTAATGCTCCCCTGGGAATCTTCACCTCGTACACTTTACATTGGAGGATTGTATATTAACCAAACCCTCCACAAAAAAAAAAACAGAAGGCAGAACGTGTGGACTAACATAATTCCTCGACTCCTCAAACTTATTGACAAAAGATCGTTGTTGTTGTCACGTTATCCCGCTGTTACGAAACAAATTTGAAAAACCATATTAACTGTCATTTGGGTAGGTATTAGGAGAGATTTTTAAATGTTTAACAAACGGTTTCCTGCCCGCTATACCAGATTACTCAAAGTACTTGTGTTAAAATATACAATACACGTGGGTAACTAGCACCAACTAATGGCGAACCAACTTTGTTATGTAACATACCCCCACATCGCAGGACATAATCGTGATTGCATAAGCCCACATTATGCTGACACTAATCACAAGTTTCTGAAACATCGATTAAGTGCAATGGAACAGCACGCAAGTCATTTCAACGTGCTGAATGCACAAACGGATTGCATTTTTCAGAAAGTATGCAAATTCATTGATTTTTTTTGTTCCCACTATACTGCAGGAAGAAAAGATCAGACAGAACAATGTGCTTTCAGTAATAATTACGCTGATGGCCTATTATGCGATACCGCAGATCAATAAATGCATTATTTACACTGTTCAGCGGCCCTTGAAGATGACAGCGCTGGCGTTCGGCCACATTGCGCTGAACAAGCGTGTGCAGGTGTGTCAAAACTGCCTGTCGCCCGCCAGGGGAGGGAAGAATGACTCCGCAACAATGCCGGGCCACTCTCTTAAACGTAATTGTGCACAAGCGCTCGTTTTTGGAGCGTCCTCTTTGTCAGGCAGGTGCTGTTATTCCGCTTTTCTTCCAGAGCGCAGGGCGGTGGAGAGGAGAGGAGCTGGAAGGCCTGTCTGTTTCTCGGAGGCTGGGGCTGCTCCGCTACCTTGGTGACGGACCACTCTCCGGATAATCGAACTCCAACAGCTGTTCGCCATGCAGTTATCATGTCTGTTTCATGCTATGGCCACGTATGGGTGAATCTCATAACGAACACAGCCCGGACAAAATGTGCCCATAATGTAGAGTTCTGATTTGAAATCATTCAAGTGTACCTTCATCTGCTTGTACCGTGTTTCTTTTTAAAGAAAAATACTCAAAGTACACAAATATGTATTTGCTCGTCCTATTTATTAAGTAACCTGTTTTTCTTGGTGTAGTAATAACCAGACACGCTACTGAACATCTTTTGTGTCTCAATTTTAAAACATCATTCAAATATTAATTTGTTCTGCACCCTTGTCTTTTAGGCACATCTGTGCTCAAGTAAACATACAGTAGAATATTTTATGTACTGCCTATCTGGCCCAGTGTTTGGTAGATAGTAGCTATGGAATGATGTTGTTGATTTGTCATCAAAAGGCCTCTTTACACCAAACGTTCTTCTGTTTTGAAGGAGAGCTGAATATCAGCATTAAAAATTTAGCGCATATTGCAAAACATCGTCTCACAGATTTGCAGCAAGTGTAGCGGCAGATGTTCTGTCACAGATCTGTAAATAAGCGAGATTGTGGATAAAGATACAGAGGAGGTTGTTAGTTATGCAGGAAGCGGCTGGGCCTGCTTTAAACTGACTGCAGGAAACCAAGAAAACACAAGCTGAAAACAGTCGTAAATGTTTAGGGCACACATTTGATTTAAGTCTCGTTTTTTTTTTCCCTTCTCATTTTTCTTCCTTATCGTCAGCCTCTCTCTTCGTACCTCGCGTAAACCCGGCAGAGAGGCAGCTCTTGAGTGAGACAGCGCACGAAATTAATCATTGATTAAAAAGATCAACAGTTTCAGAGTTTTCGGAGAAAAAGTACATGAAGGAATAATACTTTCAGTCAAAAAAATAAGTTTTTTTTTTTTTTTTTTTTTTTTTTTGGAAGAGAGGGCTCCGCCAGATATTTATGCGTGTGGCGGTTTGGAAACGCGCAAACATAACAGGGGGGCCGGCACAGTACGCCAAGTGCCACATATTTAATGAAATTTATAACAATTGTTCTTCAATCAGATTAAGTGCTTGTTTAAAATGCAAATATGTTCTTTTCTGTGACATGCTGTAATTAAACAGAACAATGGCCCATTTCTTCCTCTCACACCGCATGGTACTCATCAAGGGCTTTGAAACAGAACAATGATTGACCACCTGGTCTTGTTACTGTAGTTAAATTTATTAAACTCCCAGTCTCTATAGAAAATCACAGTGTAATTGTATGGGCGCTGTGGGGTCAGGCTTGTTTTTTGCTGGAGATATAATTAGCTTAACATACATGTTACGTATCTGGATGACAGTTCTGTATATTTAGTTATATGTGTACTTGATACATATATGATTTCTTTGGATTCTAGACTTTGGAGTCTATTTTAAAATGTGTGTTGCTGCTTATTTGCATGAAGTGAGAACTCAAAGGCTGTGTTGGGAAAACTGGCTAAACGTGCTACAAAGCGTCTGAGGTTAGCCCAGGTCAGTGACCCTACTGGGACAGTTTGCGTTCAGAGACTGCCACAAGGTCTTGGCTGAGGCTCCCGTCGTTTTCAAATATTTGCCGTTGTGTAACAATTTTGTGATCTTGAATAGCTGCATATTTTTCTCTGAGCAAAATGATTTAGCAATGTTTCAGCTACAGGGTTATTAATTTAACGTATCACCAGCATGTCTGACCTCTACTGTACAAGAGGAGAAGACTTTGAATGCTTTTTTTTCCCTAGTTAATTCATTACAACTCAGTGGGGCTGGCGTGATCTTGAGCTGCCTTTGTAAAAAGACCTTTCATAGCCGTGAAGTGCAATTTAATTGTAAAATTGTGGCATTTTATAACACAATTCAATGAGTAAAGCACCAAACAGGTTTCTATCTGGTTTATCATCCAGCTGTGATTAACACAAACATGCCGTTTCACAGAAGAATGGCACCATTAGAAGGGAATATGGTCTTGTCTCAGGGAGTCAGTTTGTAATTATTATTTTGTGTCTCAATTTAACTTAATCAGAGCACTATCACAGCACAAATAGGCATTGGGTCTTTAGGGAGTCCCTGTGATGAATTTATCTCATTCTGCTGAACAGACAAATTAATTGCATTAAAGTTTTGATCATCAGTTTCTGCCTTTGAGTTGGCTCTTTCAGCTCGTTGCTCTTTAGACATTGCTAAATTCTGCACCTTGCTTCCGTCACCTAGGCAGAGGTGTCGATCTTTCTAGTGAGCTGGAGTCACGCAAACAGCTTCTAACCTAATGGCTTACATCGGCCTGATAGCCGTCGTTTGGCGAGGGGCATCCTGCGATTTGCTGTCTGCTGATGAATGTGCAATTACCTGGTTTGACAGACCTTGTTCATTTTTCCCTGCCTCTCTGGGCGCGTGTGCGTGTATGTGTGTGCGTGCAATGCAGCGCTGCATCCCATAAACAGGGTGTGAGTGGGGCAGCTGTGTGAGGGATTACCCAGAGTTTTCTGACTCCTCTATGCTCCCTAGCAACATTCCAGATATGCAGGAGTGGGGGGTTTTGCATGCTAATGTATTTGAAGCACATCTGCATACTGGCATGAGGCTGACTCCATGCTATCAAGGTGTTTGCAGTAATTTAAAGTTTGCTTTTTTGTTGTTCATAAGTCTTGGTAAGGTTCATCAGTCTGCAATGAATATCTTTGCCAATTAAGTGATGTTATTAAGAAGTGTGATAACCAGATGCCTGGTCTTAATTTAGCCATAATCCTCACAGATTTGACATTCTGCTGAAGTGATTTTAGGAAACAGAATGGCCATTTTAGCAGGATGCTTCACTACAGAAAGGACTCCAGATGGTTGAGTAAAATTGACTCCTTAACAAAACAAGTCAAAGAGTTCACTTACCCTACTACCTACTACTATATATTTTTAAACAGTACAAGCTTTATGGGAAGTAATTTGAGTGAAAATCTACAGGACCTAGTACAATATAAAACTTTAATGTCCACAGCTGGGTTTAAAGACAAAAAAAAGTAAAACACATACCAAAACCAATGTTTAAAAACGTAATCACTAGATGAATAATGGTAGTAAATGAGGTATTAAGATGAGTAGATAATACCATGACCTTAGGCCTCCAGTGTCATGGGTTTGATTGCAGCTTTAACTCTGTGTTGTGTCCTGCACCTGTCAGCCCCTGCTCTGCCCTCCAGATGTCACCATTTCCCTTGTTGCCTTGTTTTTCTATTTCTGTTCTCCCTTGTGAACTGTGTTAATCTCATCAGTGCTATCAGCTATGTTTCATTTCCTCTGTTGTCTCTTTATATATCCCTCTCCTAGTTGTCTCCTTTGCCAGTTGTTGTAGTGAAGTGTCGTAGTTTAGTGAAGCCCTTGTAACTCTGTTGGATGTTTTTAGTAGATGTTTGTAAACTGTTGTCCCTTGTTATCTTGTGTATTCATCCAGTCCATCAGAATAAACCCTTCTGCATTTACACTTAGACTTTGCGTCCATTCATACATTCTCCAAAACGTTAACTCTGTGCCTGTGTGACTTTTTGCATTTTTCCTACAATGTTTGCAGACACAGTATGTAGTCGTCTTGGTATCTGGTCTGTGCTTGGAAGTGGGTAGATATCTCTTGCAGGTTCCAATAGACCATGTGCCATTCTAGTCTTTTGTACTGATACAATGCAGAGTCACACAAACCCTTTATCTCCCTGACTAAAAACTGTACTCAAAATATTAATGTAGATTAATTAATGCCAACATAATTGTATAAGAACAAAAGTAGACAAAGCATGGTCGAACACTTAATAATTAATTAGACATTATTTAAATGGTCACAACATAGCATCCACTGCAGCTGACATAATGCACTGCATCCCAGCATTCTCTGCAAGTGCACATCTTGCATTGCTTGCATTTCGAATGAGCCATGGGAGGAAAACTGGATGAAGGCACAAAAAGTTCCAGGCATTAGATAGTCAACTAAAAGCATGTGCTGTCTGGGAGGACCTGGATAATGTGCCCAAACTCATTCCCTCGTGAGTCATGTGACCTCACAGCTTAGTTCTATCTTTAATAATAACTTTCTCTTTTTTTCCTCTTTAAGCCACGTTGACTCGTTAAGCAGGTGAAAGTGCTCATTCTACTACTCTGGTCAGCAAATTACATTAATGTCTTCCGATATATTTTTAACTGACTTGCACACTGATTTTATTATTTATTAAATAATATAGAAATTATTTATCATTGCCGCTATAGCATCTCCTACACTCCCAACACACAAAATTATTTCTTTTTAATCATTTGATGTTTTGGTTTCATGTTCCTCCGGATGGGAACTTTATTTATTTTGTTTATTGAGTTTAATAACGAGCTTTAAAAAGTGTTTGTCGTCTGCAGTTCAATTTATGAAACATGAGAAATAAATCAGTTTTTAAGCTGGAGAATGAAATGTGAAATGGTCTTGATCGTAAACAGAGACAAGCCTTTTTGATCGCTGATACAAATCACAAATGGCGCGAAGCTTTGAGTCTGATCAATGACTGCATCCTTGTCTTAATCATCAAAGGCTGCGATGACTCTGCTGGAGAACTCCAGCTGCTGTTCGTGGAAAAAAAAAAAACCTGACACATTTCTGTCCAGGGCATTTCATTTCTGCAGCTGCCTCTTAAGCATGCTATTATTTTAACTTTGAAAACAGTTTAAACTCCATAAAAACACTTGATGTAGATAAATCTACATTTTGGCCAAATTCATCAAAGGAAATGATAGGTTTAGTGAATATATCCAGTATTTAGCAATGGGTTCAGTTATAAGCTACAGCCATTGTATTTCACGGTCTATGAATTTATTCGTTTATTTTCAAAGCATTTATCCTAGACAGGGCTGCGGGAGGCCTGGAGCCTATCCCAAGCAACAGAGAACACATGGCAGAGCACAGACCAGCCAATCACAGTGCACTCAGACCACATGGCAGAGCACAGACCAGCCAATCACAGTGCACTCAGACCACATGGCAGAGCACAGACCAGCCTATAGCAGGGCACTTAAAACACCAGGGCAGTCAAGTTACGGTCACCAACAGCACACAGAAAGCTGAGGTTCTTAAGTAAACCTTACTTATGAAGAAAAAACGTGGAAATGCAACACACTGAATACTAAGAGTTCTTGGTTTGAACCCCCAACTCTGGAACTGTGAGGAGAAAAAACACCAGCATTTACTAAGCCACTATTCAATCACATCAACATGTTAGTGGTAAGCAATTTTATCTCATCTATAGCTGGAGCTGCTTTAGCTTCCTTGGTGAATTCAGTGTAGCTCTAGATTTCTGTCATTCTACAAATGCTTCTCCTTTCCTGGTAAAAACGAAACATGGCGGAACCACATGACCCATGAACTGAAGCACATTCCTAAGGTAAATGGCAAACCCCGCCTCTAGTGCCATACTCTGAACAACCCCATTGAACAGACCTTAAAACACCACAAAAGCCCTCTTTATGCCCACAGCATCGCCTCAGCATAGACGGGCCGTGTCCATACGGTCCAGTGCATAACAGACTGTGTGTCTTGGCTGAGCCGGTCCCCACACCGGTCGTGGAAAGTTAATGAAATAGCAGGCTCTTTAAGTGGTGGCTGGACACCTTTCTGAGTGAATGGGCCTTGGATGGACACAAGCGTCTTTTATCTTTTACCTGTCAAACTACGTGGCCGCTTTTCACATAATGGCGGGTATGCATTGACGCTTTCAATTCATCAGTTCACTCAGACCAGTCAGATGCCTGTAACAAGGTGAGTTTCCAACTATTAGTATGTTACAACAGACGGCTGCTCTACGACACAGTGCAAAGACACATAAACACCATGCATGTTAGGTGCAGTGAGTCCATTTCAAACTGTTTTATACCTTTAAATTCAAATCAAATATTTATAAATGTAAATAACACTTTATAAATTGTCCATCAATGAATAAATAAATAAAGTCAAGGAACATACTGGCATTCATTATTTTATAACCTTGTAATTTTGACTCCCAGACTTTAAATTGCAATGTTCCTGTAAAAATTGCATATGATGAGGGTACTATAAAGAGCACACAGTTTTTAGAGCTGAATTCAATGTCATTTCTCAGTCATTCTCACACTTACAATTGTTCTTTTTCCTGCTGTAATGTGGTAGAAAATCATTGTGCAAATACAGTAATAGATGTTTGTAAGATCAAAGACGTTTTCTTGTAACAGTATGGAGTTTTGCCACTGAACCTGACAACATCAGTCCATTACTGCCAACTAAAGAAATTTCTTCCTGTCATCTTGCTGATACCACACAAAGTCAGAGGACGTTCTGTATGTCACAGCTGTTCGAAGTTAACAGAACTGTTATACAACATTCTGTATATACAGAGGTTAAAAGGCGGTTAAACATTTATCTCCATGTACACTGCCAGTTTTCATGACACATTTACTCAGATTCTGGGTAAATCTGCCCAATCCAGAAAAATATGATTATGGTTAATCCAGCCTCGCAGTGAACCAGGAAACTGTACAGTTCAAAGGTCATTCTGGCATGAATAATAATTAATTAAAATACTAGCATGTATGTTAAAAACAAGCACACAGAACGTGCTGGAGTTTGTGGTCACTGTTTAAATGCAACCCTGAGACCCGTGTGTCTTTCTGTGTTGTGATTTGACCGCTTCCCTGACCGAAAGTGTTAATGTGTCTTGTTTCTTTCTCAAGCCACATGTTGCTCAACAGACTTCCGAGTTTTTCCGAGCGACGCCATGTGTTTCACATGGCACGTTTGGCTGCTCGTAATTTTGTCTCATTCAGTCATTTCATTTGGGACTTGGTTAGATACCTCTGAGTATTTTACCTTTTCTAAAGACCAGTGAGAACAGGATTCTGGTAAGGCCTCGTCAACATGTACCATTAACTCGTTTACCAGTTTGGCTCAGTGGGTAGTGCTGTTGTCTTACATGTGTGGAGTTGTAGGTTTGGGACTGGTTCTCAGCTGTGTGTGTTTTATATGTGTAGTCCAAGATAAGTGATCAGAATATGAGCAAATGAATATACGCCAGCTGTACTTGCTCTACACATAAATTTACATAGATTATAGGTAATCTAAATGGATTAAATTGATTTTAAATCTATTTGACTTCTAAATGTATGGAATTATATAGAAGCAATAAGAAATGGAATGCATACGATGCAGCAATATGTGAAGCAGTGCTACACAGGGTATCTGTCCCTGTGTGCTCCCCTCCTTGCCTGAACCCTAACCCCAGCCCCTCTCCTGGGGGGCCAAACCCCCTTTATTTTTCCCTGGTACTCTTTTTATTTTTTGCCCCTGCCCTTCACAGCCCACCACTGTTCTTAATATCCCATTTTCAGAGATTTAATTATGTCTGCCTGCTTTTCCAAAGAATTTGTTTACAATACAAATAACCAAGCGTAGCTGCACAGTCTATTTAAACGCTGACGGCAAAAGTATCAGGATAAATATTTCATCAAGTATGCTAATGTAGGCAATTACACTATACCATTCCAATGAGCGAATTATAACATGGCTCAAAGAGGATCTGTCAATCAACGTATAAAAATCTGCCAACACATGGGATCATAGTTATCTAAAAATCATTTTTAAAAACGTACAGTGTCTGTCTGACTGACAGACATTATGAAGCGTGCACCAATAAATCAATTATGTTTTCTCACAGGCGCTGGTGGATATATGTACATATTGACAGCTGGACCGCCCAACGGTGGCACTTGTCTAATACGGTACTTAATGCTGTCACAAAATCTATATCTGTTCATACTTATAGTCAGTTTAAGCCCTAAGTCATTGTATGTCAAGTTGTTGTGCTTCATATTCATCAACCAGAGGGAGACCGAAACGTGTTGTATCGAATAATTATTACGTTAACGTATTTTGCCTATTGATCTCTTCTCTAAAACTACTATTGCAGTTGGCGCTGTGGATTGACATGAATCCACTACAAGTCCACAGAGGTCTGAATTTAAATTGAAAATTCATAAAATGTAGGCCATGCATATGGAAATATTTTACACCTATAGTTCATTTCAGATGATTTTATTACTAATCAACAAATATATATTATAAAGTATACATTTGAAAATTTCATAGTGAATATGTTACTTCATGCTTCTGAGATCCAGATTTTATACCTGTTGTTCCAAATAGCATTTCATAGGCTCCATATAAGCATTTATAAATTTATAAATGCACTTTAAATTTCAGCATCTTCTTAACTGGATGCAAGACTATAAGCCTATAACTGCAGCTATATAACACAGTTACTTCAGCAATACCCCAGAAGAAACCAGGATCCCAAGATGGCTCTTTCCGAGTAGAGATGTTGTCAGTTGTCTGTTAGCAACAGTTTGAACCAAAGGAGTCTACATTCTGACATCAGGACTCGAGATTCTCATGAATGCAAGTGTCTGACATGCTGACAGATTGGGTCTCATCTAGGGTTACTAGATACCTTCATGTCCAAAGGAGGACACTGAAGGTCAAAAAGGAGGACAAAGGAGGACAAAGAACAATTTTCTTCACAAGGTTAAATGGTTCAAACCTCAGATTTGCTCTTTACGATTCAAACATAGAGATGATGGCGTGCAGTTACAGCCAACAACACGACCAAGCAATTGATGAAAGCGAGAAAGCCGGACATTTTCACATTTTTGGCCAATGCCTGGACACGACATCAAAAAGGAGGACATATCCTCCTTTTGTCAGACATCTGGTAACCCTAGTCTCATCTGAATGTTTCCTAGGATACCATTAAAACTGTACAAAAACAGAATCTCTATGTGATCACTTAGAGCTAGACTAAGCCATGACCAGCTCCCTCTCAGCATTCATCAGCTCAGAGGCACAATAAAGCCACAAAAGAACAAAATAGTTGACATGCTGTCCACACAGGGGTGCTCCACCTTAAAAACTTTAAATCTTTTAATTCTTCATGACAGAGACAAAATGAAAATGGTTCACAGGTTACAAGTATGGTAGGTAAACTGTATGTTTGGGAATGTACAAACAAAAAGCACAAGTGTGGGTAAGAAATGTTTTATATAAAAGGTTCTCCTCACCTCGCTCCCTTCACATGATCAATGCTTCTTGCACTTTAAAATAGGGCGTGGGAACGTAGTTTTGTACTCGGTGACCTCGGCGTCTTGATATAACATCAACGAGAAAGAAGTGGAGAAGACCCCATTTCTCATTACAGATATTGTTATTGAGCCTTTGCCACTGTTTTTGTGATTGACTTCCTGTTCTTTGTCAGTCAGAGACATGCTTAATGGCCCTGGAAGATGGTCCAGTTTATTCAGCAATGTCATGACTCAAAGAAAGACATTTGTGGCAAGGTGAAATAGAATTGTAACACAGACTGTTAAAATATGTATATATATATATATATATATATATATATATATATATATATGTAAACACACAGGCTGACACAAAAACTCTCTGT
>JABJVR010000007.1:12077039-12110172 GCA_025773905.1 Chitala chitala | reverse complement strand
ATATATATATATGTACCCACGGACTGCAACAAATAAACGCTGTGGTTGATCAAATGTTAACTTCAGTGCATGTATTTTTTTTCGTGCCTTACTATTTGTTTCAATTGTTGCTTCCATGCTGAAAAATCTGTTACCTCTCAGGAGAGCTTGGCTGTCATGGTGCAGCCTAAGTGCATCCGTCAGAGGGCTTTGTGCCTTTCTGACCTCAGGGGACCAGTTCGCCGTTACAGCCCTGCTGGTTTCAGCACATGCTGTGATATGGAAGTCATTGCACCTGACAGCAAGCTTCACTTTTAAGTACATTTCCAAGGCCGGTGAGGTCCTTCAAGGTGGATAATTGTATTCTGGGTCAACCTTGCACAACATGCGTGAATCGTGCAGAGTTGAATGAACTCCATGTCAGTGCATTTAAAAAAATACATTTCAGATTCCATTTTCCTTTATTGAAATCGTAACTCTATCAGCTTTTGTGGTTTCAGCCCTTCTCCCGCTTGGCATTTCTTTTGGTTTTTAAGGGCTTTGTCTCCTGCTGGTAGCTGATGTTTATAGGACTTCATATATTGTTGCAGTAATGCAGCCATCTTGCTCTTTATTTTCTGCACGAGATCCGTTTTGTCGAGGCATGATAGACGTGAGAAATTTTAATTTCACAACATTCCATGGAGAAATATCGCCTCATATTGTTAAACATTGTGCCAATATTATGGCAATATTATTAAAGATTCAAAGGTTTCCATTAACAGTGCAGTTAGCTTAGCGACTGTTTTAGTGAAGTTAATCTGACCTAAATGTTTACTGGAAACTTCCTGGTTTTAATAGACTGTGTACAGGATGGCTGGAGTAACAGTGGGTGTGGCTGAGAACAAGACAGGGGTGTAGCCAGATTTTTTTTAACCAATATGTAAAAGTAGAGGTTCATGCCAGTCATGCTGACTGACTCCTTGTCCTTCTGTTCAGTCTTCTTCCTCTTCATCTCTGACTTGATCATTGTTACATGCTTGTGCCCTGAACTCATCTTTCCTTTATTTACACTTGGGTGCCTACCATGGGAAGGTTAACCAGTGCTTGCCATACATTACCAGTTAAACAGGAACACTGCAGACACCATATGAAGAAAGGGGCAAGACCACAAAAAGGGCTTTCACATGCTTGATAAGTTCCATTAAATTTTCCTTTAACAGGTTTTAAATTACAGGATACTGGAGAGTGATGTTTGTGCCTGGCCTCTCCCTGTAATTTGTGCTGACGGCATTGTACATTGTTCATCATGGCAAACACGGCCTAACCACTGCACATGTGCTTTCCACCAGTGGTTTTAGCAGGGAAATTACAACCTCGGCCTCACCCAGTTTAGTGACAGAAATGACTACTCTGTCAAGCACTCGCTGCCATCCAGATCCAATGATCAGGACACCAGTTAAAATAACAATATTCAAACCCACAGCTTGAAATATTTATGACCAAGAGACCATCCCAGCCATATCCACATCAGCAGATCGACAATTGAGAAAAGGACCTTTATTTAATTTTCTCATGAAAAAAAATTGATGGACGTGTCAAACGTCCAAAGATTGGAGGGTTTGGCCTACATTTTCCATTTGCTGCAAATGTTATTACTGGAAGAAGTAGAAAGTCCTGTGGTTCTGCAGGGTATTTATACCCATCAGGTCTGTGAGGGTGCTGAAATGGTCTCATGAGGCTTGCTGAATCAGTGTGTATCAGTGTTGCGGGTTAGAGGTAATCCCCCATTAACTTTTAGTGCCAGCGATTATTTTGGATTTGGGGTTTAGCCACCGTACTCTACAGATTTTCAAGATGCCTCTACTGACATATAATACAGCAGAAATTAAGGGATTTCGATTCCTTGTAACTGCTGAATTATCAAAAATATTACCTCCTGGTGATGACATCGAAGGGTAAAAATGTGGGTTTGGTGTCTAATATATTTACATTCAAATGATATAAATGTGGTTTTAAGGGCCTCACTTTGGCGGTGTTAAGAAGTAGTAGCTGTGTAGAGTGATGAGCAAAATGCAAAGGCTTAGAGTGTAGTTCACAGTATGTAGCGCTTTGAGGCACGCTGTTGCGAAAGGTGCTATATAAAAATAAATTGAATTGAATTGAATGTAGTTTTAGAAAACTGCATTGCACCTTTAGGGCATTGGTATACTGGCCAAAAAGTTCAAGGGTGGGAAAACACTTGATAATCCTCCCTGTCACACACACGTGGAAAGGTTGTGTTAAGACCTTCGGTCTGATCTGCTTGCGCACCAGCCCAGGTCGCCTGTGAGCATTTTCTTCACCGTGCTCTTCGTTGTGCTGTCATAGCACAGAAGAAGGGTAAAAAAAACAAAAGCAGTGTGTTTGTTTAACAGCATGTGTTTTTTACTGTTCACCCAGTGCTCTTCACTTACTGGAGTGGGATGTAGATGTAACTAATGCAGTTTGGTTTTGGTGTGTGCTTCAGATTCTACTACTGGATGATTGTTCAAAAAATGGGCACCTTTGGGCACACGAGTGTGAGTCAGTCTGGCCTCATTGTTGACCATCATCCAGTTTTGACAGAACACGAAATTGGTCACATACACAACATTGTTAAGCTCAATATTCATGCTGTGATAAAGTCAAATCAGTTTCATGAAATATGTACGCTCTGACCTTCGTTTTGATGAGAACTCTAGCAATCTCATCTTCAAATAAAAAATGTCTGCAAGCAATTACAGTAGTGCATTAATTGGATATTCACTTTTATCTTTTAAAGCCTGCTATTCCATTAAATATAAATTGACGTGTGCTATACATTTGAAGTTTTTTAGCTGAAAGATAGTTTTGTTATTGTATATTCCATACTGTTTCTTTCTAATTCTCTGTTCAGGTTTGCATTTAATTTACCTATGGAATGTCCAAGGTGATTAATTATGTTTGTACCATCGCTTTCAAAATCACTGTTTTCAATACTTACGAAATGAAAAACGTGCATGGCGCTGAAGATTAAATCTGTCAGGCCATCGTGACAGGATCACTCTCCATCGCTTCCAACTACAAATTGTTCCAGTTAAGCGAACCTATTATTTTACTTAATTATTATAAAATGCATGTCAGTAATGTAAGAAAAACATTACAGTAAAAGACAGATCACAAATCCTTAAGAAATACCAGCTTCACTTATAAAACAAAACTACAACAATTAACAGACATGAGGCCTGTCGTGACATTACAGGTTCTCTCAAATGACCTGTGCAAGTCCAAAGTAACATCACACAAACCATCCTAAACAATGTGCTGGTTTAGTTGAGATTGAAAACATTTGTTTGAAATGAGTACCAGATTAGCATCCAACACATTAAGCACATATTCAATCTGTTTACCCTTTTCTTGTATTTGAAGCAATCAAAAAGTAGGAATCATTGGCCTAAAATCTTTGGGCTTTCTGAAGATCTGTCAGTGCCGTTCAGAAACCCACAAGCCTTTTTTGCCTCGATGAGGAGATTACTTATTTATACCAATTTAGTAAATACACAAATCTTTAAAATTTGTGAAAACCAAACACCCTTCTTATTTATTCATTTAGCTCAGATTTGGTATCAGCACAAATATTCTTACTTTGAGAAACTCTATTATCACAGTAAGTCAAAAATAATTTTCTTTTGACACTCCAAAGCCTACAACACAAACACATATGTATCTTAAACAAATATACTGTGTGCCTTAGAATATACCAGCTTCTTGTAAAATTCCACATTAAAACTCATGAACACACACAGAAAACTGCACCAACTGCTTATAAAATTCCAATGAACATAGACATGTAAAAACTGAAATCAGGCTACTAATCACAATGTTCTTTTGTTCCATAATGACTTGTGTGATACCAGACCCCATTTGTCAGTGCAGCGAGCAGGCCATGCTTGCCCCTGTGAATCGGCAGGCTTGACCCGTGCTCTGGGCCTGGACGGTTAGCATGACGATAGGAGAGCCAAGAGAGCAATACAGATAACGGCGTGTTAGTTTGGGGAGCACTCGTCACCAACGACATGTTCGCCGGCTGCCTTAACGGCTCATTTTATACAGTCTGCTCTGTGCCGTTCATTTGTCTGAGAGATGAAAGCTGGCCGTGCACCTCATCTGCTCGCTAAGGCGAGGAAGGGAATTTGATATTAACACAAAATAAAAAGGGGGGGGGGGGTGCAGAGGAGGGACGTCCTTCCCGATTAATTAAGTTTTAGGGCCCACTGCAAGCCTGGTAATGTCCTGCTTTCATTCAAGGGGTTCCAGTCAGACGTGAGTCATAATCAGACACTGCGTCGATCGACTGGTGCGGTCTGCCCGAAGTGTGTGCACACAGAAGCCGCTCGCTGTCATTGTCAGAGCGGCAGGCTTGACGAAACGGGGCGTCGCGTTCCATTTTTTCCAGACTCCTCAGCCCTAGACGCATGGCGTGAATTCGCCTGCATCTCATCTGGTTTTTCAGTGTCAGTGCCGTTAATGTACGAGCATCTGTTAACAAGGCACCCGGGCGTAAGGTCAGACAAGCAAATGTTTACATAAATCTAGAGAACAGAGAAAAGCCACAGAGGGATATTCCAAGTCTGTTCCTTCAACATCATAATTTTTCACTTTACAAGGGTGACTATTTGCTTAATGAAAAGAGAATGCAATAGACAGCGTATGTGTGAGTCTTCCTCAAGCTGAGTTCCTCTACCAGACTCCTGGGAGTTTGAGAGCTGTGCGCAGTTTCTTAGCTGTTCCTAGAACTGTACATGTCTGAAGAATCACTTTCTTGGAACAGTGGTAAGATCGCCATATTTGGAGTGGGACACCACTTTGTACAATTTCAGTAAAAGTATTTTGGCAAGATGTGTAATGCTATGATTATGTCAGATATGGATGAGAGCAATGAAAACACAGCCAAACTGGCTTGGATGTCACAAGTATTAACTAAGTCTGTGTCAGGCGTTGAGGTGCCTGGGCTGATGAGAAGTGAATGAATACTGGAACAAGGCATTCTTGGACCAGAACAGCAAACTTGAATGGACAGAATGTCAGTATCACAGCACAATTCACCTAACTGAACCTTGAATAACTGAATGTAGCAGAAACATGGCTCACAAAAACAGCTTCTGATCCTTCCTAGATACAATTCCACACATTTAAGTTTAGATCACCAGCATTCAGTGATTTTCTGCAAGTTTCATTTTGCATTACATGTGATACACAACAAATCAGAGACGTGATGGCTACACATGCAGAGAAAGCTGAGAGCACAGGCTAGCAAGATTTTCTTACAAACATCAAGCGGAAGCTACTCAGAGATCTAGCTGTTGAGAAGCTACAGTCCACCTTCTTAGATGCCCGATCTGGTTACTAGTAGTGTCGTATACATCGACAGAATAGCTGATAGAACCATTGTCTTCATTTCAGTTTTATTCTGGACATAGTTCTCTGTAGAAGCAAGAACTGCTGCAGATTAATATTTATTTTATTAAACATTCCTGATCATATTTGGGTTTATTATTTGGAAAGAGTACAGTACTCATTAGGACTATAAGTGATTAATATCGCTGATCAAGGACTAGGTAGCAATTAAGTCTTCCTGTTTCATAATTCTCCATTAAGTGGATTGTAATTTTAGCAGTAATTGAGCCTTTTAAGTGCATCCCAGCAAATTATTCTAGCAGAATGTATTTGAAACAGTTCATTCTGGCCATGTGTAGCATGCTCCTTTGGGTATGCAAATGCAATCAAAGACACTTGTTTGCTTTGCCTAATAAAGTCCCAAAAGACATTATGGCCTGTCAGGCAGGCAGCATAGCCAATGGCAGCCTGGCAGGTATAGAGCACAGCCAATGGCATACTGGCAAGCATACCCCCCCCCCATTCAGTGGGTGCGAGACTAAAAGGCAAAATACTGTTGCTTAGGACCACTCAGCAGAAGTGACTGTGTGCCACATGTCAAAAGCCATATGTTTGACACTCAACCTCAGATGGTCGAAATTCACATCCTGCTGAATCAGCATACTTGGAATTGTGGTGCTGGATCAGAAGACAGAGGTTCTGGTTGGAATTTAGAGTTCCCTTTATATTTGAAACAAGCGAATGTAGGTGTGTAACCTAATGTTCACCACTGTATTGCACTGGTCTGTGTCATTTGAGCTTTTTATACATAAAACAGAATTGCAGCACTCCAGATTTAACCGTTTCTTCTCCATCTCTGTAATTCACACATGGCTCTTCCTGAACCTGGCACCCAGACTTTTACAAATCACAGAAAAAGTCAGTCAAAAAGAAAGTGCCAGCACTCTTAATAAATACGTTCAACAAGGAAGGTTCACACTAACCAGAAAGTGTTATGAAAGTTTATTTTTTTAATCTGACCTGTGTTAAAGGGTGTAGTTATAACTCAACCCACATACAATTTGAGGAACATCTGAGCAAAACTACTGTTAAATTCATGACAGATGAAATACAGCTCTTCAGGTATTGAGGTGTGGGTGTTACAACAAACTTTGAAAGGTACACAAAACAGAATTAATATTTGATTTTAAGATGAAAGATGTGACAGAAAAGTGGTAATTCTGTTATGATTCAGGTATGCAAACGCTGGCCAATTCTGTCTTCTTCCAAGCACAGTGTAAAAAAAAAAAAAAAAAAAAAAAGTTAAACTTTGGTGTGTGTCTCAACCTTCAGGTCCTACAATGTCCATGATATTATTTCCATATTCTGCAATACTTCTGGACTGCTTCATTACCATGTATTCCCGGGTAGCCAAACTGGGAACACATGGGAAAAAAACACTCCCGTTATTCTCACTTGCAAAGCGAACAAACCTGCTGCAAAACCTGAACTTCTGCTCTCGCTCCGAGTCACTTTAATTCACTTTATTTTACGTTTCCTTGTCATACTGCTGCTGTAGCCTTTTACGTCTAAGTCTAGGGTCGCTGGAGGAAAATAGCCGCGTATCATAATGGGCTCTGTCTTGGGACAGACGTACGATGAGTGTTGCCATCGTTTCCGCTGTCACAGCGTAATGAATGCTCGGCGTTCTTGTTTATTTATGTCCTCTATTTATTTTACTCCTCTTCTTGTTGCCCGCGCGTAGAGACTAATTTACATGGGGGCATTATTGTAGCTGTCATGTTCAGTCCGTGAGCGCCGATGCAGAACCGTTCAGAGACAGCACCAGCAGCACCGGCGATATTGATGCTCCGTAGCGTCGATGGAGACGTTGCGCAAACCTAATGGAATTAAGTCAAGAATTCCCCCGTTTACAACGGTGGGAGGAAAAAGTGGCATTTAAATAACCATTGGTTTTGAAATAAATGTCCAAATAAAACCCGTCGGCGGTTATTTGAAAAAGTAATTTGTTGACGTGTTGGTGATGCCGAGGAAACGATAGGCTGTGTTTAGGTACGCGACTGCAGTATCAGCAATTTATGCCGGAGTGCCTACACTGGCAACATTGTTAAGGGGCCTAACAGAAACAAATTCCCTCTAATACTTTCAGTTTTGTTTCAATTTGAACGTATACGTATATTTTCATAGGCATCCGAGCTGTTGTGCCCCTTCATCAGCGAAGCCTTGAAAAATAATTGGCCGACATAAATTGCGTGCTTGACGCCGCAACGTTACTTTCCGCCTTTTTGTTTCCCACTTACCCTGCAAATGGAAAGAGATTCAGCCCTAAAGAAGAGAGTGATGAGTTCTGGGTTTCTGTTTCAGCGCCGTGCCCTGGGGAAGTGCGGTTGTTTCCATTTAGCTGAACGGCTGCCGTGAAACACAGATGCGCTGTAAGTGCAAGCCATATAAAGTGAAATGTCCGCGTTGTCGAAGGGCCAAATGCATCGGGGGACAGATTTCCACTTTTTGGATGTTTTAGATATAGGCTAGTGAGCTATGTCAATATTGGGTCGTAATGAAACACAACATACTTTTAGAAGTGCCACAAAGAAAACAGTTCTTTTACTATATGTTTGTATTTTTAAAAGCTCGTGTTCACACTATGATTCATTTTTCGCAGAAGAAATACAAAAAATGTTTTATGGACCATTAGCTGGCACATTTGAAGACCGACTTCAAGCAAAGTAACCCATATTTGTGTCACCACTGAGAACAGCACTTAACCTGTCAGTAAAGGGTCTTACCATAAAATGTAATTAGCAGATGTTTTGTAATGCAGAACAAGATGTACTGCAAAAGTCACCATTTAGCTTTTTTATACATAGTTTTATACTGTGAGAACCCGTGTGCAGAGAGTGCACAACTTGGAAAGTGGTAACCTAATGAAAAACTTTGGTTAAAGTTAAAAATACAGCTCACCAAACAATGCCTAGGGTGTACCTGTGGGTCTCTGTACACCACCCCCACCACGAGGGGTCTAACATGATGGTGGCCACAGTTTAGAGTAATCATAAAAAGACTTACTCACCAATAGGGAAAATATACAAGAATGTATGGAGGGGAAAACAGCGGTCAAAGATCTCCATGCAATCAAAATAAAAAGATTTTGTAAATTGGATCAGGCAGATCTGGGAATCTGTGCTGCAAGCCCTTGTGCTGTTTGTGTGTCTTTGACCTTTGAAAAGTGCTCGAAAGTGCTCTCCATTCCAAAGATATTAATGTGGGAATCTGAAACTCAGCTGCAAACTCTAATTGTACATGGAATTACTCAAAACAGCCAAAGCACAGTTTCTATACTGCAACCGATTATCACAGAGAATGTGTACATGTGGATGGCTGATAGGTACAGCCATAGCATTGTTGCTATGCTTTCTGGCAGTGTACATCACAGGACTGGTGGTAGAGGCCTACATTTATTTTGTGTCTCTTTAAGTCCTGTGGCTGACAGGAGAGCCTTGGCAACCATTTTTTTCTACTTAAATCCTTTAGACATCTAAGAGAAGAAAGGGAAGCTGGGCGTCGTGTTTGTGCATTAAACGTTCAAAGGCCAGCGCATGCTTGGGGGGGGGGGGTGCAGCGAAGCTAAATGGAGGACCTGCTGGGGTGGCCTTTTAATGGTGATTAACTCTGAGGACTAACAGCCAGGGGAGACACACTACCAGGCTGTTGCACCTTATGTCCAAGGAAGACTGCAACTCTCAGACCTCTGTTTGTGTCTATAGCCATATCCCATAAAAGCATGCCTTTCGAATCCCTCATATTTAAGCTGCATTATTCACACTTTCCAGACCCAAAGCGTGAGTGTGTGTGTGTGTGGACTTACTTCAGACATCACTTCTCCATACTTCATGATATTAATTTTCCCTGTGCATGTGTAATAGTTTAAGCAATTTGTGCTTTGAAATGACCCGTTCTAAGAAATTGTACCTAAATGCAGTAACTTCTATTTAATAAACATCCTTATGACCTGTTTCTTGCTTGGTGAAGGAATTTGCTCTTTAGGTTGACATCAACAGCATTGTGTTCCTGTGATCACAATTTTATAAATTCTTTAGCTGAGATTAATATACACAGTGAAAGTTATGTCCTCTGTGTTAAATAGTAATAAGAAGTCTGTCTACAATGTACATTTTGTTTGGAGGCATGATTGCAATTCCATTGCCATTAATAATTCATCAAAAGTACTCATTATTAATTCCTCACCAGGGCCATATGTTAATTGTTTGCAATGAGACAGTTCTTTATAACTGCAAGTTACATTTTTCATATTTATCTGGTTTATAGGAGCTCTGTCATTATTAAACATTTTCCATTACCCTATCCTTAACAAATGAAATGATTCAGTATATACAAGTGTCAAGTTGACTGAAGGCAACTTATTTTAACCGGAGTATCAAATCATTGTTGTATATCTCAAGGCATTTGAAAAGGCAGATTCCAGTGAAAAAATGTTATGTATCTCTAAAGATGAATGTGTTTTAAAGGCACTCTCAACTACTAAACAATTGTAAGAAGTGCTGCTTTCACTACATAAATTTGCAGCACTGTGTTTTTGTGTTTTAGCTGAAACATTCAGATTTATTTCTTTTATATATACAAGAAATACACATATTGACAAATGAAGTGTAAGTTTGTAATCCTTTTTCCACAACCATTGATCCCAGTCCTTCTGAAGTTGTCACACAATTGCTTCAGCATCACATGTCCTCCTATACTGCCAGCAGTGCAGGCTTGAAAATGGTCATTCTAGATGGTCTAATTCTATTAAAGCATGTTACAAAATGCATGTAGCGTCTTTAAAATGCATTGTTTTTCATATGTAGCCTATATAATGAAATATATATGAAATATAATGATCATTGGATAATTGGATTGGATAATTTCCCACGGTACACCTGATGATTTCTCACGTCACACTAATGTGTCACGGCACAGTGGCTGGAAATCACTGCACTAGAACGCATGCTATGCACGTGCTCAGTCCGTGTTAAGATGTATAGACACATAGGGCCACATGGTAACGCATACAGAAAATGTATGTAAGTTTTAACGTATGTAAGACGTATAGCATGAGACCGGGGAACATCCTCATATTTAATATAGTCATTTGCTGGACTTCCCGTGAACTCGTTATGAGTAAATAAGTGTTAAGAAGTCGGTGCAACAGTGTCAGTTTAACCCGTCACGCTCTGCCCGCTTCAACCAAGTTTCTGTAGAAGTTCTAACCTAATGCGCCGGCAATACTCAACACTACAGTTGCTGAATACATTACAGTAAGACGGGAGTATATGCTCCCTCCCAAAGCTTTGGATGACGTTTTGCACCCTCCCCGACTTCTCATAGTAGATCAGCATGCGTATTTACAAGTGAACTGTAGAACTACATAGGAAAATGTATGCAAATAAAAAACGTGTACTTGTTCAAAAAAAAAAAAAAAAATCAGAGGGGACAGACCCCCCTCCGCCTCCTAGCTGTCACGCAACTTTAGAAATACTTCCTACGCTCACGGTGGGACCTGCAGGGGATCCGTTAGGGGCATTCAGCAGGGAACGACTGTATTCGAGGGAAAAGCGTAAATGCCTCCACTCCAATCATTTTGGTTAACGCGTTGGCTGCTCACAAAGACCCACGGTGCGCATATGTGCCATTCAGCACGGGACACCCCTGTGTTTTTGAGCTCTCTTTAAACCACTACCAACTTCGGCACTGACAGAGAAGGCTAAATTAGTCCAATTAGGGCAATAATCTGTTCAGTCGAGTGCTTAGATGCTCAAGTTGAATGGGAACCAGCGAATACAGCTCACTAGCCTGCCAGAGCCGAGGGATCCGATTTAACCCGTGTAACCGTTTCAACGAGACGGCTGTGAGGAGCACTTCTTTCCGTTTTCACCGGATTGTTGGGATCTGTGTCTGAAGATGCGCATTGATTGCCGCTCCGCCGGCACTCGTCATTCTCTCATTACACAGTTTAATCGTAGCTCTTACTGCGGAGTGCTCTCCCTATAGAGGAAATTCATCACTTCAACAGTGTGGAGTCACGCATCCCATCAGCTACTTAGTGATTAAATATAAATCACACCAAGGTTGGGGAACAAATATTTGTAATGAAGCACGCCTTTAGGATATAGATTTTTTATATACATGTCGTAAAATTAAATTGAATTTATTTTTCCTTTAACAATAGACTTCAGACAAACGTATAAAGATCGTTTACAGCTAGTTGCTGATTGGTGGTTTTGACAAAACTGGAGCAAGAGTTATTAAGGACGTCAGCATCTCTGAACTCCCTTCTTACTAAGTGGTTCTGGGGTTTTCGTCCAGCGTTCCTCAACTCATCCCGTTACAGACAAAGTCGAGAAAAGAAGTGGGAAGGTCGAGCTAAAGGCCAGCGTTTAAAGTGTCTGCTTTGACCGAATCAGTGTTTTAAGTTTATAATCAATTTAAACCAATAAACAAAGCATTGCCTGCTTGCGCGCTAAAATAAACTGAGCTCATGTCACACATTCCTAGCCAATCAGATTCGACATCAAAAGCAGTACAGTTGCGATAAATAAACAAACGCATGGATAGAGAGACTGATTACCACGGTGCCGAGTTTGTGTCTTTTGAATATAGACATAGCGGGGAAGCATCCATTTCGCTAATTAACTATTTCTTTACTTTGTAACTAAGTGAAATCTTCCTGGATGCAGCTTTCAGTTTTAAGTCTGATTTCATGTCATGGGCGTTTAGAATGAAAATAGATTTTGAAGGGGTGAAAAATACTATTAATAACGCCCAATGTTAAGGTGCCTGGCTATTTTACCACAAATTAACACATTTAACAAATTAAATTGTGGTGACCTGCGGGGCAGGATTGTAACTTTAATATGATACCCATCAAGATAATTGTAATTCCTTGACAACTGGCATTATGAATAGCATTATAACACGAGGTGTGTGCACGTGTGTGTGTGTAAAACACGTTTTTTCCCAGAAAATTCAATTTGCTTAAAACAGGTTTAAACCACAAGCTGTAATAAAATACACTCATTTGCTAAAATTTAAAAGATGCACTTTGGAGTGACAAAGATTCTGTAACAACATACACTCAAATAGTCAGACATTGACACAGTTCTGGCCATTTGAAAGGCTGATTGGCATCAGCAAGAAAATGCAGCACAAACACCCGGGTGCCTGTTTGCATATTTATTTATCGGGCTGCAGTTCAGCCATAGTCGGCCGCAGGTAACGTCATTTCAGAAGCAGCTCTTCAGACCTAAGTGCTGTCTCCTTCCTGATGCCTGATGTGCAAATTACTGAAGTCCCATAAAAGAGGGCGGGGAGGGCTGTAATTCCAAATCTCTTCATTTCAAAATGTTACGAAATGTTAAATGACACTACCTGATATGTTTATTTCAAAAGTGAGAACGTATTGTAAATCTCACCGTAGCACAGCCCAGAGAGTACAGGTGACCTTACTGCCACCGGGTTTAATATATCCTTTATACCCACATAGCTACACATGTGCGGTACATTTTGTAAAAAGCTTTGTATTGAGTTGATTTTCTTTCAGATACATTAAGTTGTAACTGTCAGTAAATAGGCTTTTACTTTTAAATTTTGCTTAGTATTTAAAACCAGAGTTTATCTTCAGTTTTTTTTCCTGCAGTTGGTTCTTTTCACAAGTTCATGAATTGTCAATGCAACTCTTCCAGCAGTGCTTAACCATACTTTAGAGATAGATACAAAAACACAAGACAAAATTATTTTCCACCTGTTCTACACAATGGTCTTTATTGGCGTCATTGGATTAGTTTTCTGGTTTCCCTCAACTAAGTAAAAAAAAATCCCTCTGGAAAACACATCTGTCAACCGTTTAGTGAAAGACTGCTTGTAAATATGCTTTATGCCACATAAAAGAGCGATGGATTTGACAGAGACACAGTCCCTGTTTACCTTTGCGTTCCTGCTGGGAGAGGTCCATGCCTTTCCCGGTTCCCTGGCGGTCCGTCCCAGACCCACTTACCACCTCTCTCGCCGCCTTGGACTTTGCAGGCTGGAGCCTGTGGCCGTCCCGGGGGGCTCGACTCTTTCCACTAACAAAATGCAAAATACAAAATTAATAAAAACACCCTTTGAAACTGACAAATATGCCTCAGGCAAACTATCTGCCTGCCGGCTGCTTAAAATTTAATCAGTGCTTTTATTTATTTATTTAATTTCTGCAGCTACGCTTGTCTTTTTAATAACACAGTGCTGAGGTGTGTGTGTGTGTGTGTGTGTGTGTGTGTGTGTGAACATGCGTGTGCATGTGTGAATTACATGAATTACACATTTAATGGGGCCTGACAGTTCATGGTCTAGGCCTCCCTTAGGCGTTTCCATATAATGAAAACAAACACATTTGCTTTCTCTTACTCTTATCTGTTCCTTTATAATGAGAATAATCCAATCATTTATGTATTAAGCATGGCGAACATTTCTTTAAACAATCTACAGTGGATTTAAAAGGATTTGTTTAACTAATGTTAATGGTTACAAAATATTTAAAGCTCAAACCAATTAGAGGATTTTGGTGCCTTGTCAGAATTCCCTTGTATTGTGTCAGACTGTGTCAAAATATATGGATGTTTGTATGACAGGCTTGAAATTACTGGCAGTGTAAACCAGACAAACAGAGACTGGACTCTTGAGGCCTCTGGCAAGGGTTTGTAATTATTCACATTGTCTCCATATATAATCTAGTTATGTCAACACTGGGTGTTGCAGGAGGCAAAAACAGTCTGAAATAATTAACAATCATGGAACAATGGATCTATAAAGAGCATTATAATTTAAAAGAAAGGTTGCCTTTTATAACAAAAGCTAGGTACTAAAACAAAGGGTTGATAATGCAAGATATTTATCTCTGAGATATACTCCATGTATAACACTGCACACAATGGAATACAAAGTTACTGTTACCTGTTGACACCTGTTAAGATGTAGTTCCCAATAGCCTTCATGTACCTGTTCAGGTTTTCAATTGCTGCTATCATTCATACATAACATCTGAACTACTGCTAAACACATCACTATTCAAGATGTTGATTCAGTCTTATGGAACAAATACACATATGGGGACCTTAGCAACTGAGGTTTCAGTGCATTTATCAGAGGTACACTATTAACAACAGACAGACACAGTCATCGAACACTGACGATGAAATCAGTCATATAAAAAGACCACTAAACTTTTGGACTGGAAATTAGTGTAACACTTATAATATTTAATAAAATGTAATGTTTCACTTTGACAGCAGACTTCAGATTATCTGGATGGTTGGAAGAGCCTGAGACTGAAAGAGGCCCTCAAAAATTAGGACATACCTTAATATCTGAACATAACATAACATTTAACATAATATCTTTCATGGGGTACAAAATCTCTAGAGGCACCTCTTCATATGCATTTCATAGGCTCATTTCTGTTGAGAATTGTGATGATGAATCATGAACCTCAAATTAAGTCGTTTTAAAATGTGGCATTAATTTTAAACAGATGTCAATAAATGTCTGCAAATACTTTCGCCATTTAACCTATATAACAGTCTTCTCGGATTTGACAATTCGTGTTATTTACTTTTTTCCACTGAAAAGTCACTTGTGATGGGTATTCAGCAGAAAAAAAATGCCCAGTATGCTTCTTCTGTAATATAACTTTCACCCTTCATCTGCTTTTATGTCTTTATGTAGAATGCATACAATTTATTGCGTTTTCTTTCTCTTGTCAGCCATTGAGACTTAAAGCTTTCAGTAACTCCGGAGCTCACGGAATTACTTAAAGCTCTCAGGTCATAAATATTCATCTCCAATATTTTATGCATATCATTTTTTAAATACCACATAAAATATATTTTTGTCGCTTATTTCTTTTTTCGACGCCATCATCTTAATCTTGCATATGCTTTTAGGCACCACTCGTTAAATAATAATTGCCATTTAACAAACGGTGTCTGAACTTTGCCTTTGTGGATTTAGTCACGGACAACGACTGTGCCAACACACACCAAAGCAGACAAATCAGGTGTGCAACTGGACCGCGGCACGTCTTACAGATATTTAACAGGGCACACACTGAATTCTGCATAAGAAAAATATATATTTCCGAGGAAATCCTCATCATTATGAAAAAAAGACATGCAGAATATGATAACTGTAAAGAAAACAGTGCCACAAACTTTGGTATAGCTAAGGTGAAAAGTAAGTTTAACTGAAGTAAATTAATACAATAAATAAATTACTGATCATTAAGAACATTTGGCCAGTTTATTGTAAACCCTTTCTTGACTTTGTTCTTCTTTCCCTCTGCTTTATTCTGACAAACTTTGTGCAAACGAAGGCTGACTTGGCAGCAGCACGCTTTCGGGGCAAAGCAGTCGCAGACAATATGCTGGGATTTATTTACTTGGAGAAACTGATAATCAAGCAGGATGCAGCACGTCACGAGTGAGCGGAAAAGCGGCACAATGACAGGCGCAGCGGAGCAGCCCAGCGGAGCCGGGAGCAGGTGAATGCCACTGTTTCCTGCTTTCATCGAGACTTTCAGTTCACCCAGCAGCGCTCCGAGCCTTCCAACCCTAACGCGCTAACGTCTCCACCAAGGAAACGACGGGGACCGCTGTACTGCAGTGATTTTCAGGCATGTGTATCTTGGCAGATCGTCTTTGATGTGAGCGATTCACCCCAGCTAATTACTCAAGCAGACTGAAAACAATAGAAAAACAGACGCTGCCTAACTTCTGTTTACATCGTAGCGGGATCCTAAAGCCATTCTCGTACGCGGGCTCCCAATTCTCAATTGTACCCGCCAGAAGAAGTTGCTGCAAATCACAACAACAACAAACAACAATAAGTACGCCTCTCATCAATGAGGGGAAAAAATAAAAGTTAAAGCAAAGTTATCAGGCAACAAATGCCGCGTGCTCTTAAACAGGGCCAATTCTAGAAATTACCCGCTACGACTTTGATTTAATCAATAAGATTTCTAGCATACTGCCTGGGTAAAGTGCTCTCTGCTGCAGTCAGAGAGGACTAACGAATACAAACTGATGCTTCAGAAGACCTCCTCAAGACATACTGCCTTTATGATGGCAGAAAGATGTGACGTGCCATATAGCGTGAAGATCAACATCTAAATTAGTTACGCACTGCCGTGATTAGCGCTCATACGCCTCGTCCTAACTTCCTCCGACGCTGCAAGCAGAAATTAAATGTTGCAATGATGAAGAGTGTTAATGGCATTTCATTTTATTTTATTTTTGTAAGGAACAGTTTTCTTCTGCCACTATTTTCCCCGCCACAATTCTTTTCAAGCATATAAACAGAGCACGTGTGCAGTTATAATTGTATTCTATTATCAAAAAATGTATAAAAATTCCTGACAGTTTTTTACAAATGACATCACATCTTTAGTTTGCTGTTGTTTCATTCATCACAAGTCTATAGGTGACTTTTTTGTGCTAATTTTGTTGTGTATCAAAACTATGACATTGATTTTATCTCTATTTGTCTGTTAAAAATCAGCACAGCAGTATAAGGTCAGATATAAACGATCCCATACGTGTATGCTTGAATTAACACAACACGCTTGTTTTATGGCCCAGCTGCTATATCCTGCCCTTGGATATTATCTCTTCCTGCTCATTGCCTTCTCTGTACTGGAGTACCCCAAGGTTCTGTTCTGGGTCTGCACCTGTTCACTGCCATATGTTCTCTGGGCCTTTAACACTTACCACAACATATTCTGTCTTCTTTATGTAAATACATGATAAAAACTCAAGAGAAAAACATGAGACTTAACTTAAAGCTTTCCGCTGTTCTGACCCCTGAATTTTCTCATCTTTCCATCTACATCATGAAATTTTCCTCTAAAGTCTCCTGACTTTACTAAATTCTTACATTCTTTTTTGTACAATGAAAACCTTGCTTTCCATGGGAATCTTTTTGTTAGCGGTTTATTCAGAGCTAAACCTCTTGTTTTTATATTACCTCTGTGTATTTTCATTGATTTGTTATTTAGACAAGATTAAAAAAATCTATATCACCATCCATTATCTTAACTGCTCATTCCTGGTGAGGGTCGTGGGGAAGCCTGGAGCCCATCCCAGAGCACATAAGGCACAGGGCAGGGGACACCAACCCACCACAGGGCACACACACAGCGGGCAATTTGGACACACCAATCAACCTAACTTGCATGCTGTGGGAGGAAACCGGAGCACCTGGAGAAAACCCACCAAGCACAGGGAGAACATGCAAACTCCACGCACACAGACCCAAGGTAGGAATTGAGCCCCAGGCCTGGAGGTGTGCGGCGACAGTGCTAACCACCACACCACTATTACCTTTATTTCTATTTTGAATAGAACCTTTTTCCAGGGTTGAACAAGAATTAAATAACGTGCAATGTAATACCAAATTAAGACCAGATACCATTTTTCAGGCCTTGGGGTACTCTGTAAGATAATGTGTGTTTGATTTTTTCATTTAGTTCCACTATTATTCATTTTGATATATCAGCTATTGCTACCGTTGTACACATGGTTAAGAACTAATTTATCACTGTTTCAGTGGCAAAAACAACACTAATAACAAATAATTTTAAAGATAATTTATTGGTGAATGGTAAATTTTTAATCTCTGTCATAACAAACCATACAACCATTCATTTTTCACATGAAACAGATGTGAAACAATTAAACAAATGTGAAGCAATGAACCAACTTGAATTAAAATCAGAATGTATTGTCCTCATCTTAAGAGCTCCTTGTTAACTCTGCATTTTGTCTTGCGCTTTTAGTTCTGCATTCATTTGGAGATCATAGCCTTCTTGGAGAACAAATAATGAGCCTTTAATCATTGACAGCAGATAAATTTTTAAGGGAGACACAGGGGTTTAGCTGGCCAACAGAAGAATACAGTGTCTTTGACTCATAGATGTTTGCTTTTTAGCTGCCACCCTCACCACCCTGTGCACGCCCTCACTGGGTCATGTGCATGTGCAAGCATGCCTTCAGAGGTTAAACCAAGATCACAATGTTAAAGTGTACTGTATTTTGGTGTTTCCCCAACAATCTATCCATAGATTTTTTTTTAAACCACACGCACTTATGTTTAATAATGAATGTGAACTGTCACCACCAGTGGAATACTTAAGAAAACACAACTTAAGCTCCCCCCCCCCTTGAAAATAATGCTATTTTATGTCTGGTTACCACCTACCATTTATAATTTTCAAAGTAAAGAGAGTGAAAGGACAGCACAGAAGTGTCTTGATGCATTGTCATTGATACCAGTTGATTCTCTTTGCAGCTTTCTGTAGACGGCTGTCCTCTCAGTGACAGAACTGTGACAGGGTATATTAGGACTCGATGGGGCTTCGGCATTTCATTCGCACAATAAGAGCAAGATGCCAATCTGAATGCAGTGCCAGTGCCAGGGCCCATATAAAGAGAAAAACGCGAGGAATCCCGCTGTCCCGTGTGCTGTTTGAGCAGAGTTGGGCTGCCCCTGCTGTGCACCATCGCCACCCTGAACCCCCACCCTTCCCTATTATCACCCTGAACCCCCACCCTTTCCCATTGCCACCCTGAACCCCCACCCTTCCCCATTACCACCACTGATCTCTCTGCTGCTCAGACAATCACCGCATCAAGGGCCAGTTGGAACCTACTGTGAAATGTGAGGGAAAAAAAAGCCGTAGACTGGCAGACACCAAGCTGCATGGAAGATGGAGATGATGAACTGGGCGCCTTTTGTCTGATGTCCACATCTCTTGTAATAAGAAATGAACAGGGGAACGTACTGGAGGGGACATTGCGGGATGCTGGGTGAAGGGGGGGAGGGGGGCTCACTTCATGTGCTTTGGCACCGTCTCACTCTTTGCCATGAAAACCGAAGCCTGAACTGCAGCCTTTGTCAGTGCCAGTCATTCTCATGGACACATCCAGATGAACGGCGCTATAAGTGACCCTCTTACGACGGCTTCTGCACAGCAATCCTTAGAGTGTGTATGATGTAATAATTATTTTCCCTAATGTGTTAATCTGGCTTTTTTTTCCCTAAAATGGTGAAAGAAATGAGTTTCTCCCCCTTTAAGACAGCGCTGGTGTGAAGTGCAGGGAACCGAGATTGTTTAAACTGAATGCGTTTAAAATGTTAGCGGTTTACAGTAACTGGAGAGAGAGACCAGGATACTTCAACCTGAAAAGCGAACTATCCCATTGGTTGCAATTCCACAGCACATACTGCATGCTTAAATTTTATTTTAGGTACAGAGTCCGGTTATGCTTCTTGATTGGGTGAAGGAAATGTGTGTCTGTGTCTGTGGTGGAAATAAGGACTTTTCCTCTCTGCAGTAGTATCGCTTTGGCCATATTATGTCCGTATTTATTTGCTTTGTTTGTTCATCGTTTTATTTTTATTTTTATTTATTTATTTATTTATTTTGCAATAAACATGTTGCATTGGGCCCCAATGCTCCATTCCACGAATCCTTTGCATCTTGACTCTGTGTGATCCTTTATTCATCAGCCGGGTTGAATTTATAGCACACAAGGGACCTCCCAGAATGCGTTTGACAGTGGTAATAAATAAATGAAACCAGTTACCGCTAATAACATACTTTCTGCCCCAGATTAAACAGAAGTGAAGGTCAACCTAATGGTTCTGATGAGAATTCGGAATGTATTCATTTTGAAGGCAATGAGTTTTATTCTGACTTCTGTTAAATTGTGTTTGACTGTCACGACCAGTGTATGTATTACAACGAAAGGGCTACTCTTTGCACAGACGTAATGCAGCCTTCTGACTGCGTAACCTACACTCAGAGCACCGCTTCACGAACAAAACAAATCCAAAACAAAACCGCTGATGCCATTGGAATTGAAATGAAGTAAAGTGAAAAGGTATTTTGCGCGAGCGCTGCATACCTTCGCTCAATACCAAATTAGCGCGCGTGCAGCACAATGCCGGTAAGGAAGACACAAGTGTGGCTCCCATGTGCAGATAATTTACTCCTTTCATTCACATCCTCCTTTGACAGAACAGCAGGAATCGAGTCTTGGGGGAAGAAGAAAATAGCTAAAAATGTTGTTATTGCACTCTGATTTTTGATTTAAATTGTAAGTGATCATTCTGCGGTTTTAGTTACAGCTGTCATCACTCATTAATGTGCGCCCCGGATTGCAGCACAGTGCGCGAGACCGCGTGTGATTAATTTATACAGCCCTTCATACGGGCGCTGTGCAGGTGCACAGTCAGACAGCGCGTGGTTCTCCAGCAGGGTGAGGTGACTGCGCCTTATTAGATTTAAATTCTGCGGCTCGGGTTACAAACAGGTATTGAAAAGTGTAAGTCAATTTGTATCTGAAAAAGGCTTCAAAATCTCTGGATTAATTATTTTGCTAACAATAATCAAGGGTGCAAGGTTTTTACGGACGTGGGGTACATTACAGGACGCGAGCCACTCACCCAAGAAAAGGCTTTACTCTTCAACATTTATAATAAGTATCTTTATTAAAGCACCCCCCCCCCCGTTTTTTATACTGCTATAGATTAGTTGTCTGTACCCTATAGAAAGCAAGCATGCAATGGTGAAGAGATTAATACCACTGGATTTAATTTTAAAAATCAAACCGAATTTTAAATAGGATTACCTAATAAAAACGTTATGACATTATATACTTCAATTTTATTCAACTATACAGAATATACAACACACTCTATAATTCCATAATGTTAGTCAACTTATTTATTTATTTAGTGATTTTAAGTGTAAGACTTAATCGCAGAAGAACTCGAAAACCTGAGACTGGTAAGGAGGTCTATCTCAAGTATTGCACTAGAGTGCTACCTTCTCTGCGCTGCATTTGGCCATGCCGCTGAGAACGGCAAAGTCTCGCAACACATTCAGGCACGTGCCGAATTGTCTCAAATGACAGGAGCTATGAATGAAAATAAGTAGGGATAAGGTGTTAAAACCTTTGACGAAGAAGCCTTTCTGTTTTCTGTTACAAGTACAAAGCCTGAATGTCTTGGCTCTGGTTTTTGGCAGGAGGTGTTGAATCAGGCGTCCATCACAGAGCAAGATTCAGCTGGATCCTAGGGAACCTCTGCGCACTCGTAACAAAGTTCCATTCTGTGACATGAAATGCGAATGCGTGAATGTGCTTTTAAGCCCTAATACACACCAAAGAATAGGATGTTTTCAGCTATCATCATGCTGCTAATGATTTTAATGAGAGCACCTTCTTGATTCATATTTTTTCGTTGAACACATCGCTCTAAAACAAAATCAATGAGCGGCTTTAATTACAGCCCTTTTAGACACTCTCCATTTGTCGTAACCCCCTCCCCGCTTTTTTTTAAGAGCCGCGCCAGATGAGGGATGCTGCGCTGTATTTAAACGAAGTTATTTGACATTTAGATGTAAGGGGTTGAAATGGAAGAGAAACAGTAACAAACACACAGACGGTTTTTGACAGTTCTTTGTCACGCAGGCGAGTAAAAAGGAGCTGACTGCGCCGTGTCACTTTGATGCCCTGGAAATTTGTAATGAAAAATTTAAGCTACAAGAAAGAGAAGAAAGGCGTGCCATTCGTTTGGCCCTGCATACATTAGCGCTTGTAATTCAAAGGTTTTGCTATGTGTTTTCATAATTCTTACTCTAATAAATATCTTAGAGAATTGCTTTGATATCCTAAGATTGTCTCTGCGGCTTGCATTTATTAACAGAAAAGGGGACATAATCATCAGCCTCCTGGCACTAATGAGAAGGTCATCGCACCCTAATTATCCCAGGCAGCTCAGCCCCAGCCATGCAGGGGACCCCAGGAGCACCCAGGCAACAATGATCTTCAAACACAGGCCTCTACCTGCACAGATGCCTGTGTCCCTGAAAATGGGTCACAAACAGGGATTATATTAATATCTCATTTTAATTAACCCCTTTTAGTGTGATTCTTATTTTGTCAGTTGCTTATAATTACCACTACTGCTGGTTTTATCCATAAAGTTAAATGTGGTTTTCAAAACATTTTCAAGTCAACTCTGAATTGTTGAATGGTGAACAAGAACTGTACGTGTATATACTATTTTGGTTAATCAGCTCTCTAAGTGTAAAAAAAAAAAATCAGTTATAAAAGAAATATATGCAATGTCAAATTATGGGTTGAAATTATGGTTTACAGTACTGCTCTCTCTGATAGTCCAGTGATTGGTGGAGACATATTGCAGATTTTAATCTGGGGGAAATAACTCCAGCTGTTCATATCAAACAGACGTTGAAGCTGTTCCTAATTATCGTGTGACAGATGTGGTGTAGGTGAATGCTGCTTGTTCTGAGATAAAGTACTGTTTTTCCGACTGTTGGGGATTCTTTTTCAGAATGCGGCTCCCAAATTAAGGTGCTTTATCAACAGGGATAATTTTGCGAAAGAGCTAATCCTTTACAGGTCATTGGGCACCACGCTCACTTAATGGCCACCTTGGCGGAAGCCAGGCATGTCGCTCTTTTCCCGGGCCTGCAGATGGAAGGGGCAGGGAAGACGTGAGCCAGCGCTTATACGTTTGCTCTGTTCATTTCCGAATGATTAAAACGGGGAAAGGCGTCTGAGGCCTTTGTGCAGCGGTGGGAAACTAATGATCATTAATTTATAAGGAGGAAACAGGATTAACGGGATTAATAAAACAGTACATTGTTTTATTATTGATGGCATTCTTTTACCAGGGTTTGTTTATGCTGCCCTGTCTTTTGAAATAGGCTGTAAATTAAACGAAAATGTTTGTGCTGTTTTAATTGTCAAGAAGATGGACCCCTCTATTACCTCAGCAGAATACCCACATGTGCGAGGAACAAGAAATGGATTATCGATGAATAGATGACATCTCTGTCTTTTGGTGGCTAATTTACTTTTTAAAATATGTTATTTAGATCCTAAATCTTTATTACATAAAAACACATCCATAAGTCCTTTTTGGAGATATGATACTATTGCATCTGTGTTCGCATAATTATTGATTTACTTAAAAAGTTGCTTTCATGAGGTATTTCTCACTTTCATAATTGTCTTACATCCTACCAGTTATTTTGTTTGAAGGTCTTGTCAAATCCAGTCTCCCCGTTGCGCTGGGTCTGACAAGACAAAGTTAAAAAGAGAAGTTCATGAAGATAGCCTTTGGGCTGGCAGACTTGGTTCATTGCACAGAGTACATTCAGGGGGCATAACATTTATAAAACTAACCTGAACAAATTAGGTTGCTGGTTCAAATCATCAGACAGACAATAATGTAGTGTATCTTTACGCAGTGAATGCACAGAGCTTCAATAAACTTCCAGCTCTACAAATTGGTAACATGAGCAATGAACATCATTTTGACAGTAGTGTCGAATAAGCAAATTCAGAGCCTGTCTAGAAAATTACTATTAATACTTCAGCTAGCATTGACTGAGATACTTGACTGTGTAGAAAGGCTTTTGGTATTAAAAAATACCATTTTACTGTTTTCCTGGTGTAGGACTTTTAAGTAAGGGCTGTTAGTCCAGAAAAACAGGGCAAGGCCCTCTACAGGACAGCACTGAGTCTAATATGAAGGGTAAGTCCATTCTGCCCTCACACTCATTCATTCATTCATTCATTCATTCATTCATTCATCTTCTATACCACTTCATCCTGTTAAGGGTCGCGGGAAGCCTTGAGCCCATCCCAGGAGACATAGGGCGCAGGGCAGGGGTCACCCAGGGCGGGGTGCCAACCAGACCCTCACACTTATTCAATGACTTTCTCTTTACATGGCCAGTGTGGGCTCTCTGTGTTGTTTTTCTCATTTCAGAAAACACTATTGAAAAAGGGGCATTATTTATGTATTCACATAAAACCTTTTTTAAAATATTTTACACAGAAATAAAATTAGACATGCATCTGCACTGAGCACAGTAGCACCATTTATTCGATGAAAGTCGTTAAATATGCGGGCAGCTGGTAGCATGGTGATTAAGGATATGGATTTGTTACCTGACGGTGTCTGACTCGAGGTTCAGGAGGGGCTGAGCTGTTCTGTCCTTGAGCAAGGTAACCAAGCTAAAAAGCTCCAGTAAACTCAGGTAGGAACAAATTAGCATGTGAAGTTGTTACACTGGCTTCCACATTTACGTCGCCAGACAGCGGTAGGCTGACTCTACTCAAGACAGACTCGACAAACCCAGAACATGAAAAAGTCATTCTCCCTGAGAGTACACATCCTGTATGCCTCGGGGTTTCACTCTACGACACGCAAGCTGACCTCAGCTTCCACACACTTCATCAGGTTCTCTCCCTCATTGTCAGAGAGCCTGGGAAGCAGAGGTGCTAACGCTCATTCATTTGGACTTGGACAACATTCTTTCTGCAAGAATGAATCCTGATTAGAGAGTGAGTTTTAATGGAAACTAATTAGCCAACCTTTTTAGCCTGAGCTTAATGGTGACACGAACCTTCTCACAATATCTGCAACACAGCGATTCACAAGCATTCAATATGGCACTTTATCTATTGTCAATTACACTTGCCCCCCCTGCTCTCAGCCTACATACTGCCCAGAGGCTAGATGTCACATCTGAGACCATTTTGTGTACATCACAACAAGGGAACAATGTTCTTCCACACTGATATTGACAAACCTGTCACCATTAAAACGTGCATGAGTAAATCATGTAAGAGGAGTTTCCCAAATGTTTATGTTTGAGAGGTTCACCTTGGTCTTTTTTTCCTCCCTTCTTCCATGCACCAGGTGTAGAACAGTACTGGGAAATTCGGTGCACCAATCAGACACCTGTGACAGACACCTGTAACAGTCTCCTGCCTTGAGAAGTCCAGCTGCTCTTTAACAATTCACTGATTTTATTAGTAAACATTAAAAAATACACAACAGCTCATTGTCAAAGATATTTGAATAATTGTCTGTAATATTTATATTCAGCAGTCAAACAGGTAATCAGCTTTAATTTATACGAACACATTTCATTATGTCCCTTACTAACAGATTTTTGTTTTAATATTCCACAATACACATTCCTTGAAAAAGGAATGTGGTGAGTTTTCTGTGTGAGATGCAGATCAAACTTCACAATACCTTTTCAGCAGACTCACACGAACAGACCCAATAATATAAACCTTGTCGTTCTCTGGTCTAAAACACTTTTTTGTGTCCCACACACAGCCATATCCACTGTTTGTTCATAACCCGCTATGTCAGGAGTCATGGTTTGATGCTGCGTTATACATTAACATCTTGGCATACTGATATGACCTGGCAAATTGAATGTTCTGGTGCCTGTTTGTTACTTTTTTCATATAGCGCTTTTTAGACATTCTACAGCGGTCACATTGCTGACGGTACGGTCCAACGTGTATAAATGAGCTCTGGATCAGCAGATGGCGCGTCAGAGCTGACTTGCCTGACTGAACTGCGAATGTGTATATAAGGCCCTGAAGACCGCTTCTTTTTTCTCAGGCTCTTTCCAACACTTTCTGCTGCTGGGAAAAATTAGAGGCCAGCATGCAGTGATCATCTGCGCACCCCCCCACCACCACCTCAACCCGACTCCCGCTCAGCCAGAATGCCACCGAGAAAATCAAACAGTGTCATAAAGAACACGGCCAGAACAAAGGGCAGACGTTGTGACGGCTGCCACCATTCTCTGATGGGCCCTCGTACTGCGTGACTGAATTGCACTTTGATCGAATGTGACGGCCCTCCTGCCTGCTTTTAAGTGGTGAAAAGTAATTTAACACAGAAATACATAAAACACAATTTCCCAGCACATATTCAGCGGTAAGATGCAGACGAGCCGGTTCCTGCGGTTGAGCAGAACCTCAAATATTGTAGACTGTAAGCAAGGAGTTGCGGCCTTCTTAAAACTTACAGCAACACAGTAAGCCGCATTATGCATTCCAAAACACTCAGTAAAAGTGAGTGTCATACATAGGAAGGTGTTTCAGGCCTGAGCAGCCATCTACCTTATGCTTGCTCTGAAAATGCATAAAAATACACCGAGAATAAAGTACAGTTTAAAATATTGCCTATAGGGTTCAGAATTTACCAATTGCAGGAAAATTAGCAATAAAATTAAAATTCCCCTGTTCATATTATTGAGTGGCCTTTTCTATTCATTATTTCTGTTTGCTGAGATCTCTAATGCAGTCATGCAGTGCAGTGTGGATGGTGATCAGTTAGTGTCTGTGTCGGAACGCGCGCCGTGTATTGGGAGGTACAGGATAACGAAACGAGATTGACAGGAGGTCGAGGCACTGCTGGGGGTGTCTAGGGGGGCTGACAGAAATGTCGGCTTGGAGAAAACTAAGTCGCGTTATCCCTACTCTAAGTCCTCTAGAAAGCCTGCACAACTGCCCGTGCACATAAAACACAGCTCAATTAACCGATTAAAAATAGAAAAACCGGAGAACCGACTGCTGGAATCGTGTTCTTTTTCAGTATACGCTAAGGTTTCTCAGCCATGTTTCAGAGAAATTGTGTTTTTATAAAGAACGTCAGCCACTTTACTGTTTGTTACATCAAATGCGCTGCGTCAGAAGACCTGCTTTTAAACCTGCACCAGGACGCGTGCATAAGCAGCGCACACAACAGTTCTGCAACAATAAGTGAAAGTGTGTAAGAGCACCTGTAAAGTGCGCTCGCATGTGCAGGGCCAGCGGAGGGCTCGCCGCCAGCGTGCCCCAGATGCCGATATAACACAGATGTCATCATGGCGTTCCAAAACCACAATCACAACATATGGTAATTGCTACAAAACGATTTCTCTGGCCCGCTTCGACCGTGCCGATAAAACACGGAGGAACGAAAGTCAGTTACCGGCGCTTCCCAGAGTACAAGCCTGCCAGATTTAACTATGGGAAATGTCAGTTACATGACCGAAGCGCTACCAGGTAAAGCCATTAACGGCCGTGATAGCCGTGGCGATCTTTATGGCGGAGGGTGAATTATTTCACAGATGTGTTCTCGGAGATGTTAGTTTCCACACAAAATGGGTTGTTTGCACTCCTGAGAGAGCGTGCCCTGGACACAGATGTGTGATGCAGAGGGAATTTTAATACACCGCAAATGAAATACATCTCAAAGGCACAGCGTGTACCCGCTGTAGACATGAAAACGATGGCCTTTGAGATGGAAGGAAAAATATCTGTTGTTAGAATGGCATGACCTACGTATTGTGACATTTTTATGATATTGTATTTATAAGAATGACACTAGGTAAATTAAAAATAATTCGACATTTAAGCATTAATGTGTAGTATCTTAATGCAGTGTGTTTAATATTTTACAGTAATTATATCCCATTATATATTCTGGGAAACAATAAATTATTCTCTGTACAGGTTTGTTGACCCAGTAAATACGTTAAACGATCGAAGTTAAAAACAACGTTAAAAACCGTTGTGATCGCCCAATCTCTGACCCACTTCTTGCAACAACTTTCCAAATTAATATCCCCTTAAATTACGACAAATACACATTGACTTAAAATCAGGGTAATATGATGTTTCAAAGTTCTGCGTTTAAAGGCAACGCCGTTTCTCTATAAAATTGTATAAAAGTAAATTAAACATATACTGTGTGCATATAATTATCTAAATATTAGTGTCCACCAGTTTTGCTTATTTTAATTTTAAATTCGGTAAAATTATGGAACTGAATTCCCGAGCAGTGCGCATGCGCTGTCACTGTCCGTCCAAATCGTTGATGTCCGCTGATTTTCTGCCGCCACCGTCTGTTCGTTAATGGGATTAATTCTCCTCTGTAGCTGCATTTACATGGTCAGTTTTAATTTTATTTATTTATTATTATTTTTCTAAGGCAGAACATTTAAAGTATTTAAATGTTGGTATATAACAATTTATAATCAGTATTATGATGAAAGTTACTGTGTGTAAATTATTTTCTGCATTGTGTGCATATTGTGTGCTTTTAAAAAAATCTTGATGCAATATATCGTCATGCCGTTTTACCGCTGACATTCTCAGGAAGGAATAATTACAGATGGAAACTTTTAAAAAGATAAAACAACCTCACTGCGAGACGTGTATTTTCCAGACAACCTACTGCATCGTGTATTCGTCCTTTGCTTGATTTTACATTGTACGATGTGGGTCCTAAAAATTTTGCCTTTTTCTGGCTAGGACGAGCGCGGAGAGGTGTTATCGATCGCCAAGGGAAAAAAAAACTGCTTTGGAAATGTCAGCTGTTAACTTCATTGATTTTGCATCAAGGTTAGGGATTCCTTGGTATAATGTTGCTACTTCAACATTGTCTGGTAACAGAAGTAGACAGCTAACAAAGAGAAACAAAAATGGTCATGGTAGCTTTTAAGAGAAGGAGCAAACTGAGTCTTCTGTAGTCTTTATGAGGTAGGGCCCCAATTAGCAAAGGCCTGAACTGTGCACTCGAGGTAGGAAGGCCTCAGCCAGCTGGGCGATTCCATGTCTCAGAAGGAGAACATCTGCCCTGCAAGCTGCGTACAGCATCCACCATGCACCAATTGCATGCCATATTGGCATTCAGAATAATAACATGCAGTGCAGGTATATTAAAGCACTGAATCAGTCAGCCTTGCAAGCAAAAGCAGAGCTTTTGTATTGTCCTACACACTTGCCACATGCACCAAATTGCACCAGGCTGCAGGATACGTATTACAGTATAATATAACAGTTAGACTACACTATAGACTATCCCCCCCCCCTCCCCAAAAAAAAACTGTACAGTTTGGAAACAATTTCTAATCTGATTGCTAATTAAATAACCAATACATTACTGTCAATAGTCAATATATTAATTACCTTTAAATTAATTATTCAAACATTTTTAGTTTCTTAAAGACAAATGTTAGCACTTAGTTTTGCTGTCTCTTGTCCAAGAAGTACACCACACCTTATTAGACACCAAGAAGCAAATATAAATAACACACTGTGAAAAAAAAATACCGTATTGTTATGCCATCTTTCCTGAAACTCATGCCAGTCCTATATGACATGCGTGTAATTTTTAATGTAACATCTGTACTTATAACAGCTCCCTGTACACAGGTATAGCCTACAACAATGACATCACTTCCTTAATTCAAGCCAAGAGAGATGAATAAGGCCCACGAGGTAGTTTGCTAAGCTTTATTTCCCTTTGATTAGTTATTCAGGGCATAGCCTTTTGGTGCCGCCTTTTACACTCGTGCTGTCCAAGTCAGACATTGGACTGGTTTGGCCTTATTGTTTTGCTTGTCAAATTGTGCTGATTGTGACAAATGTGGGTGAAATTCTAAGTCAGTGTCTCACCTGTTACATTACGTCAAAGGTACAACAGCTGGTGCTTTCCTGGGATGTCAAGTAGTGACCTTTTTGCTGCCCTACCAAATCTTCAGAGATCCTGAGAAGACAAAATATCACATGGAACAGGGCTGAAATACTGGGATGGCCCTCAGCGTTCTTAGGAGAAGACAGACATAAAATTGAATAATTATAGTTGTACAAGTGTAATAGAACTGTCGCCACCTGCACGTTTAGCATGAGGGTGGTGCTTTGGTACAGCTCTCTCTGTGGGCACAAAATGGACAAAATGCTAAAACACGGAAAGTTATCTAATTGTGGGTTCTTCTCACCATAAGCACACGGCATGTACTCAGCTGTACATTAGAAGCGAACACTGGAGAAAGGGTTAGGAAAGGAGAGAAAGACGATGCATAACAAATTACATGTTTCCAGAATGACAGGCAAGTAAATATTTTCAACGAGGCACTTGAATGTAAAGCGTTATTCCTGCGTGGGAAAGTTCCTGGCACCGACTGTCCCAGGCTGCAACATCAAGCCACAAAGCTGCCATTTTGTTCCCTCTAATGGCGACTGCTGTCGTCTGCCAGGTGAAAGGGGATGCCACGGAGGAACGACATCTTTTTTACATCTTTGCGGATTCTGTGTGGTCATACTTGAGTTATGAGTGTGTAAATCGGTCTGAGAAAAGTATCATGCGTGTGAATTCCCAATGTTTCAGAATACTGAAGAGTTCTGAGATAGATTTAGTTCAGAATCCATTAAGACTCTTTAAACCAAAGATTGTGACTGAAAAATGTCTTCTTTGGCTCCAGTCCTTTGCCTTATTATAAATGCGTATTAAATAACTGATAGGCATTCTGGTACAGTCAGGAATACACACTGGGGTGAAAGTGCGCACTTTTTGTTTTTGAAAACCTAGCATTTTAATGTAATCATTAATTAGCAATTTGTGAAGCTGTTAAAATTTAAACTCACCCATGTTCCCTTAAGTGCACAGTTTAACGTTTTGTGTAATTATATATAAATATAATGAGGGCTCAGCTTTGTTGTTTAACAAACTGATGTTAATGTAACGCCCCCAGCAGACAAAGTGGCGTTAATAGAATAGAAATCACGAGTTTTAAACTCCGCGGCTGTAAATGTCAATGCTGCCCACTATCCATCGCAGGTGTTTAACTATCAAAACCGTCAGAGCTCGTACATATTTTACGGCATGGCAGACTGTCGTGGAATGCAGTATTATGTCGACACCCAGTGGAAGAGGCTGGGGATTCCGCTCTTTATTTATTTTAAATGTGCTTTATTGTCAGGTGCTTTTTAAATAATTTTCCTCTTAAAACCGTAAATAGTCTACAGCGTTATATTCGTATGCAGTGTGCAAGATAAACGATTGAAAGGTAAGAGGTTAATTAGCGAACAAATTCAGAAATGAAAAGCGCCGTCTGCTGATTCGTTCTGGACCTTTGTCGAAATCATAATTACATATTTCAAGTTAAGAAACAAATAAATCTTGTAAACAACTACGCACGCTCACACAGCACAAACAGGCAATGAAAAGATACACGCAACCAAAAAATTATTAACCTCACTGTTAGAGCAACAAAGAAAAACATGCTTAAAGACATGCAAAACCGATAAATAATTAATAACATTGTGTTAGAATTTTTCAAGAGTGACACAATCACAATGGTGCCCAATTAAATTAGTTATGCAAGTGTTCATTTGCCGACGCCAGGGGCAGAGTTTATATATAAATGCTAATATTTGAAAGTCAAATTAAAGTTGAAAAGGCTTGTAATAACAGCTAATTAACTCCTGTTTTGTTTTCCCCTCGACAAACTTGAACCGACTGAAGCATCACGGCGCTCGTCTTTAACATTTCGGACCACAAAGACAAATTTCAAAGCCTTGAGATGTGCCTTTGATGTGGGTTATTCTCTGTAGATTAGATATTATTTTAAGATCCCTTTGTTTAAAAATTCATTTTTATTATCCCTGCATGAAATGTAAGGCAATTCCCCACATAACCAGCCATCAGTGCAATTAACATCTTCGATCGAGACTATATTCCTGATAATTAATACAGACTTTGTACCTCCCCTGTGATCACTCTCCGGGTTTCAGTCTTCCGCTGAAACCGTTCGTTTACAGAACCAGTTTCATCCTAATGAAAATGGAATGTGAAACTTTAATGAACAAGACTCGACTGTCACAATAATAAAGACTTTGAAACAGCAGCCGATCGAGGAAACCGACTGAACTTGTGTAACGACATCAGACTTATTAATCGGAGAGATGAATCGTAACTTGATAGTTGTTCAGTGAACACGACTTCAATAATGTGCGTAAACAAGTGTTATTGAATAAACTACAACTAAAAGGGTTTCATATTTTTAAGAGGTACGGATTGGTGTTAAAACTAATCACAGCACAGAAGTACGCTAAAGTGAACCGGCTTGATTAAAACATTACACTGATTTTAATAATAGTTAGTAAATCTGAAAGCATGCACTTTAAGAACACCATGTATACACCAAACAGAGTTCACAACAAAAAAGAAAATTGCTCTGTGATTCCTTGCTGTTTCCTTATGCTACATCTTTCACGTAACAGACTTCAGTTTTGGATTCTGTTCTAGAATATTCTACAACAGCAGCTACATCTTAACATATAAGGCGCCCTGTGCGTTTCATTTGTATGTGCATCTGAGGCCCTTATCGAAGTCTGCCTTACTGTTATACGCTTTTTTATTCTGTAGGTAAGGTGTCAGCTGGACCAGTCTGTGGCCAGGTAGCGCCTTCACCTGCTCACCTCACAGCAGAACAGCCGCCCATCAAGTACCGGAGCTGTGCGATACAGTGGTTTGCAGCCAGAGGCACCTCTACTAGGACACTGTATCTGTTCGATGTTAAATTTACATTTATTCATTTAGCAGACACTTTTACAAATAATTAATGGTTAAAAGGTAATTGTCCAGTTGAGGAGATGAAACTTTAAAACAAACTGAGCGTTGCTGTTTGGATTGGGAATTTTGCTCATTCATACTGTATACCTACAGTGATTTGCCAGCTCCAATAGCAGCTGCTTGGCCTCTGAAGCTGTAAGAAACCCGTGTTTGGGTCTTTAAAATGGCCAATTGTTTTATTATATTGTGAGCACTGACAGCATGTTTATAATTGTTTAACGTATTTACATGAACACAAACAAAATAACCATAAAGTTATTTTTTTCAAGACCCAGAAAGTTCTGAATAATATGGAAGTGTTCACAGAGAACCTTTAAATACAAAAATGTTTTATTATAATGATTGTAGAGATGCCATCTCCAGGGTGTACCCTGTCTTATGCCCCGTGTTGGGTTGATGCCCTCTCCAGGGTGTACCCTGTCTTATGCCCTGT
>JABJVR010000007.1:12036144-12067977 GCA_025773905.1 Chitala chitala | reverse complement strand
TATTATTTTTTTATGGAACATGTAATAAACAGAAGGGAGGCGTGGCCTCAGTTATGAAACCCATTAACTGTAAATTACACCATTTTACATTCTGCAGTGTTGGACAGTGACAAACCCCTTAACCCCACAGTGTTTTTAAACACTCATCATTACATAGAGATAGGACAACATAGCCCATATGAAGAGTTTTCTTAATTTATAGCATAGAAACCATGCCAATTAATATTTACCATTACAGTGACAAGTACACAGATCAGCATTCAGCATTTTTGTAAATCAACAGAGACACGTATTCAGTTTGCACCTCTGATCGTGCTGAGAGCAAATTAGTAAGTAAAATGCCAAAACGGCCTTTCACATAGCAAAGATGGCAGTGTTAGTTTAACACTTACTAGTGTTGACCCATATAAACACTCTCAGTGTCAACTTAGCTGTGTAAGGGAGCATTATTTATCTTATAAGTAATAGAAGTGATACTAATGTATTATTTATAAGCCCTATATAAAGTACAAGGGGACCATCAGTAAAACTTCATATTTGATGTTTAATGTGAGAAATCCAGCTCTGGTGCCATTTGTACCGCCATTAAACAGATACATCAATGACTTCATATACACAAGTGCAGCCACATGCACCAGAGCTCTTAAAAACTATTGTTAAAATTTAATTTAATTAGATCAGATATGTAAAGATACAAGGCAATGAAAAAACAACAAATAAAACAAGGGCTTGTGAAATTCAGTGAGCTATCTGATGTTAATTGTTTGAGCAAAAAGATAATGTGCGGGGGGGTGGGGGGTTTGGGGCGTATTTTCTTCTTGCATTGCACACTTGTCCAGTGTCTGTCCCTGTGTGTTCTGGGATTTACAAAGAAGGCTCCTCAGCATGGACTACACAGCCATCGTCTCTGTACACAAACCCATCTGCCCACCGCACAGGTGAATCAAGCTCACAGACAGGGGGAGTGGCCGACACGCATTCAATCTCTTGAAATTGGTTTAATTTCCTCTGCTATGTTTCTGTGCTGTGAACAAACGCCATTTCTCTCACCTCCAGCAAGGTGCTTCAGCGACTCAGCTTTGGGACACCACTGCGCCCCATCCTTTCTTCTCGAACCACACACATCTGGGCAGCGAACATGCGTCTCTTCACAAATACAAGTGCACCGATTGCTTTGGCCTATTGTGACACAAAGACTTGAGCGTGTGTGTGAATTGCAATGCACATCCCAACGTCTAACAATATCCCTGCTAAATATAGACTTGAGGCTCCAGGGTTGATATGAAACAACTCAAATGGCAGATGCCCTCTGTGGATAAGTCATCACTTATGCTGAAAAGAGTTTTGCTTATGCATTGATATTTCGTCTGTTTACATACTGGGCAGTTTACAAACAGGGCATTTTCCCCAACCACTCAGAACAGTGCATATCTTTCTGCCAAATTTTTATTAGCAAAAGCACTGTTTGTTTCTGAGCTTGAAGTAATGAAAAAACAAATTAATGTGAATAAGTTCTGTAAGGATGCTATAGTAAAAAGTTGGAAAGGTTGCCAAAACAAGATACCCTGACACCAACTGGTCTAATGATAGCATTCTGCCTGGCATGGAGAGTAGAATTACCCATAACACAAGGTAACTACTGCCATTACATTAACAAGCTCCATTATTCAGCTGCCAGAGCTCACACATTGATATTACAGCCTGTGGAGATGGAATAGCTAATGGTTTGACTGCTGAGTGTTTTTCAGTTAATTCCAGTCTGCCCACTTAATAGCTCACCTCTTGGACCCAAGCTCAACCCTGGTCCACTGCGTCAGTTTCTGTGTGACAGCTAATTTCAACGAGCGCCTCAGAATCAGATGCAAGTTATGCCGGCATTCAAAACGTTCTTCTCTGAGCTGTCCAGGTATGACTGTTTTGTTTTCTTTAGTAACAACATTTTATCAAGGCGTATAACTGACACATACACAGCGTACTCATCTGTAATCAGTGTAAGAATGATTCAACTTTAAAAATGACAAAATTGGGCTGTGTATCATTTGCCTCAAGTAAATCAGATTTTGCACAAATTCTACTATAAATAATTCAAGTACTTGTATTCATACACATACATACATGCTCATGCAAGCATGGAATGAGAATTTAAAGAAATATTTTCAGTGTTTAATAACCGTGTCACATACATACTAATCTTGATGTAAACACAGAGCTGTACTGCCTCCAATTTCACACCCATATTCACCGAAGGGCCCATGTTTTAGTTATTCCACCATCTCCAAGTCATTCTTCATCTGGTCCCTTCAATAACAATATGTAATCTAAGTAATGGAGGTGCCATTTCAACTGTCACTTCAATTTGTATCTATTAAAAGAAACATCTCATATACTGCCTGGGCCAAATTCATTCATGTGATCTAAGACCATGGCATAAAGATGCCTGGTTTCCAAAAGGATTACTAAATCATCCAACCACAAACTCACTGACTCTACATAAAAGTGATTACTTATGAACATTTGCTGAGTAAGAGGGGTACATGTTTTATACATGTTTATTACCAAAGGCAAACACTTTCTCAATAAATCTAAGCATAGATCTAAAAGCTAGCTGATGTTTCCAGTCTTGCAAACCTATTTTCTACTGTCTTTAAATATCATGTTCAAATGTTTAACAGAATTTTTTTTTCCACAGATGCTGCAGCAACAATGGAATTGCATAACATTTAACAAACAATCTGATGCTGATTTTATGTATTTAGCATTTCAAGCCTAAGTGTTACCATTAATAGCAAACAATAAGATGGACATTTAATTGACAAAGAGGTCGCCACTACACCCAATTCAAGCCGGCTCCAACTAACCCCGAGTAGTTAGTAACTCCGAATCAGATTCAAACTTTAGACACCAATATTTCAGTAACCCAGCAATATTTCAGTAACCCAGCAATATTTCTTTTCACATGTGTGGACAAGGTATAGCAGCACTAATTTACTTGTATTGCCAGACCTATTGTCAATGATTGGCACTGTAAACATTACACAAGGTAAAGCCATATCCCTCTGCTTTGAGAGCGAATTTACTACGTACTTTGAATAAAATGAAATGTGCTATGTAAATAAATACACACAGTGAAAACAACGAAGCAGAGCAGACAGGAGGAAGAAGCATGCGTACTGGCTCTATTCACACGAAACCCTTCTCAACAGCAAGCGATGGAACTGAGGGGCGCACCTTAAGAGCCGGTTATGTCTTGTGTTAACAGGGAGGGACACCAGACATGCGATAGTCTTATCTTACATGGGGCTTTTAACGTGTTATCTCTGTGTCCTGCATTCAGACCAACACTACATTTTCTTATTAACGTTCCTATACAATATCTGTTGGTCAAAACGCAAGCAGTTTACCTGAACTGTATGGTAAAGAAATGTTGCAGTTTATTGTAAATCACCTCCATTCCCCAGTTTACCCATGACAGCTTGGAGGTGACTGAAGAAAAAGACCTGAAAAGTTGTATCTTGATCAATGCTGAGAGTTCATTAATTGGTTCCTTTTGGACAGTGATCCGTGCAGTCCTAATGGGCTGGTCGGGATTGATCATGAGGTGGATGTGTGTGGGTTTAATGATAGCCAAGGAAGTGTCCTATCGAATGCATGGTGCAGGCAGTGGTCAGCTAATGGCCCCTGGTGTCCTTGTGTTTGAACCACATCTTCTGATCTACACAATAACTGTTCCGAAGTGTACAAGGGTACAGGGACACCACGCAGAGGTTCATCTTGGCAGACACATTGGACACGCTTCCTACACGTTTTTTACGTTGTCTCTACACCATATAAATAGCTATGACAAGGTATTATATTAAGCCTGAAGGATTCGTGCGATACTAAACTCTGCCCTATAGACTTCCGTTGGAAAAGCAGGCCAACGGGCACATCTTAAACAAGGCCAATCACATAAACTGATTAACATATTAGTGTTCAAAATTTTAAACTAACCAACGCTCACATCCTTTGTAATCTAATTTTTGGGAAAATGAAAGGAAATGGCAAATTTTATTGACCAGAGTGTGCCTTCCAGTTTACTGGCAATCAGCGTTGTATTGCGTTCAGTACTTTGAACGCTGCCTCTAATATGTGGATTGAAGCAATCCCTCTTGGTATTCATTAGCACAGACTTTGTGACAGTGACACCGGAATGATGAAACGGGCCATTAGGAGACAATCCCAATTAGGCCTGGAGAACGCCTGACTCAGAATGTATTAATTGTTCAGCTGCCATTGTTGATTTGTATTTCATTGTAATTGCTTAAACGATACACGAGAGGAACGCGCCGTCCCTGCTGAGACCCGGAGCTCCGGAAAACCGGAGCTCGGAGGAGTGGCTGAGACCCGCCCAAGGACACGCAGGAGGCTGCCTGGTCAAGGGGTCGCGTGCGCACCGGCTTCCACGCGCAGCCCGCTCCCCAGACACTCTACTGCGTTGTCACAGAAACACGTTACCGAGTGCTAATTCCTCGTTAGTCCTGCGGGCTGACAAAGGGCTGCCCATTCCAGGAAGAAGAGCACAGGGCTCACACTAACACCAGCACTGCCAAGCTGGTGCAACTTTACGACTAAACGTTTGTCATACATGCCATAACATTTTTGTTGGGGGTTACCGTGGGCAGAAACAGCTCGAGTTTTAAATGCAACAACCAAATGATACATTACAGACCCAGTGAGTGGGGCTGATTGCCTTTAATGGAAAGTACCCTCTGACAAATCGCCTCTGAAAACCAATCTACTCCGCAATGCCTCTACTAATGTACCAGTTTACATGACCCGAAGTCTATTGTATGTGTAAAGTTCCTTTCCCTAATGTCAACATTTAAAACCTTAACTACGGGTAAAGTATTTATTTGAAAACCAACAAAATTGTGCATATTAGCCTCTAGTGTTTTTGTAAAGAAAATCTGAAGCTTGTATTAAAAGTAGAGACCAAGCTACAGAAAAGGCAGAGCCTACAGAGTGTCTGAAACCGACTGTCTTTTATTAGATTTTAAGCCAAATCAACAAATTCCCTAGACTTCTTCATGTTTACTGCTGTAGTTCTATACTTTGAAGACTTCTGTATGTGCTCCTACAGCACTCAGGTTATAACTGTGATTTCACACATTTCACGCGTGTTTGTACATCTCAAGTTGCATCTTTCACGTTTGCACATTTCATTTGTACATGGCGTTATTATTTTGTGCTTTGAGCCATGGACAATCACACGACTGCTGACACATCCATCATTTCACATGCTACATATTATACACTACACTCTGTTTTTACATTTACATTCATTCATTTGGCAGATGCTTTCATCCAAAACAGCTTACATTTGGCATACAGGTTACAGTGAGCTAGCGCTAGGTGTCTTGCTCAAGGACATACCTGGCAGCTGGGCTGGGATTCAGACTGGGAAGCTTTGAACTGATTTTTTTTTTTGGTAAATTTTGTTCCTGCTACTGTTATTTAAATTTTCAGATTTCTATTTTCAATTTGCATTTTTTTTTTTTTTACAATTCTAACATTTATTTTTGGTGTAATTTAGGTCATGTAAGCATTTCACTGCATGTCAAACTGTGTATGGTTATGTATGTACAAATAAAATTTGAATTTATTAACATTACAGTATGATCATGCAATGTCATTTTCATATATGCAATGAATAACTGAAATTTGGGTTCATTGTAAAAGCAAAAAATACTCTATGTAGTGCAATGCAGAGAGCTCCCTGTTGACTGGCCTAATGACAGAATAATTTGAAGGTAACACTGTAATTTATACAACACGTACTACTGACTCGCACTATATGTGAATACAAAGCATTCTCAAAGTAGTGATGGAACCCTAAACAAAAAAGTAATACTTGAAACATGTATTTTAGATGCCTGTCACAATACAATGGCAGTGGAAAATCGAACCCGCTATTAAGTATGAATTTGCTTGTGGGGAGAATATAATTTCCTGTATTGTGTCTGAATTTAGTCCAATTAAAACTTCATGTTTTAAGATGCACTTGTATATAAATGAACAAGGGGCCAGACGTGACATGATGAGGAACTAGACTTAATTATGAAGATCTATATCTTATTAGATAGTTTGACAGAGTCAATTAACTTTTCATGAAGAGCCTTAATCCTGACACAGAGCAAGGCCTTTATGTCTGGCACTAACAGGCTTGGAAGAGAATCAATTTAATAGAAGCAACTGGAGTTTTCATTCATAGTCAGAAAGATTTCTTATACCCAACATCACATTTTATACTCAGGAATTATAAAAATGTATTTGCTGTTACCAAAAGATCAGGCTTATGCCATGTAATGTTATGTGTCTGTTTTCAGATTTATATCCCCACTGCAATCATTAATTCTAAAGGGGAAAAGACTATTCACTTGCATAGTAAGATTATTCCCTGACAACAATTAAAGATCCCCTAATAAAGGGTGATTTTCTTCATGTCCCACCAGGTCATGAACTCCATGTTCAAATCTAAATAAACTGCAGGGCTAGGTCGGGCTGAAAAAGGCCATTTGCTTGAAAAATATGTGTGTGTAGACAAGTGTGAAAAATTAGCATACATGTCCCAAAACACTTTCTTGTTTCTCATGGTCTGCAGGTATTTTTTCTGTCTGCACCTGTTAATTCTGCCAGCTCTAGTGTTACTTGGTAAATAATGACATGCATGTGAGTTTTAGTGAAGCAAAAACAATATAAACCACTGGCAGCTAATTATAACAGCGCTAACCTGACACTGTCCTCTGTACCCTAAGCCAGCTGGTCTGCATTTATTCTCATACCCCTCCTGTCACCAAGTATTGCTACACTCCTAATAGTGCTGTTACAAGACAGCAGTTTTGCACACTTTCCATTTGTAATTGAATTTAAAACAAAAAAAAATGACACCATATTTACTTCAAAATGAAACATGCCATTGCACTCCAGAAACAGAAACGCCCCTGACAATCACAGAGCTGTGAAGTGGTTGACGGCGGACTCTGGCCACGTTGAAGCCCTTCCTGAGCGGGGCCACGCTGGCCCTGTTTTTGCACTGCAGTTGCTGCACAGATGCACAAACACCCCAGGCTGGCCTGTAATTTGTGCAAGTGCAAACCCAGCAGGTTTGCTCTGTTTTGGGGATGTGGTGAAGTGGAACACGTGTAATAATCGTGCCTTTTACAGAACCGTACCCCAATTACCCAAGAGAAAATAGCACTGTCATAGTCCAAAGACAGCATAACTTTACTTCTGTTTTGTGGATTATTGGTGTTAGAATATTACTTCTAAAGGAATGATAGGTAGGTTATCTCATCACATTACTGTTCAGGAGCCAATCACCTCTCATACTGTCTAAGTGGCACTTCCAAGCAACCAATCAAACACAGAAATGTGTCATTTCATGCCATGCTGCAAGGGTTTTTAAAAGATTAATTTAAGATGAATTAAAGCCGTGCACTTACAACGTAAGGCGGACAAATGAGTAAAACACAGATAAGCTATAAAACAAGCTAAAATAAATTGCACATAATGTTCCAAAGCCACAAAGATGAGTTACATTCTTGAACTTGATGGTGAAAAATTTGGCTTTATTCTCAGAGGTATTTGGAACAACTGAAAGCCAACATTTTAACACTTTAATAATGACATTATTTATTCTAGTAACTGGTGTACTGAATAATGGACGCCACCCATATATTTTAACCCTTTCATTGATAGGAGGATGCCCTTGACCATCTAAAGGAAAAGGAATAAAACCATTCTTTCAACCATTTAAGTGCATTAATAAAGATGAACATAGTTACACACATGTTGAAAGCCTGAGGGGACAGTTCTAAACCAAACGCAGTAAATCAAAACTCAGAGCACAAAAACTTCTAATTTCTGGAACGGATATAACTTTAAACAGAGTGGCCCATTTTAGTTATAGACACATGGCTATTAAACATAATACAGGCAGCAGGGGGGCTTTTTCTGCTATGAACAGGTCAAAGGTCAGTGTGGTAAATCAATAGTAATGGTTAAGAAAGAGCAAACTCCCTGTTTTGCACAGGGGCATGTGTTGTCAACCTATAGTCATTTGTCCTACGAATAGGAATAATAGCACTGAGTATAACAAAGCAATTACCCCTCACAGTGAAGTCACAGTCAGGACAAATCCATGCATGTTTTCAAAGACATATTGAAAACATTGCTGTGGTCAGAGGAGAAACCCACTGTGAGGCTACACAAAGTGTAGGAAACCTTCCAATACTGTTCACACCAAGCTCTGACTCGTACCAATCAACGACTCTTGTCCAGACAGACTAAAGGGGAATTTCAGATATATAAAAGTCCATATCTGAGGACTGGGATTCAAGAAGACTAATACAGGAGAACTTATACTGTCCACCATTCTCTTTGCACTACAAAGATGACTTCCGCCGTTTGCTTTAAGAATGATAAAGCCTTTGAATCAGAGGCATTAATAACAAGCAGGGCAGACATTGACGTTTCACCCTTATCTACTGTCTCCATACTGGGTCTGAGCTGTTAAACAGGAACAGTGAAACACTGTCCGCCTCTGGGGATGCTGCCATTGCTTTAGTCATCATCTGCAGTCCCCAGTTCATGTCCTCAAAATCGGCCAAAGTGTATTTGCAAGGCATCATTAAGGTCTATTTTTAGAGGTAGAAACCATAAATTAATACCAGTGACACTGATGTCTGTGTGGGTGGTTTTTGTTTAGTTATTTGGAAGAAACCATGGAGGAAGATGAGGGAGGGAGTACTTTATATACTGTTTAGACATTACGGTGTTTGGAAAGGTACTGTATAACCAATACTGTATTCAATACATTTAATAATCTGGACATTTTATCTCCTCAATATTTGGGAAAGGCCCAGCAGTATAAGTTAGCAGTAGCTTTTGAATGTTTTTTTCTAAACACACATTTAGTAAACTTTCTGATGGGAAGTATCTTCTGTTTCATTCACCAGTGTACCCAGTCTGGTCTCTCTGAACTCTCCGCCTTTGCTGTTAGCACTGAGAGATATCACATTAGCAAACTAGAAAGGCATAAGTGCTCTATTATCATTACGGAAACTCTATTCAATTCCTTCTTGGCTTCAGTGGAGCTGTTGAAACAAATAATGACTTGCAGAGACAAATGGTCTCAAAAAAGCACTTGCACCTAATTAATAAAAATAATTAACTAGACAGCTTGCTCTTTCTCTGTAACATCTATGGTACAGAAAAATGTAATGTGACCAAAGACATGTTCTGATAGGTCCATCATGACCTTAATTTCGTTCTTGTCCTGTCATATTTGTCTCTACACTAATCTTAACTATTAGCTGCCTTACAGAAACTTTCACCCTAAGCAAACTTGCTGAGCTTTATTAAGCCCCTTTTTATAAATTCTAAATATTAAGAATGAAATTCTTGACCTGCCAAACAGGCACCATATAAGTTGAACTGTAGCACTATAAATAATGAAATAATATACAGTTGTAACATTTGATTTAATTTTATATAGACTATTAACAGTGCGGAATAGATTTGGATTGACAATGCCATCAAATTCAATTTGCTGGACTGGGACTGCGCAAGTATGCAAAAACTGTGAACATACAAACAGTGTGCGGAATATGTAAACACAGGAAAAAATAGCACACGTAACACAGATGAACGGATGGATGATAATTAATCCCACTGGAAATTCCTTTAGACAGTAGCACAAAAACCACAACAACAAACATTCACAGACAGACTTTCATTTGTCTGTTTGCTGTTCATCCACCAACCCTCTGCAATGTCAGAAGTGGCCTGGAGTCCATCCCAGCATGACTAAGACACAAGGCAGGGTGCAGCACGGACAGGGTGCCCACCCATGGTGGGAGGAAACCAGGGCATTTATGGGAAGAACAGAGAAACTCCATCCACATAGTGCACTCACAGTCATCAGTCTGGAAGTGTGAAGCAACATGAACACATACACATAAAGCTCCAAAATTAGCATTAAATAAATAAACAGCACGGCTGCTTCTATACATAAGCGATGTAAGCATTTGCTTAGAACCCCCATACATCTAGGGGGCTCCTGCTCCCGCATCTTTTTGGTGTCTGTGCATAACATTGCTTTTGTGTCGGAGCTCCTAACAGGGTGTTGTTTAGGGGCTCGAGCATCTTAGTAACAACACTAGTAAACAGAATGTGCAGATGTCCAAATTGATGTACAAAACCTTGGTAAATTACAATGGGAAAAGGGAGGACCTTTACTCATACTGTAACATAAATAAGTACAGTTGGTTTTGGCAGAATCATGAAAATGCATTGAAAGGGTTAAGGGTTCGATGTTGCCTCACAAAAGTTAGTAAGTGTGGATAATCATTTTAAAATGCATTCTAACCCATAAGCAATAAAATTATATTTGTAATGCTCAGTAACGACAGAACAGGACAGGCAGGTCCAGTTGCAGAGTTTCTTTACGAGGTACAAGAACACAATCCAAAATCCAAAACTGTATAGTAATGCAAGAGGCCAAAACCAGGTGATCAGTCCAAGGGATTCAAATACAAAACAAGCATCAAGGCCAAACTCAGGGTCTGTGGCAGGGCTACACGGAGTACTTTAAGAACTAGGGAGCCAGAATTACACAAACAAGACTCGACAAAGATAAACAACAACATAAAGATACAATACCTTAGAAGGATTCTAACAAAAGCTGCCATAAAAAAGGAACACAGGAAGCCAAACACAGGTGAAGACATTCACAGAGACTATCTAGGCATGTGGAATATTAACAACGTCAGGATAATGACATAAGACACCAAAGACAAACTTAAAGAACAGAACAAGAACCACATCAGACAAGACCAAAAAAGAGGGTACATGACCTTGCGCCCGGACCGCAAGGCCAAGCGTCACAACAGTGATAATGTCTGTGATCCGTGCAAAAAATAAGATCAAACCGCCCTGGTTCAAATATTTTTTCTAAATTTAAGAACTAAATGCAATAACTACAAAAATGGCGATGTTTGCAACACTTACAAAGGATTGTGAATAAACTGCTCCTTTGTGCTGGAGAAATAAATTTCTAATAGCAAGAACAGCAGCAGACCGTTTAGGGAAACTGCGCTGCAGTAGCGGCAGATCGCTCACCTGCGCTAAGACGCGGATCCGCAGAGCGACCTCAAAGCGAATCAAAGCTGGCTGAGGCACGTGCTCAAAGCCTCTCCGCACGGTTCGGCTCGCTCCCACACACGCCGTCACTCTTAGGACACTCCGCAAGAGCACTGGCGTGTCCCCAGGGACTTACTCCTTCACTGAAAGCTGGACAGGAAATCGCTGACGGACACTGTGAGGAATTCCCCGCAGACCTCGACAACAAACTGGAATCAGCAGTTTCAATGTTTTTCATTTCATTCACACAAACGATAGATATAGCGTACTGATACAAACGCGTGAATAATTTATAACTACCTAATTTTTACTCCCTAACATCCAAAACAGCAAAAAAAAACATCTGATATTCTTTTCTGGTGTGTGTGTGTGTGTGTGTGTGTGTGTGTGTGTGTGTGTGTGTGTGTGTGTGTGTGTGTGTGTGTGTGTGTGTGTGTTAACCTGAATGATGATGTTTGGAGAAATTCTCTTCTGCTGTTAGCACAAAATGGCTCATAATTCTTTAAAACACTTTGTAAAACACTGAAGTATCCAACTATACCATCAATGCAACACTAAAACAAGAGGTTCGTGTCAGATACTGGGAACACTAAAATCAATGTGTATATGAAAGCCCAAAACACATTCTTCCTGTATAACACCTTGCTTTATAATGTACAGACACATATAAAGCAGTCAGACATTGTGTGTCAGGAGAGCATTGCAGATGGATGCGCAGTTGTTAGAAGCTGCGTGATTGGCTGCAAAGTGGTCACCTGCAGTAGTGTAGTGGAAGGCAGGTGTACTGTGCAGTCTGTCCCTTTGAGAGCACATATTCACACTCACCTGTGTACTTTTACTTCATGCAGTGAAGAAACAAAGAAAATTGGCCAACATAAGCCTAACAAACTGAAATTACTAATTTTTTATGTTTACATTTTTTACAGAACAGTTACAGTAACTTTCTACTTGTCAGACCTACAGCTCACATTTTTAAGTGGGTAAACGCCATGAACCTCCATGGGTATACGCCATGAACCTGCATGGGTATATGCACTACTACTCCTCTGGTGTCCTGCCACTCTTTATGCATTCTGCTTTCTGTCTGCTCTGGTGAGCCAGCATCTTATTTTCACTGTAGGAAAACTGAATATTTAATACTTTATATACAGTATATGCACATATCTCTTGGACTTTCCAAAGTAAATGTAAATGTCAGGTGTGCTTGATATCGAACTTAAAATGACAACGTTTTTCAAGGGCACCCATTACCCATCCACCATATGGTAATGCTTATAGAATTGTAAATTTAGCATTGATTTTTTTAATAATAGAGTACCCTATTTTTGGGACAGTCATATTTAATTATAATTATTATGAGTAATGTAATGTTTTGCAGGCTGCTGCATATTACTACAGGGAATGCACTGACTCTATTTTACAAAGTAGTCCTTATTCACAGATGTCTGTCTCTGAACATTTGCATAATGAAATCCTGAATGTGCAGACCTGAATTAATTTGTAACCAGATGTCAACATAAACTTAAGGGATGACACAGACAACGGCTTGCCTGGGAATAACTGAAATCCAGTGCGTCACTAATGCATTATGCAGTTGTGAGTCCACAACCTGTGCCACAATCAGCACTTGTCCATCACTGATCAGTTCGCCCCAGCCAGACAACATACATCTGTTTTTCCATGCTTTTCATGGTCCAAATATTATTAAAAAACATATATCAATAATATAAGCAACATATATAATATACTGCATAACACACTTAACATTAGTTATTTATGGTTGGGGCAATTTTTGAGAGGCAAAATGTTTTGAGGGGATTTCTCCACATATGTAGCTGCAATATGTACGATTGACTGTCCTCAAAGGCGCCCTCCAAGCCTGGGGCCCCAGGCCATGGCCTTTCCTGTCCTGTTACAGCACCTCTGTTTACATTGAATATTTTTAAGCAAACCGTAATATGCCAACTGGTTTTTTTTTTTTTTTTTTTTTGCAGTTGCTCATTCTAGCAATAAAAATAAAATGATAAAACCAATACTGTTCCAAAGTTAAATCACTATGTTAAACACACGTTTCTAAACTATTTGTAGTTTTGGAATTGCTTGTTAGTATTGTGTTAAATGTAGGTTTATGACTTTAAATGTTTTGACAATAATTAACTTGATGTGGATCTGTAATGAGCCATCATTTAGAAAAGATTGTTGGCAAAGGGCCCTTTAAGCGAATGTGGATACTCTGTTAGGGCCTGTTGCGGTGTTTCACTGACTTTGGACTGGATAATAAAGTGGTAATTTATCTCACTGCTGATACGGAAGTTTTATATCTCCCTGTCTTAACATAGTCTGCTCAATTAATACAGAGGAGACAGACTGGACAAACCACAGAACAGGAGTGCACCGGACAAACATTCAACAAGTAATTACTATAAATTTTCAGGACAGGAAAATCCTGATGTGCCAAAGAAAGATGAGCGGAAACGACTCTATGATTTAGAGTGTATGTAGTCATTTTAACGGCTTACGGAGCGAAGGCAAACAGCTAAATCATTACAGCGAATAATCTTCAGCCACTTAAAAAAAAAGAAGTTTGCTAAAAGAAAAAATCCACTGGAGACATACAAAAACACAAAAAAGATGTAACTGCCAGTTTATCTGTAAGAACAGCTTGATAGACTCAAAACAAGATTTTACCGTGAGAATGCAAACCCTCCTGCCCTGAAATTGACAGTAAAGTATTTATAAAGAAAATATACTGATGTATGAGTTTGTTCTACAAAGAGGGGAAAAAACAGAACGCTAAACAGTACACAGCATTCAACGTTATTCCTTTTTCACAGAACAAGTGCCAGCAAAGTAAAACAAGTAGAATACACTCGTGGATACACACAAGTCTTTTCATTCGTCCTTGTCACAAGTTTCGGCTGGTTTCTTACATTCTGCAATAAAGAGCTGTACTGACACTGTTCGATTCGGGTCATTACTGTACTTGCGGGCACTGTTCTGCATAATAGTTTTCGTTACATCTTAAATGCCTTTGAGAGAAAGCCAGGCAGCTGAATTGTGACACAGGCATTAAGAAAAAAATAAGCTCCTCTCTTGGCTGGTAACGTCGTCTTCGGCTTAAAAGTGACGACAGTGTCAAAAAAAGCCCTCAATTCCTTTATTATTATGATTTTACTTTTTCGAGATATTAAGACGTTAATGGGTACGTATATTTAGCATCGCAAAGCTATCCTGCAACTTAAGTTATCTATTTATGTGATGACGCTGAATGCACAGGTGTTCCAACGTGAAATGATCGTTAGAGATACTGGATGTTCGTGGTGCATGCGGCCGAGTGAGACACAGTCTAGTCATGTCACGTGTTTGTCAAATGTGAGGCTCATATATGGAGGAATGCGTGTACACTACAGCAGCAGAAACTGTCGTTGTGAGCAAATCTTCATAAAAAAAAAACGTTCAATAAAATGACGTGCGTTTTCCGGAAGCAATGGCACCGTCTCTCATGGCACCTGCTCTGCTGTGCTTTTGCAGGGGTGTGACTGCATAACATAAACTGTCTTATCCTCTGTGACTGGCCAGCAAAGCGGTTCTATTCTTGTTTAAGCAATACGATATTTCCAATTCGATTATCAACGAACCTTTTTAATCAACTATATTCAGCAAACCAACAAACTAATCCGATGCCTTGGCCAGCTGCCAACCAATGACCTGGCAGTGACAATGTTTGCTATTTTAAGTGACTTGTAGACTTCCTTCAGCCTCCCCTGTTGGTAGAACCCATTACATTCTTTTTAAACCTAAGATTAAATTTTGTCATAATCAATGTAGCTAATGACACGAGAAGAGAAATTATGGGATTGCTGTTACTGTATTTTGTTTAATTGACATTAACCTTTTTAGTACAATGGAGGAAAAACAAGTCTTTGTGAAACTTACACTGATAGTGTAGTCCACATTTACACAGCACTCAGTAACATTAGTTAACTGATTTTAGTTTGTGTAGTCGTGTTGTTTATTATCCTGTATTTCTTACATTAGGATACAGTGTAATTCATTAAGCAGTTTTGATCAGAGATTTAATGTCTTAAACGAGCATTTGGAATAGGACTTTTGTGTTCATATTCCATTATGAATAGGAGAGAAACTCAGCAATTCAGCTTTAACTTTTGTGGCCGTCGTAGACGTGGTCAGGCAGGTCCCATCACATCCAAAATCACGTTTACTATCACCCTCAACAGAAACTCTGTTTAAGTACACAAATTAAAAAACATGGAAATTATGTAGTGTTAATGTTCGTGGGACTCACACCTCGAGAATGTCACAGTCGTTATACACACAATGTACAGGCCTGTTGTAGGTCTACGTGCAAAAGGTGACCCCATCGGTTCAGAGCTGGGTGCTTTAAAATTATTTTTTGATTAATAAATGAAACTGGAAGGCTTTTAGAATACATATACTGATTTTGGTTAATTTGTTATTTCCCAAATAATTCTTTTAGAATAGCTACTTAAGTATATTATAATGAATGACAGATGAAAATCATAAACTGCAGATTATGCTTAATCACTTGAACAAAGAAAATATTTTATAGTCATTTTGAACTTAAGACACAATTGCACTAATGTTTGACACTGAGAATGTTTAATTTGCAGGGTTGCCAGGCTGATCTTAAAAATAATGCCAGTTTTGCATTTTATATTGTACATTCTACTAGAATCTATTGGTCGAAGTATTGCATGTGGTCTTGTTAGTTTTTCACCTATGTTCACTTAGAGCTTCTAACAAACTGAGTTTGAATAGTTATTCAAACTACCTAAAATATTACATATTTTAATGAATATTTTACATATTCAAAACAACATAATACTAAACCTAATTCATTTTGGAATTGAGTGCTTTGACGCAAAACATAACATTGATGAAAGTTGCTGCGTAAGATTTCTAATTCGGTATAATGACGTACTGGTCGTGCGTTTGAATAAATTTGCAAGGCATCAGTCGTATAAAGCGCGCACACGAAACCCAGTCCTAAAGAGAAATGGACCATATTTTTGGAAAAATAAAAAACAAACTGTTAGGTACTGGCACGCAGAAGGTTGTCACGTAAAGCTGGTACGTGGTCACCGTGTGGTTTATCGTAAAGAGTCGCTCGCTCATGTTGTGTACTTGGAGTCTGTACCAATTTCTTTGCACAATCTTACGAAGACGCAAAAGACATCAACTGCTGATAAAGTTTTGCCGAACATTTTTAAGTTAGACTTTTGGTTTCTTTTATTATTCATATCATAAAGCAACGGGTGAAATTAGACATTTCGACTCCATTTGTTCGTTTACAATTTGTGCCAGAATCAATAATTTGGGGAAAAGAAAGAACGAAACAAAGGAAGGAAGGAATTAAGCAAGTAATGTCCAACTACAAAACAAAGGAAAGGCGCGGCCCTGAGTTGATTTTTTTTTTTCGAGGCTGAAATGTTCTGCAGAAGGAAAAAGCAGCACCACGTGGGCTACTCCATCAGTTCGGTCATATTCCTCTACAGAATAAGACAAGTACCCAGACTGAAATGTATCTAAAATACATTTTAATCTTGCTGAAATTCACAATCGTTACAATGGATTCATCTTTCTCTTTTTATACTTCTTTCTCCTTAAACATACTGTACAGTAATGCAATGTAAAGTGTTTTACATCAAGGCACAAGACATAACCAGTGTGCGGCAAGCCTTGGGGTAGCCCAGCTTTAATGTTCCCCCTCCCTCCTCCACGCAAGACCCAGCAATATGGCACTGAGACAGGCAAAGAGGAGGAGGGGGTGCAGACCACACAGTACAGATGATGCTCTATGTCATAGGAATATTGAAGAACCAGTGCTGTTTGCTTTTATTTTAAATAGATTTGCATATAAAATTAAACAATCAAATATAATTTTCAGATAAATCAGTAATGTGTATTAAGTAAGTGCTGTTGTCATACACCTTATTTGCCAAAAGCAACAACAAAATTAACACCAGGGGAGATGCTGGACGTCGATCCTTGGGAATTGATGCCATTCTTCTATCGAGTGTGTGTGGGGGGGGGTTAAGAGGTGAATGGGGGTTTTCATTTCTCAAAAATAAATGCGATGTTGTCTTGTTCAGAATCTCTGAAAAGAGATGAGAACAGTATTAAAGAGCACCGGGACAGTCTTACGTCACAGATGTCCAGACCCACAATTCCACGTCATGTAACATTTATTCAATTATGTATTTTTTTTCTTAAAGCATAGGCACAGTGTTTCATCTTTAGTGTCATTAGTGACTAAGTGGCTTTTATCTACACAGAGAATGTTGTTTAGAGTACACAAAGGCGTGGCTAAAAGTGCAGGCGAAGAGGATATGAGAGACGGAAGAAGGGGGCGCACAGGAGGGCAGCGTTAATATTCACCATGTCCCTGACGACACCGCAGACTTTCACGCCAGGCTGCGGCAACTTCACCGGCCGAACGCGTTGGAGCCAACGTTGGTGGGAACGAAGTTGTTGCTGCCCATGCCTCCAGACCGACTGAGGAAGTCGGCAAGGCGGTGGGTGACACAGGTGGCCGTGTTACAAGCTCTCTTCTGTGCCGTAATGCTGATGTGGGGGGGTGAAGAGAGAGAGGAGAGAGAGTTTTAGCGGACATTTCAGGTAACACCTCTATCCAAAGTTTACATTTCATCTGTGTCAGTTTCTCACAATGCACACATTACCATAAACAATTTGAATTTTAAATGTCTGACTTCATGAGAAGATGGAAAAACTACAAAGGAGTATACTGAATTGCATCTCTTACCTGGGAATAAGCGAGGTGACTTTGGTGGTAACAATTAATAGTTGCTGTTCACTTAACTGTTTTGGGCTTCACAATATGTTTAAATTTGTACTGGTATTCTCTTTGCAAACAACAGTGATAACAGTAAAAATTACAAGGCCTCTCAGTTCTCAGGGACCAGTTATGCTATGAATAAATAAATAACAAAAAGGTTTCAAGGTAGAAAAATAAATTTATTAAGCAAGAAACATAATTAGTCATGAAAGAAGCACTTTTATTGTGAAATAACCTATTACTTTCGTGTTTAAAGTTACTATTCAGATCTCTAAAGAGGGACAAAAATATTCTAAATAAACCTAATTAGCTGTTTGTAATAATTATTTGGTTAGTCTATGGGCTCATAATTCTCTGCCGGATAAAGGACCCGGAATAGAATGGAAACAGGTAATGAAGTAGTCAGGTTCATTCAGGGTTCCTCTCAAGCACTTGAGGTCGACATGCATCAGAACCAAAGAGGAGGGGGTAGGATAAGTGTGGGGGTATGGGGGGGGAGTAGCTGTTTAATTCCTGTCAATCATCTCCCCATAGGCAGCGTAGAGGTCGCCCTCGGCCACACTCCGCTTCTTTCCCGGCGTGCCCGCGCCCACATTCGTGCGGGGGTACGTCTGCAGCTTGTGCAGTTCCTGCGACAGCTTGCCAAGCACGCATGTGCTCAGATTGGAGCAGCGCTTGGACATGGGTCTGCCCAGGCTGTGGGGAGAGACAGACATGCAAAGACAGGCGCATAGTAACCACGGCATGCACTTGGGCCCCAGTGCAACTACGTTGTGTTAGTAGGGTTTCTAAAGATCCTCATGCATTTTTGCAAAATAAAAAGGCATTGCAACTCACTGCCTGGGGAAGCAAAATTCAACCCCATCTCCACCCCCCCCTACGTTATTTTGTCACCATGCTCAAATGATAGCCCACCTACAGAGATCCTCAGAGCTACTGCTCTCATGCAACTTTCGGAACTTTGTTTGGGAAGTTTTCAAAACCATGCATTCCCTGTTGCTTTTGGCATTCCGGTCAGTGTGCATTCAGCAAGCAAGAGAGGCTTGTGAGCTCAAAAAGAAATATGGGTACGGATATGAGTCCATGCACAAAGGGCTTACGACAGAGAATTAGCTGCTATGAATATAAGTCCCTTCCTCTGGATGACTGGTCAGCCTTTTCTCCGTACTTCTACCTCCTAAGCAAACACTTGTAGTTGACTGTTAATTGAAGCTGGTGTGATACCTCCTCACAAGGTAAAAAATGAGGGTTAAGTACAGCAGTTGACTGCTAGAAAAATAAACACGACAGAACTGCTACTGAACAAGTGCATTTGCAGAGGGTTTAGCGACAATGAAACATTTTCAACAGCTTCAAGGTTTCTCTTCTAACAGGTTGTAAAATTCACTCAGTGTTCATGATGAGTAGCTGGGACTCAGGTGAGGTCTGTACCTGTTTCCGTCACTCTCCTGCTGTTCCACTTCCTCGGCCGTCATTTGCATGAACTCTTTGACGATGGCGTTTAATAACCTTCGCGCTTCATAGTCCGTGAGCATAACCCGATCTGTCATTGACTCTAGAACAGGTCTGGAAGCAAACAGGAAGAGCCGCAGTGAATGTGAAATGCATTATTGGCATTGTGGTAAGGGCAGTCCAGTTGGAAGCACCTTCGCTAGGCTCTGACTATGCAGCTTGTAAAAAGACGCTCTAGCCAGCCCTGGAAACAATCTGCTAAAAGTGCTGCCTTTAAAATGCTGACATGTAGCCAAGTTCAAATTTATAACAGCATCAATATGGTGTTAGGAGTGGTGGAAGGGAGCTGGACACAGCAACCAGGCACATCACTCACATATTTTCTGTAAATGCTACTACATCTTCTCTTATGATTAATACACTAATTCTTTAATGCAGACTTACATGAAAATTGGAAAATACATTTTACGGTAACCTTCCCTAAGAGTCTGTTAAAATAAATAATAACCATGAGTCATCGATTTCATTTAGAGTTGGCTTTTTATAAGACCCATAAGGTTTTTGAGACTCTGGCATTAATTGATATCAAACTGGCTTGTCAGTCGGGGATGAATACTGAGATCTCTGTTAATTCTACTGAGGTGCTGAACACTATATGAGCAATTGTAAATACTCATTCAAAAAGACATAGAATGCATAGTTTGATAGTTGTTTAAAGGCACATTTATAGTGTTCTTTCTTGTATCTACTTTCTTTTGGTGTTTTTGGAAAACCCACTATAGAGTTACGGTCTACATATTTTCTCTATTTCTCATGTTATTCATGCCTGCCTAACTACCTACCTGCTGGCCTGCCCCTCTCTCTCTCTCTCTCTCTCTCTCTCTCTCTCTCTCTCTCTCTCTCTCTTCAAATTGTAGAATATTTTAATAATGTTTTGAGCATTATTGTAACTATATTGTCTGTTACATTTTTTATCCATTTACTTGATTCATGCAGTTGTACACGGTGAGTGTGTGAATCGCATGTTATCATGCTACACAACATACAACTGACACAGTAAAAGAAAAAGCAGTTAAACATGTTCAGGACTTCTTTCTTTTGTTTTTACTGGTTTAAGATGACACACAACAGGTGTGTCTAAGAGTGTTGCCTCACCTAGCAGGTGCAGCCTGTGAGCTCTGTGTCTGACAATGGACCAGAGCATAGACAACAAGGAAGGCAGAGATCTTCAGCATGACCATGGTCTCCTAGACAGAGATGGACACTAATCAGGTGTACAACTTTCAACTGGCCAAGTGCCCACCCTGTCAAACATGTTTAGAGCGTATCCGAAGCATGAACAACTGGTCAGACGTGTATGTTACCGTCGTAAAAGGGAAGAAGTCACAGAACCGCCCAAGCACATCTGTCACAGTTAGCACAAAGTCAGTCTCACTTGCTGATTGTACAATTTAGCATCTGCACGTTTGTGAAGTCTTATATCGCTTCTTCAAAGTTAATACCTCTGGTTTTGTATTGACCAGTGTCGTATTCTTTCTGTTCTGTGCATACAACTTAAATACAAAATAAAAGTTAAGAAGAAAACATTGTGATGCTCCATAGAAACAATAAAATTTTAAAAGAAAGGGAAATGTTCTTCAATGTTAAACCAGACAATAGGGCATTTATGGGGTGATCAGGATGAGTGTCCAGCAGGCTAGCTGGAATGCCTGTCTCTGGCTGCATTAGTATAATGACTTTCTGTGTCCTCTCAGCATTGCGGACAGCCAATTCAACACTCCACACTGCATTCTCATACACCCAAACAGCCGCAGCTACTTGGGATGTTGCAAAGTTGCAGCATCTCAAGCAAAGCCCCTTATGTAAACGTTAACATTTTAAAATATTCCAAATACACTGAAAATACACATGCCTTTCAATTTCCTATGAAAGTTGTGGCACCATACAGATGGCTATAAATGTTAAAATGTTTACTTACTCAGAGTATCGGATCTTCCTGAAAATAAAATTCAGTCAGCTGGGCTTCTTTCAACTTGTAGATCAACTCTGTTGTTTGCAATATCAGTGCACAACCCTATATATCTACCACAATGGTTTGTATATTGACTGTGTAGGTGTTTAATTATCTATGGACAGCCAACCAGGGGGCTGAGCTGTATGTGCCAACCAATCAGTGGCCATTCCTTAGTTCTGGCACACTAATATGGGACATGACACTCCAACTGCGTCATTCTTTGGTCACTAAGTGCTCCATTCACAAAATCCACTAGCAAATTGGATCATTTGATATCTAAATTTACATTACATTTAGGCCATTAATTTAACTGCAGAAAATTGAATGAATGGTCACAGACATCATCTGTACCAATAAATATTTTACAAACTTCCAAACGTGTGACATCGCCTTCTCTGGTATTTTTCAAACGCCTAATCAATAGGTCCCCTACACAGCTCTGGCTGTTAGAGCCATCTTCTGTCAGAGACCGCACATAGCAAGTTCTGACAGTACATTACGATAGCAGAATTCAGTTACTAATTTTTATATATACTATATATATAATTTGTTGGAAATTGATAAATTATTATATTACTTTATTAATAACCTGAAGTTAGGACGTATATCAGTTGTTTATATTACTTAAGATAAAAATCCCAATATTTGGTTCCACTGTATAAAAATCCTGGTTATCAAGTTGGGGTTTAGTAATAGCACTACTGCCATAATATTTGTGTTCTTCAGGTTATCTGCTTGGTTTTGTTTTATATCATCACAGACTTTCCCTGCCTTTACAAATCGTGTTTCAGACCCATCACAACGTGTCTTACTTCTGGCTGTTGGTTAAGGCATGACAGAGCCTTTTCATCTGAAAGGCTCGCAGCTTTCCTTTGTGTCTAGGAGGGACCGTATTAGTTTGAAGGAGTTATTGAAGATCGCGTTTCGATAACGACAGAGCTGGATCATCACAGAAGCTGGTGCGAGCATGGCATGCTTCCTCGGACTGACTGGACCTGCGGAGGTGTGCGACAAATGAATTTCGGTCAACAATTTCAAACGCAGCCGAGGATTCACACCAGCTGTTTGAGAGCGCAGTCGCCTACGTCTGGCAAGTTTCGCCCTTTCTTAAGTAAAACTTTTAAATCGATACAGTAACCTTTCAAATGCGCTCTTCCTCATCACATAGTTCATCCAGCATGGTAAGAAGCATTACATGTGACAACTTCTCTGAAACGCGCTACATAATAAAGACCGCATTACTAATTAGAAAAAGAGCAAACGCCCATTCCATTAAATGGAACAATCCCAAAACATTTTGTAGCAAATTTCTAATGGAAACTTAGATTTAATGGCTGTGATATAATGTTGTAGTACAGAAATATCAATATAGGTATAATTAAATTATTTTGTAACTTACATTTGACGTAGTAGTAAATATAATTGATTTTATTTTTAAAATGTAAAATGTTAAAATTCTTAATGAAAAAGAACACAACCAGTATAAACCCTGCGTATAAAACCGTGTATACTGGAGAACATATATAGGTTCAAATATTTATTTTGTGTTTTCTGGACCGTTATAGTTAAAATATCGTTACGGTTGAATAAGGAACCTAGGAATAATAATGCACACAATTACAGTTTGTTTATTTGTATTTATTTGGTTGCCAGTTTCCGAGACCTTTCCAAAGTTTTATTGCATTGTTTGTGTTTTTAGAAAATGAAAGAATTAACTGTAGTAATTGAGCAGCAAACAACGAGCGCCAGTCCCGGCTGTCAGACAATCGCACCGCCGTTTAATAAGAGCTGACCGGTGTGGACGCAAAGTCTGCGCAACCACAAATCTATTAATTTGTACACGAATGTTCCAGCCTTTGTGTGTTCTCCCTTAGTACATTAAAGGTAATGTTTGAACACCTGCAGATTATATACAGAGGGGTAAAAGGCAAGGCATGGAGACTGGCTTTTAAGGGACCTCTTTACCTGACAGGGGAGACTAGTCATTATCTATGGCCACTTGCGAAATGCAACGCTACCTCAAGCGGAAACTGGGAACGTTTGCATTGTGGGTCCGAGGACATTAAGGAAATTAGATTTAATCGTTGAGTGTTGGACATCGATCACTGCTCCATTGAGAGCCCGAGCTTGGGAAATCTTTTTCATATCTGTGTTCTTAGTGGCTTAGATGATAATCTCTTTCCTCTGGTTTACTGGTTGTCGGTTGAAAAAAAGTATGGTGGGAGAAAGATCACATTATTAATGGCGTTTTTGATGTTGTGCTATTTATTATTTATTCTTGTAAATAGTAAGTACACTGGTGATACTTATCACAAGTTTATGGACAATTCATATAGGATGTTAAGACAAATGTATCATACATACATAGAAAATGATGCCTTGCTATAAAGTTCTGAAATATTTTAAACATTTCTTTAAAGGTCTTTTAGAATTTAATGATTAAGTTTGCAAAATACACAAAGCTGTGATTACACTGTAATCTAGGGACAAACAGCAGGATACTTTAACACAGATGTGGAAATAGACATTTTTCCAGATGTAAAATTTTCGTTTCCCAAGCAAAAATAATACTTGTACTGAAAGCTGGTAAACTTTCCAGAAGGTTTAGCTCAGGGGCGTTTCTAGCTATTGAAAAGATCAGGAGCTAAGTCAAGTTTGGCTGAGGCTTGTCTGTTGCTTTGCTATTAAACCCCTCTTTTTCAAGGTGAAAATATTCGGGGCTAGGCTTAAAATAATATAGAAGACCCCAATGACTGGACCTAAAGATGCCACTGGTTCAATTTCAGGAAAAATGGATTCAGACATCTGAAACAATACTCCCACAATAAGTTACAAACCAACAAGTACCTGTAACAACTTAAAATTCAGATCAAAACATGCCGTAGACTGTCGGAATGTGACCTCCTGACCTTTAAGAGAGTCACATCCTTAGGAGAAAACTAGTCTCTTTATGGCATGAAAAATACTTTGTCATGTACTGTATTACATTATATTTTGAAATTATGTTATACAATGCATCTCATCAATACATGCTACTGTGTAAGTAAAAAAAGTAATAAATGTAATACAAACTAATGAAAAGATCCTGCACGTAAACATGTGAGTGAATTCTCTAATAAATAATAGGAAATGACATTATGTCAACCAGCAGACCAAAAACGAATCAATGGACCCACTCAAGAAGGAGAGGCATTCAGTCACAATTAGTCAAAATTGAATGCGAGTACCGCAGAGCTGATTTGAGTACTGGGTGTGCCCTTCCTTGGATGTATTGAGTATTTTAAAAGAATCTGTGACACATTGTAGACACTAATAATGTACACTAATAAATACTTTGTACCATGTCAGGTCAGGAACTTTGTACCTACACCTCTCACCCAAACCTACGGCCCTCCTCATTCCTGTATCCTAAGATCAGCTCTTATTAGCTCACAGCATGGTAATTTTCCACTGACTGTCATGTCCAGATTTGCTTTGGAACTAAATAATTAATAGGGTTGGACGGTTTCAAGCTTTCAACTGGAAACCACTGTTCATGAGGGGAAAACAGAAGATCGAGAAAGTGAAGTGGAAAAGAAAACACTCTCAGTGGGAGAGCTGGTATAGGGCAGACCCAGAGAGACCGATTTCAATCATCTGACAGCGTGCGCACACACGCACACACACACACGCACACACACACACACACACACACACACAATGCCAGCCCATATGACAGGAAGGAGGAGCAGATCAGTAATCACATGAGGACTGGTGAACATAAGCGCAGGCAGCATTTGGCAGGCAGCCAGAGTGTGAGATCAGGACTTACTACAACAGGAAGTTTTTTTTGTAATAAAAGATATGATATTCAGCTATGATGCCCTCCTGCCTCTTCTCCGTCTTTATCAATGAAATCTCGGGTTCAGGTAAGACACACCAGGTCAGAAGGTTTCACCACTTAGTAAGTGACAGATGTTCTTCTCGGTGATGCTGAAGGTCAACCTTGTCCCAAAACGGTCAATATATTTCACTTGATGGTTTATCTTCAAAATTGTCAGTTACAGCACAGCACAGTCAACATGTGGATTTATAAATTCTTGTAATCCAACATGCTAGTGCTTAAAAAAAAAAAAAACAAAAAAAACAAGTGGGCGGCGGCTCACTAACGCACTCAAGAATGGAAAAATCCTTCTACTGTTCACATTTTTTAATGTTCAACTCGGAAAGGGTTACCAGATTCCATCCTGTGGAATTATTTAACATGGAAAGTGGGTGCAGTTAATGAATGGCGTTAAGCCTTTGTGGAGTATGCACCATTGTTCATGTCTGCATGGACAAGATGTGAGGTTGGAGGAACCCTGGAGAAAACAGTACAACTTCTGGCACATGTACTATCTCTCCCACAGACAGGATCTATCAGCGTGGGTTTGTTGACAGACAGTCTCACTGAGGCACCAGCAGCCATCACACCGATAGAAGGAAAGAGTCCGACAACAACATGCCTAGATTTTAAAACACGTAGCCAAAGCCATGAGTCTGTTCTGCATTTTCTTTACAGACTCAGGGGCACAATGTTAAGAACAGTAAACTAATTTGTCAGCTTGCAAACTACAACAAAGCCAGAGGATTCCTACTCAAACCCCGACCTTCACCACATAAGAAGAAACACATAAATTCAGAGATTCAACCATTTATTTACACCATCAGCTTAATTACAGCTTTTGCTCATGCATTTCTTTACCCAAATGTGTGAAATATGTATTGTGTGTAGCTCTGTGATGTGTGCAATGCTGAAATTCTCAAAGCTGTTTGGTTAAAATTTTGCCTGAGTTCTGATCTTGGTAGTGTGAATAGGATTAATATGAATTCCTTATAAAACAGAAACTGTGTACAGAGGTATGCCCATGAAAATCATACACCATCTGTTTGTAACGCTGATTTTTGACATTTTTTTTAATTTAAGGTTACTCATTTAAGTCTGTCACAGTCTAACCTTTTTTGTGATTGAAATGTTTCACTTTTCATTTTTCCACTCTCTTCCAGCCTTTTGTTCTTAATGTAGTTGCAATACAAACTACTGGTAATTCTGAGTGGCAGTGATGTCATTAATGAATGTCTTCTGCATTAGAGTGAGGCGTTTCCACAGCGACTCTCTCTTCCTGTTTCCAAGACAATGACCAATATGGGAGACACAGAAAGGCACGATATGACTGCAAAAACTCCATCCCTCTTTTCTCCTTTTTTTCTCTTATAGACACTGTTGTCAAGCAGAAAGGGAAGCCTTTGAACCCCATGCACCTAGTAACAGACCCCGTACCCGACATCACAAATCAAAGTTTTGGAGACTACTTCATCAAAAACGTCAGCAAGGATGTGGAGGTGGCCACCAGCACCTGGCCCCTTCTCTACAACACTCTTCTGCATCTACGTCGGCTGTTACACAATGCATCCAAGCTATACATCTTTCCTCCTAAAGGTCATCGAGCAGTTTTCTTAGGGCAGGACGGACCACTTCCCACGTCACAATATCGATTCTTAATTGGACGGAAAAGAAAGAAGGCCCGAAGACCAATACTCCCAGGAGAGCCTCATCTTCTCTGTGTCTTCGAGCTTATTATTGTGGATACAGAGGGTACTACTAACCTCCTCCGCTGGGTCATGCTACACATGCCCCTCTATTCCACCATCCAAGGTTAGGCTATATAAGGAAAGCTTTATAGATTTCATTATAGTATGAAACCTCCCACACAACACTATAATGTCACTCCTCTTAATGTCAATACAAAGTTACCAGTTTTAGCCAAGTTGTTAGAATGAGTTGGAGTCATTTGCAAAAGGCTGTAAAAAATCTCTCTAATGCAGTATGGTACCAGTTGCAGAATTATTTTAAAAGCAGAGCAGCCAAACATCATTAAATACACAAGTGCAACTGTTTAAAATAAGTTAAAAATATGCAACATAATGTAGTGACATCAACCACTGAATTATAAAGCGCTGTAAGGCATGTTAACATCATAAGTGTCTGATTTTCACCCATACAGAAATCAGAAATGCCACAGCAGCCGATGCAAAGCAGTGCTTTAGCTGTGGAAAGAATAGAACACGAGTCAAGTTGTCATTAAGTCCCTTTGGATAAAACTATTCAGGTGGATGGATGAGTAAATTTAAAAAATAAGGGAAGCGTAAACAGGAATATGTTTTTGGCAAGTGCAACGAAAAAACACCTCTGGAGAGACAACCATGTCCCCTGACTGAAATTATAAAGGAGACTCTCCTAGTGACAGTGAGATGAGGAGCTGCAAACTGCCCTGCCTCGAACCCGGGCTGGAGACCTTGTATGTGGAGACCAGGCTGCATGAGGCCTTGTGATTCCACACTATTGTCCCCCTGCGCATCATTCATGTCACGTGAGAAGATCGGACCCAGTGATAGGTAACAGCGTTCCTCGTGGCTTTAGCATCATTACTGACCTTTCATGAGGCCCACTTCCATGAGCTGGAACCTTTTTCCTTAGGGTAGTTCCTGAACAGCACCAGAAGGGAGGCCTTTCTACCCATCTCAGTGGGCAAGCCGACCTTTTACAGAAGTAGAACGGGAAGTCCACATGTACCTTTTCCAATATAATACCAGTTAGTACTTAAGGAGTAACTTGTGCATTTAGGTCTACTCAATAACAGTAGAGGTGGTGGATCTTAAGAAAACGTAAAAATTCTTTTAAATTTTAGACCAAACAATCACCAGTAGCAGAAACTTGTAAACACTGTTATAATTATGTTTTTAATAAAAAAAATATATATATTTTTTACATTGTTTAAAATCCTGTCTGATGACACGTATACAATAGACATGTAGGAGTATTTGTGATTCTCCGTAGCAATGGGGCGGAGTCATCGATTCCCACTCATCTCCTAAAGTGTCCTGACCCATTAGCAATTCAAAAGTACAGTACAAGATGGAAAAATGCAATTAGTGGGTGTATGAGAAGGTGGCCAGCATGCCGCAGTAACGTTTTAATGTTCTGTATTGATCTGATGGTTGTTTTTAACGCCAGAAACCTTTTGAGTTCTAATCACGAAACCAAGACATCATTTGCTTTTCGTGTCATTAGAAAATATTAAAATGCCTAAACTTTAATTACTCTATACATAAATATTCATAAAATGTTTCATTAGCAGCTAATATTTAGAATTTTAGCTGAGCGCTTCTAGAGGGTACATTTCTGAAAATGCATTTAAATGTGATTGAAGTTAACGTGTTGCTGAAAATTAAAAAGGCCAAAATGGGCAGTGGGTGACTGCAAGTGCACATCCTGAACCGGTACGGTTTGTGCTCTTAATTTGGACAAGAAAACATCGGGTCAATAACAAAAGTTAAGCCTTTCTTAGCAGGACAACTAGATTGTAATAGCATCACACCTCAGCAAGCAAGACACACAAAATTCACAAAAAAATCCATGACATCACAAAACATCTCAGAACATTCCGGTAGAAGGCAGAACTAAGGTAGGAAAACTAACTACACTCCATCCACCATTCTCCCATAATCCTTAGATAAAGTCATTCAAAGCACACAATAGAATGAATCAGCTTTCCATTACCTGTCTCTGTCTCTCTGTGTGTGTGTGTGTGTGTGTGTGTACTTTGCCTACACACACACATACACAGCATGTGTGTATACATTTTATATTGGCGAAGTAACCAAGCCCATTAACATCAAGTCAATAAGCATCAGCATATTTAAGATTGTAAATTAATAAATTGTTTTTCTTCCAAATAATATATTTCCAAAATGCCTTTTCCATAAATATTCTAAAATTTATTTAGAGCTCTTAATACTAATAAAAAGTGAACAAAAGTCTTCACAATGACATCATCTGATACGTAAGAAGGAGAGTTCTCTTTATTGTCTATGGTCTAATGCTTAAAGCACAGGTCAAATGGTGTTACAGAAATGGCCGTTGCAGGGACCTGGTGACATTCATTTTCAGTGGTATTTGTTATAATTTTTTATACAGTAAAAACTAAACAAAAAAGTCAGTAAAGACCGAGAAAAAGAGAAATTTGAAAAGTGCATATTTTTCAAATGAAGTCCTAGGATACATATGCCTGCCTTACAATTGTGGAAATTCTCAGAATAAATTTTATATATCAGAAAAACATCAAAACAAATATGAAAAAATCTACCCAACATCCATCTGCTTTAATAATTTTGCTTGGCTCCTACCCACAACAGGCACAAACCAGTTAGAATAGTCCCAACTGGTGCTACAAAATTTGTGCAGACACCTTACAGCATCGCCAATCTATTAATTGTCTGCCGATCAATCCATTCAGGTAGTTTCACAAAGTTCAAAGGCTCAGAGGTCAAGATGTAGTCCTGGTAACAAAAACACACCGGCTTACTGAACAGAACTGTGGCATTATGGAGTTCTGTGCCTAACTGCCTGATTCGTAAAAGCCGTGTTTATCTATCTCGGTTCCCCCTCAGAGGGATCATCTTGACAGCGGCGTGCTCAACTGAAACGCATTGCCAGAAAATGCGGTATCTGTCCACACGGCCTGCTCTGTCCCGTGGCGCCTTGACACGTCTGTCTGGAGAGCATCACTCGTCTCCTGTGCAGCTCATTTGCTTGTGAAAAATCTTTGGCCTTGATTATTCTCCTTTCTGCCCTTCTGTCCCTCTCCTCGCCTCTCTACACTTGGATAAAACTAAACGTGCATCTCTAAAAGGTTTCAGGAAGTTAAAATAAATAACTTTTTTTCAGCAAAGGTCTAGAATAACTACAAAACAAACTGAGAATCTACAGCCACCCAAGAAAAAAAAAAGGACAAATCTCCCTGATACATTCTAATTAAACTACACATACTTGTCATTATTGTTCCAATTGTTAGAAACAGACTTGTAAAGATTAGTGTTTTCTAGGGTTGGTGTTTATCTTCAGAATTTCAACTTGACACTGCAGAGCTTTCTGGTGTCAGAATACCCAACCAACAACTGGCACCTGCCTTTCCTTCATCTTTTGCAGGTCAATAATGGAGGAACGGAGAAAAGGGGTAAGACAGGGCATGACGGCATCTGTTTTGTTTGGTCAGGCTTGCCGTGCAAGTACTGTGAGGTTACCTTCCATCCTCACTTCAGCCTCCCTGCCTGTTGCCCAGGCTCTGCTCCTGCAAAAGTTGCTCGCTCACACATCTACCCGTATTGTAGCAAAGCCGTGCCCGTCACCTGCAGGCATGAGACCCCTCGGGTAGACCCCTGCCAGAGGAGAGGGTGGCGAAGAGACCCTCAGCAGCAATGCCAGCAACATATGGTGCTGTTCATGTTTGTAATGTTCTTCTAATAAAAAAATAAAACAGTCCTTCAACGACTCCCCACCTAAGTGGCAGCAATATTACAGAGGTCTACACAAATACACCTGAGAGATCAGAGGTTTAAAGGTGATGTTTATGACACAGTAAATTGCAATCACAGTGTTCTCCTGCCCTGGCCTTTTCGTTACGTGTGCAGGATTACACGTGCGGATGCCACAAAAGGTTACAACCACTCACAGCTGTGGATCTTCAGAGAAATCAATAAATTAACTGCTTTTATGGCATAACAAGGAGGAGGCTAAGATGGCACGACAGAGGTCCGATGCAGTGTGTACCCTCCACCTAGGGAGAGAAAATTAAAAGACTACTGCATTGTTTGGCTGCACGGCTGCACATACGTCCGCCCATACTGTACATGTTATATAATACAAAGTGTATTTGGTTGTGTCGTCCCACACTTGCCAATGTTTAGCATTTATCAGTGAGTTCAAACAAAACATGGCGTGAAGAACTGTCAACCAATGGGAGGAACAGCTCGGGTTGGTACCTGCTGTTCAAGTTAGACAATGTCACAGAGTAAAAAAAAAAATATACATGAAAGACAATAATATATAAAAAAAAAAATATATATCTGACATTTGGAAATGGGATGAAAATTCCCAGTCCATTATCCCCAATATATGTAAAAATAGAAATGCATTTTGAAATTTTACTAATTAAAAAACTATGCAGATACCCTGTTAAAAAGAATAAAACCTTTCTGGTAGTAAAAAGGGCACATTTTGCTTGTCAAAATGTTTTTAACTTGAAAGAAGTTGAAGATGCTGATAAATGGGGTGTGTGTGTGTCACGGTCACGTGAGTCCCGCTCTCCAGTCAGGAACACGGCTGGTCAGAGAGCACAAAACACACGTGCCTCATGCCTTATGGACAAAAATGGTATACTCCGGACAGGGCTACAGAGGCCAGGATGAGTGCAAGATGAATATGTCTACACCCAGAATAATTACCTTACTAAAAATAGCATCTTATGTTATGCTAAGTGCAAGGCATTTA
>JABJVR010000007.1:11991969-12027158 GCA_025773905.1 Chitala chitala | reverse complement strand
ATATATATGATATATGTGTGTGTAGACAAACAGCTCAGCTAGGATCCATAGCTCAGAGCATAATGTTTTCACACAGTGTCAAAATATATATATATATGTAATATAACTCATAATCTGCTTTGCTTGACTCAGTTCCAAAATAAAATCCTACAGTAACATTTAGCCTAACTACCTTTTTTATTGTTCTGGATATACTGTAATATTAACGTTAGAAAAGTAACCTTGTTGAATTTTTTATCCCTCATTTAAGACGTCCTGTCAACAAAACTACATAAAACAAAAACTATCTTGGTTCATTTAAGGAGGTATAAGAAAAGTTTCTACTGGGCCACTTCGTAACATCTTCTCATCTCTGCCTTCAGGCCCCTCTGGGCCCCCTCTGACTTTATGATACAGCCAGTATAAACTTTTAAATTAAACAAATTCAAAGGAGATATTCGTTATAAGAGCTGTTTATCAAGCAGTCTTTGCATAATTATAAAGAACACACAACTAGGGAGATTTATCCTGGAAAGCTCTTCCATAATTTAATGAGCATTATAACGTATTAGTTATATAGTATGGAATGCCAGCTGGGTGTGTCAAATTACCCAGAGTGCTTTGCTCTGTGTTCTGGAAGCACCGCATTTCTGTGGCTCCAAACGCCAGTAACGTGTGCTGCGATTCCCTGCCACTGACATGCTGAAGTCAGTCATTAGTCAGTCAATGTTAGACACGTGTCAAAATTACACCTGCACCAACCCCACCCCCCTGGGCACCCACGGAGGGAAGCAAAAGGCTGTGATGTTAGCAACTACGTAACCATACACACACACCACGACAAACCCACAGGCACAAATTACATAACCATATTACGAGCAAACACACTGGTGGAACCTACAAAAACCAACAAGCTACAGGCTGCTAATATTACCAACACTAAGGGAATCGTTTCAATTCTGACTATAATTTGCTGAAAAAGTAGCCCATTTGGTCCCGCATCCTACACCTTGGCCATTTATATAGCCGAGCGCATTATAGTTGAATATTCAGAGAGGAAACAGACATTTAGAACTTTGCCAAACTGAATGTGAAATGTGCTGGTCATGAGTTCAGCTGGGCTCAGTGTTATTCCGCCCTCCAGCAGAATGACAATTATCGGCCTATTATTTATTTTCAAAAGTTCATAATTACCAGAAATGTCATCATGCCTTTTTTTCTATAATGGCATGACAAATATCACGAAAAACAAACGGCAAACAATACATTTCAGCTGGACTTGAAAAACAGGATGGTTTAACTCATGCTGTGTTAAGCCCCAGCCAAACTACTTACGTTGTCAAGTACCGGTCTCATTTCAAATAATCAACAGCATGTTGAAACCAAAACATTTAACTGATATACTGTTGTGTCTCCGCTTTGGGTTTAGAGGGTCGAATGCAATACAGAGGCCACACCAGGAGCGGTACACCACTAATGATGGGAAGCATCCTGTAAGACAAGACTTGGCCTGCTGGTGACATCACACGTGATGCTCACATGCAGAAAAGCATTTGACTGCAGCTACATGGGTCCAGAAAGCCCACCACTACCTCACTAAATCCCCTGCATGCTGTCTGCCATGTCTTTACCCCAGAGAGACTGCGTTAGTCCACAGCAACACGGGGCGATTAATCAAGAGAACAACGGATTCTCGCAGGCCATTAAGACCCAACGAGAACATCTAAATGCTCGTCTGAGCTTTCACACCAATAAACAATCGCAAGTTTTAAAAGTGTGGAAGTTTCATATCTCCAACCAATAGTCAACCAAACATACTGCCTCTAGAAATCTGGCCAGGATACACTGTGTGCGGCTGTGAGCACGTCTCACATTTTGAGTGCGTTTACAATCCGCATTCACCGTTTGGCTGCACTGAAAAGCGAACTGGTACTCTTACAATTACGCTGGAAACCACTGCCATTGGCAGAATATCATAACAGCTTCTGCATAAAGACTGCTGTCTTAGCCTTTTAACCAGCCGCTGTCATGCACGCACTAAAAACATGTTGTGGTAAATCACCCCTAATGACATCTTTCATCATACTATGCAAAAAAGGTCTTGACTGTATTAGTACAATCTCTGAGCTAAATTCAACTTCAGTACCATGTGACTGAAAGAGCATTTCTTCCTTTAGCGCAAAACGTGTCATGAAGGTTGAAGGCTTCTTCGTGTGAATTTCAGAAAAAGTAAAAAATCAAAACAAACATGTTTAAGTAGAGTGGCAATGCTGTTGCTTAGTGAAGGCATTTTCAACCAGCAAAGATGATCAGTCTCACCGCCCTCTACCACTATTTAACTACATTTTTCTGTTCCACATTTTGCCCTTAAAACAATGAGGCAATTGTAAATTCTCACGTGCCACGATGCTTGCTATTAAAATGTGGAAAACGTGAAATTGAACAAATATGATATCCAAAACATTTAATCAATATAGACCAAAACCAAAGACCATATACATTTACATTCCACACCTGGTATGCACCACACCAAATAAGGCCACATAAAGGCAGGGTTTCAGCTGAGTCAACTATGAAACCAACACAGAAAAAGTCCTCCCTTTGTCATCTGAAGAACGTCTTCTTATTTATCTGGATCATTTGCCTCATCTGAGAAACCAGTCAGATTAAGAGCCGTTTGCGTGCTGAAGTGTGAAAAGCACAATTCAGCAGCAGTTACAAGGAGGGGATCATGGCACAAACAGTGCCCTGCTCTGAGAAACATCTAACTCAGTTCATTAAACTGCTCTGTGAAAACAGAGTCCATTACCTGAACTTGTTCAAACATACAGCAACGACACGATCCTAATAAAACAGAAATGTTCGCCTAAATTATTTCATGGTTAGAATCCATATAATCCACCCTTGTGGAATTACAGAATTTTGTAATGCTTGGTAACAAGTGGAAGGGGGGGGGGGCATTTAGTGCCTTTGTTTGTGAATATGTGCCATTATTGGAGCTGCTGTTATTACTGCCACAACAAAGTGACAAAAACATGCTACATGCGCAGCTGTGTGCATTTGCATGTGCGTGACTTCAACTAGCTAAATTCAAATACTACTCTAAAAATAATATGCAGACGTTCTTAATGCAGCCGCACGCAGCCAGTCGTGCGGAGCTCCTGGGCAGATGCGGCAGCTGAACCCAGACAGAACTGAACACGGGTCAAACTGCATGCTCTTAGCTGTGCGGAGCGAGACTGTGCCATCAGAGCCACCAATGATCACAGATCAATGGCCACCCCGCATTAACTCCGTCAGCTGCCCATAAACATCAGATTGAAAATCCAGAGCTCAGATTGTCCTGCTCTGCTCCAATGCAAATCAAGAACATCGATGAACATACTGGCACAGAGCTCCTGTCCTTGGCTGTTCATTATGAAACGGAAAAATATTGTGAAAGAGAAGAGTACATATAGAGTTATAATCACAGCCGTGAGCCAGTCGTGGAGTAGGAAGCAATTATTTGGTACTGGAGTGAGGAAAAAAAAAAGTGCCAATTCTGACTAAATGTACTGTATATTGCAAAGTCTTTTCAGTGTATCAGTCGACCCCCAAATATAAAGGGTGTAATATAGGTCTAGGTCTATACACACCAGATAAGTCAACCCCAAAAATGTTCAACTTTAGGGCCTAGGCTGGGCCTACGGACTCCTGCACACTGACACTCGGCCTTAGCTAGGCAGCAGAAGTCAACAAATAGTCCTGTTTCACATAAAATTATAAATGTTTTACTTACTGTAACATGTTATGACAGGTTATTATACAATTAATCAGATTTAAGGGCAGTGCTGTAGAGTCAGAGGTATCGTAAATCGAGGAGTCAGAGTCGAAGGTTTTGCGTACCGACCCCAAAGCCCTAGTTATACAGATCGTGTTTATTTGCAGCATGAAAACAGGACTAGCCTAATCTCTATTCTATGAATTTTACCAGATGCCCCTGCCATACAAGACTGCATTTTTACTGTTCTCTGAAATTACCCGTGATGTCCTATAGAGTGTATGACTCCATGTGCATTACACATCATAAGGAAAATCATGCCCCATGGCAGCAAGATCATGACACACACACACACACACACAAAAACTGAACGTTACAAGTACACGCGCACGTCTGCACTGCTGTGCATGTAACATAAATGTCCCAAACTGACCACTTCCTCATATGTAACGCAACTTTACCTGAACAGGTGCAAATGTGCGCATGTTCCAAAAATACATTTTGCCACCAATACTCACATAAAAGAGGCACTATTATATTGCCCTGATTTTTAAAATAAATTTGGCTAAAGCTTGAAGAATATTAGCTTTACTTGGCTTAAAGACTACGCATATAAAATAGATGTTCAGTTGCAGGATTCTTACACACAGTGGCCCCCAAAGAGTATTTGGACACTTAAAGTAGCCATGCTTAAAAATGTCAGACATTTTCGTTCCTATCTTTGTGCAAACAAATGATGCTAGACTTTTCTCAGAACCAGCTTCACTTTTCTTAACAATTTTAACCATTACTGTCAAAGAATTGCTGCAAGATCATCTATAATGAGGTATGAGTCAATTACAATTAATTATGGAGACACAAGTGTTTTAAATAACAGGTATAATTCATCATTACATTATCTATGAACATGTTCCACTGAACTTGAGAACCATAATGGACGTGTCCATTTTTTATTTTGTACAGCATATTTACTGATCTACGATTCAAAACCTAACCAAAATGTTTTTGTTAAATGTTTTGCTCCAAAGGCGTGCTAACTTTTTCCTTTCTTTGACATACATCCTATTTGGTTTCACATTTTGTTTTGCAATTTATAAAATAGACATTTTTAAGCATGCCTTAAGGGTCCAAATACTTTTTGGCTTCACACAGCATTGCCAAAGAAAAAGTCCCCGTCACGATGTATATTTACTATACATTAAGATAAGTTTTCGCAGCCATCGTACCACAAATACAGCGATTTCATGAGATCAGAGGTAACCTCTATCGTTGTAAAGGTACATTGCGTTTATCAGTGTTAAAGTTGATTTAGTCTCGCGCACACTGACTCGCTCCATAATATTCTTATTGTACAACATACCACGTGTGAAACCGTTCAACTGGAAGAAAGTTAATGACACTTCAGAAACTTTATTCGAGGTTTAAGACCCATTACTGTGAGTGTGCGACTGCAATAAAATTATGTAAGATGGAGGGCAATAAACTGAAAGTGAGGGCAGCTTTTGCAGTACAGTATGGTTATGTAATAAAGGGGGGGCATTGATTGGCTATTAGTTTAACTGTTAATTCAGTTTTGTCGGTACGTTTTCAAATATTTCGAATTGGGAAAAGATTTCACCTAATGTTGCAGAAAAAAGCGAAAATCTGAGCAGTGACAAAGACACTTTCAAAAAACGTTGGATGCGCTTTGGGAAAACTGCTGATGTCTGTGTCAGCTCTGAAATTTCAAGTTACCTTTTATATACACTTCACAGTACGTTACACCCTTAGCCATGTAATTGTGTCGTTTATTCAGCAAACATTTAACATTTTTTAAATTGTTCTGGCCATTCTTTACAGCCAGACTGCGCTCTAGCTACATGACTTCTCAACTTCACAGTGCCTATTTAGAATCAGCGTTAAAACCTTTAATATCCGTACAGTACCCATACATAAGGTTCACTAATGGATACTATTAAAAGACCATCTATACTAAAACTAACTAAACTTTACAGTACTAATAGTACATATCGTTTTTCCAAATTGGCGAAGAGAAATGTCTCAAAGACCTACCTGTTCTTTGGAAATACAAGGCAGTGAAGGTCTTCGGGACCCCTTACAACTGCCATAATAGCTGACTGAAGTTTCTCCCAAAGAAAAACAACTAGATCGTCTCCTGGGTCTGATCACCGGGACCTTCTCCTCAATGTTAGGGATTCTGTGCGGTGCATCCCTGGATGGGTAACAGCAATCAAAACCGAGCGCTAGCAGAGCGCCGGTTACTCCTGCGAGGCACGATAGCAGGGGTCTCAGACTCGAAGACAAGCACCCAAGGCTAGTGTAGGACACAAGCCACACCAAACTGGTGAAGACCAAGATCAAAACACTGTGTCTGAGTTTCAAAGTGGGAATCAGTGTCAGTGAGCCCACGCAAAGCAGCACGGACATCAGTCTGCCCACCAGGTGCATCTCCTGTTCATCGTCTTCCCGCTGCAAAAAGTGTAAAACCAAAAAGTCTCCAACAAAGCAAGACGCTGGCAATAACAACAACCAGAGCCTGTAACTGTCTCTCTTTTTCCTCCTTAAATAAAACGTTAGAAAGAAAAACGCACAACCTATGCTAAATAGTGGACTGATCGACTGTCCGAAGCCCACGAGAAAAGTGAACGGCTCCAAGACGCTGTTTCCACTCTGTAAGCCCCGGCATACGAGCAGCGACGCAGTGAGAACCGCAAACGCGCTTAAAAACAGCAAGGAAACCCGAAACCGTTTTGATCCGAAAAAAACAACATTGCAACATTGTAACACTTTAAATAAAACGCCGTTCTGATGGTCCTGCTTTAAAGGGGTGACGCAGCTCTTCACATAGCCGTTCCTGAAGCTCTCTGTGCTGCTTGCAACACCAGAGCCGTCGTGGTTTTTTAATTTACACTGGAAAATATCTCCCTCTTCTTTCAAAGCCATAATTCCATTGTATATTCTTAGACGGTTTCCTTTCCCACTTTTTGTTTAACTTATTCGCGTGTTAATATATTACTAAACATGCGTCCCATAGCCAATGAAACGTACTCGAGCATTTTGGGTAAAATGAAAAGATGGAAATGTTTTCCCCCGATGCAGCTCTCCCTACCGCCGCCTATGTGTAAAAATCATACGCAATAAGAGCCATGAACTCGCTACAGCCGCCGAGCTGCAGCAGAGCAAGTTGCGCCCAAGTGGATAAAACACGTTTTTAGTGGAGTACAGGAGACTGAAAATAATTGCGTAACTACTTCCAATTGTACTTTCTTACAAGACGGAACCATAAGCAAAACAACATGTCACATGATGATATGAAGAAATGGAGAGTTGGGATAATTGCAGAAATTAACAGCCGTATCATATTTGTGATACAAAAATATCATATATGTAAATGAGTAAATTATTTCATTTTTTTATTTTCTCAAAAGATCCAATAAACACTTCAGTTGCAAAAAAAATTGCAAAAAAAAAAAAAATCTTGTATTCATAATGTGAAATGCTTCTTGTGTACTTTTCAATATATACCGACAACTCAATATATACCGATAACAAAAGATGAATGCAAGATACATTTTTGGCATCCACAATATGTTTCATCTTACATTGTCATTGAAAAGTACACAAGAAGCATTTCACATTATTCACGTTACGTGTTAGAAAGCTGTTCTGAGATCTGTTAACTTCCCTTGGGCTGCCGGATCGCTAGGAAAAGCAATCAACTATCGACATCATTTACGTTTGAGCAGTTTCTGCGTTGAGACATGGTATGTACATTGATTAATTTTAAAATATATATTTAATTTAATATTTTTTCGGGTAAAACGAGAGTCATATTGTACTTTTATATGTATTTCATGGGTTCCAAAATTGAAATGGTTATTGACGTGAGAACACGAAATTATTTAGCGGCATAGCACGGTGCATGTCGCTAACTCACGGAACAGTGAGTAAGCGTTTATTGAAGTTAAGAGCAAAATGACGGAAAATTATCTGTGTATACAGATAAGTTATAACACTTCGAACAATCGTGTATGGTTAATTCGAAGATATTAATTATCACTTTAACACTTTTGTTTATTGAGTGATGCACGTTAGTTAGCCATCGCTTCTCCAAATCATGGCATATTACAGTTAATCAGATGCCGAGTTGCAGGCCCTGATCTGTGAAAGAAAAAATATTTCATTTCGGCAGGAGTTTTTAGACATTTATTCACCGTATCGTTGTATTTGAATACAGGCCATCGTCAAATATTGCACATTGTGTTGGATAGCAATGCTTCGTTTTATTGAATTTAGCTTTAGCGAGATGCTTTGGTAGGGTCAGGTTTGCTTTCGATTTCTGTTCATTGTTCGTTAGCACATTAAATTGCATTTAAGATCATGCGATTGTTTGCATGCCATACAGTTGTATTGTTTGAAATTAAATCATACAATTAAATCAACTAAACTAGCCAAAGTGTTTAGTCGACCCCACAAAGACTACCAAGTTTATCCTTTCAAATGGATGAGTCAGTGAATGAATGAATGAATAGTTAGCCTAAGTAAACTGCATTCGCTATGTGCATAATTTTAATTAGTTGTATCTTAAGTAGAGACGTGTATGTTTCTGTTGGACAATAGCAAACCTGTACCATTAATGTCTTTCTTGTATGTTTTAGTTTCGGAACCAGTATGACAACGATGTCACAGTTTGGAGCCCTCAGGTCTGTATTTTTTTTCCTTTTTGTTTTTGCTTTTAATATATATGACCATCAATGTCGTAACATACTTTATAGCCTTTAAAGAATTGAAATGGTTTTGTGTATCCAGAATTTAAGTATAGTAATAACTGCTCTTCTCCCCTTCCAGGGCCGTATTCATCAGATTGAATATGCCATGGAGGCTGTGAAGCAGGGTTCGGCCACAGTCGGGATTAAATCTAAGACCCATGCAGTCCTCGTGGCCCTGAAGGTATCTCAATAATGCAACCTATGTATAGGACAGTGTCTTTTAGTGCTGTTTTCCATTATTTATTGTAAGTAATGATCATCTTTCAAAATGCTTTATAAACAAGTACATTCAACACATTTACCAAGCAAACAAATTATAAATATTTTCTTTTTAAATTGCATTACAATTTATCATGCTACCATGTTTTTTTATATATTTTATAGGTGCATTGTAATTTTATTTTACATATGCACAAGTACTGAACATCTAAATGGTGATGTGTTATGAACTATCAGAACAAACTAAATCAAAATGTTACAATGAAGCACAACGTAATACACAATGAAGCATTTAAAAATGTTTTCTTTTCTTTTATTGTAATATTTGGATCGACGACTGGTCAGCAGAACCAGCACTAAAACAAATGGTTTTGCAGTTTTTTTTTGCAAAGAGGGAGCTTGAATAGTTTTTTTAAACCCTTCCCTTTTAACAACTGTCCTCCATTAATGTGAAGAACACAGAAGCATTCTGAATCTGTCTGTGTTCCAGAGAGCTCAGTCAGAGCTGGCTGCTCACCAGAAGAAAATCCTCCACGTTGACAACCACGTGGGCATCTCCATCGCTGGCCTCACCGCAGATGCCAGGCTGCTCTGGTCAGTGCATGCCAATGTGCTGCCATCCGTGCGTCTTTTTATACATTGTGCATGAACTCATGACTCTCTTCTCCCACCTGCTTTTTCGCTCCCCAGTAACTTCATGCGTCAAGAGTGCCTTGATTCACGGTTTGTGTTTGACCGGCCTCTTCCTGTCTCCCGCCTTGTCTCGCTGATTGGAAGCAGTATCCTTTCTGTAAAGAACACCATTTTGATTGGATGTCATATATGTGCCTGTGGGAGATTTTACTAGCAGACCAATGGTGTAGCAGTGGACATGGTCTCTATGGCTGTAATTGAATTGGTTGGTGAATAAAGGGGAGGGAGAGGTGTAAGGTCTCTTAAATACCATGACTAGTGGAGATTGTTTTCTTTGACTTATTTTTTTCCCTAGAAACCCAAATTCCTACACAGCGGTATGGCAGAAGGCCATACGGAGTTGGATTGCTTATTGCCGGTTATGATGTAAGGTTCATACGCAAGCATAGAATAGCTGAATGGCTGAACTCGGGAATCTAATGGAGTGATCCTTTTTTTTTTTTCTTGTTGGTCAGGACATGGGGCCTCACATCTTCCAAACCTGTCCTTCAGCAAACTACTTTGATTGCAAAGCAATGTCGATCGGAGCTCGATCCCAGTCTGCACGCACCTACTTGGAGCGAAACATGGAAAGCTTTTCTGACTGTGAGTTAGAACCTGCATGTATTGCTGTTAAATATTATTTGTGCACACAAAAGCTCCCCCTAGTTTGGAAAATGCTTCTTTGTATTTTTTGTCTGTGTACCTGTAAATGTATGAACATGGTTTTTAATTGCATCGCGTTTCTGCTATAGGTAATCTGAATGATCTGGTCCAGCATGGTCTTCGTGCTCTGCGAGAGACCTTACCCGCTGAACAGGACCTCACCACAAAAGTAAGAACGCAGTACTTATTTTTAAAATATATTTTGCCTCCTTTTCACAAAAATTACGGAAGTGATAATGGGATCACTTTCTGCAGAACGTCTCGATCGGGATTGTCGGCAAGGAAATGGAGTTCACCATCTACGATGATGATGACGTGGCCCCGTTCCTTGTAGGCCTTGAGGAGAGGCCTCAGAGAAGGGTACAAACAGAACCTGGAGACTCATCTTTTATATTTACCCTTTACCTGTTATTTAATTCTGAAAATGTAAAATTTTGAAAATATGTATATGTTAATATAAATGTAGAAACTTGATAAACATATATGCGGTTTATATGCATGTCATAAATTGTATTATGCATAAAACGTACTTTATGCATCTATTCAATGTTAGTGAGGTTTTGGGATTAGTTCTGGAGCGAAGTGTTTTTTTGCCCATTTCTTTAAAGCTAATATTTATTAATTTATTGGATAAAGCTTACAGTACCATACTAGTAACTAAATCATTAGCAAATGCATGGCAAAGAATAATTGTGTTTTTGTTGGGATTCATTTATCAACAAGGGCCCGTTCCTTTACCTGTGCTACAGGTTGCCCAGCCTGCAGAAGAGCCGGCTGCCCCAGAAACGGATGAACCTATGGAACACTGATCTGAGATCAGCAACATTATTGAAGAGCGTTGCCCTCCCCCACCTCTGCTGTCTGCAGTCATATGTCCTCTCAAAGATGACGAGGCATCAGTTAGTTCAGAACAGCTTTATTTCTATGTCACTTTTTTGATTTAAACGGCAAAATAAACATACATTCAGACAAAAATACTTGTATCTGTTTTGGGCTGTGCTTATTGAAACCCATGTTTTTGTGTTATTGCCTGTGTTGTTTTGCAAGGTATAGCATTGAACTGGCTTTTTTAAAAGGCCTTCAACATTTCAGTGGAGCACCTGCTTTGAGTAAATGTACGGTTGGCAAACTGTGCATCAAGTAAGAACTTGCTAGAAAATGACTCGACTGCATAGCTTCGGACAGGTGAAATAGGTACACACGTAGACACTGCATACATGCTGTTTTTGGGTAATAGTGTTTCAGTTAAATCTTGCAGAGCAGACACACTGAGCTGTATTTGCAGACCTTACTTTGAAGGATATGACAGTTGAAAGTGCAAAATCTGTCCACTTGGATCTTTTGGTACCTGGCTAGATAAGAAAAGCAATTCAATAAGTTTTTGTTATGAGCAATGTAAAAAGGCAGATGCCCCGTCCCCCAAAGAAACAGTTGCTACCACAATGAAGAAAAACGTTACGGAAATCGTTTTGTAGGTTAAATTTTTTTCTTAACAATTAATGTCAATCTGTTCAAAGTAAATGTAATTTATAAATAAATTCCTAACTGATAATTTTACAAAAGAATACATAAAATTACAGCATTGTAGCCTTATCAAGAGAGAATCAAAAACGACTTCTGGAAGGGAAGTCAGTAAATGCTTTCCATTGGACTATATTGGACGAAAATGTTTTAATGATTACTATTGCAGCAAAAAAAGAAAAAAGCTGAGTTGACCTTAGAGCGATTCGAGTTAAAAAAATCGCGTTTCGAAATTCTCGTCTTGTAGGGCTATTGGTCCTTTGAGGTTTCCGTAGTTATTGATGTGGCGTAGGGAAGGCTTCCACGTCACTGTTCAGAGGCAGCTGGAGAAGCAGGAGACACGTCGTAAAGAGTCATACGGATATTTGTGTTTAAAAAGGTAATAGGGAAAATTACATTTAAAAAATTATGTTTCGACGACTTTAACTGCATGATAAGTAATCAAGTTGTTTCCTTTGATTGTTGTGATCTTTTATATTGGTACGTGTCTAGCCGTAGACGTTAACTTCGACGAACATATTTGCACAAGCTAGAAACGATAGGAACAAGCATGAAACAACTGGCTTTTTAGCTTTTTGCCTGTTCGATTATATGCGATGACACGTGTATTTAATACGTAGGTATGCTTTAATCGTCTTATTTTGAAATTGTGTTATTGTATGCTAAATTAAGTTGCTGATGTTGTATGCCGGGCCCGCAGCCTATATCTGATCTGTTATTAAAGGTAACCATTTATTTTACTACTTCTCGCATTTTAATTTACATGCAGATATTGTACCAAAAATTGCATGTTGTGGCACAATATCTGCATATAAATTAAAATGCAGTAGAAGTAAAATTATTGGTTATGATAGTAGATACATATTTGCTTCTTTAAAATCTGATTATAGCACAAATACACTCCACGTAGTGTAGGCTACCAGTCATATTTGTGAATGATTATTTGGCTACGATCTATTTATCAATATCTGACTTTTTTCCTCTGCACTTTATAAACTTATGTAATTGATTGCAGGCCCACAACAAGAAGTAGAACTGGGCTGGCAAAATGACAGCTGCAGAAAACGTGTGTTACACTCTCATAAATGTCCCAACCGATTCGGAACCTCCGTCAGAACTCAGTCTCAAAACTGATCTCGGTAAGCAAAGCTTTTTATTTGGCAAAAATTACAGGAGCTGCATGGAAAAATAGCTCATTTCCTGAAAATATGGTGTTGCCTACGTACGTGTGTATGCGCACTACTTCATGCATGTTTAGTCAGCATGTGATTTTTCTGCTTCCATGGCGAGCAGAAAAGGGAGAGATCAAAGCAAAGACTGAAGCCTTGAAGAAGGTGATCATCATGATTCTGAATGGGGAGAAGCTGCCCGGGCTGCTGATGACCATCATCCGATTTGTCCTGCCGCTGCAAGACCACACCATCAAGAAGCTGCTGCTGGTCTTCTGGGAGATCGTGCCCAAGACCACTCCAGATGGCAAACTGCTGCAGGAGATGATCCTAGTCTGCGATGCCTACAGAAAGGTATAGGAGGACACTGTGACACAGGTGTGAATATGCAGCGGCCCGTGTTTGCTCTTCTTGGGTGTTCATTGGTTTTTTTTGTGTGGTCCCCTTGCCAGGACCTTCAGCATCCCAACGAGTTCATCCGTGGCTCCACTTTGCGCTTCCTGTGCAAGCTGAAGGAGCCGGAGTTGCTGGAGCCCCTGATGCCAGCCATCCGTGCTTGCCTGGAACACAGGCACAGCTATGTGCGCAGAAATGCTGTCCTGGCCATCTACACCATATACAGGTGGGCTGTCGTATTGTGGGTGTCGCCGGTCACACTGGCAGAGAGGGTGGCTTTATCTATTTGGCGGAAATTGTGGTCATGTTTATAGCTGACATTTATTTACTCTCCTGTGAAGGAATTTTGAGCATCTAATTCCTGATGCTCCGGAACTGATCCATGACTTCCTGGTCAATGAGAAAGATGCCAGCTGCAAGCGAAACGCCTTCATGATGCTTATTCATGCAGACCAGGTCAGTGTAGACACATTGAAGGTTTATTAGCAGATTTTTCTTCTTTTTTTTTTTTCTTTCCCCCCCATTGCTTTGCAAAACCTGAGTTTACATGTTAGACCTTATTAAAACTGTACTTGTATATAGTTTTAGATTTCCAAGTTTCTGAAGAAAACTGTGGGTTTGGGACAGTGCACATTTTGCAGTAATTTTTAAAGAGATTGAAACCATACGTACTTCAGTATGAGTCACTGTAAATATACAGCACTGTTAGTGCAGCATTGCATTACAGTGATATGTGAAACGGGAGTTTAGTTACCTTTGTTGGATAATGAGTTGAATTAAAATCATGCATCCAGTCTTGTGCGAGTTTACTGTTCAGCTGGTTCAGTCAGGTTCTCTTGTATGTCCGCACTGACCTTGTGTGCCCATATGCTGCAGGACCGAGCCCTTGATTACCTCAGCACATGCATCGACCAGGTCCACACATTTGGAGATATCCTTCAACTTGTTATTGTGGAGCTGATCTACAAGGTAGGACTATGAGAATAGTCTGTATGTTAACTAAAGGCCGCTGTGATTTCGGTGACTTGCACACAGACAGCAGTTAATACATTTTATTGAATTCCAATTACAAATAAGGGGATGAAGGAGATGGTGTATTATGTTAAAGGTATGTGAGTAACTGTTCATATTCCTTGAAGAGTAATGATGAAGGCTTTAACTTGATTGTGCTGGAGAGTAATGCTGAACTCTGGTATTGACGCCAATGCACACCTGCGTTCTCTGTATACAGGTGTGCCACGCCAACCCCTCAGAGCGTGCCCGCTTCATCCGCTGTATCTACAACTTGCTGCAGTCCTCCAGCCCCGCTGTGAAGTACGAGGCAGCGGGGACGCTTGTCACCTTGTCAAGTGCACCCACAGCTATCAAGGTGCTCTTCTGGGCCTGCATTCCTGTCCGCCTCTGTTCACAGTCCATTGTGTTAATGGAGATGGGACCATGTGACACTAACCAGTGTGCCGCTGGCTGTTCTCTGCAGGCTGCCGCTCAGTGCTACATCGATCTGATCATTAAAGAGAGCGACAACAATGTCAAGCTGATCGTACTGGATCGCCTGATCGAGCTCAAGGAACACCCCACCCATGAACGTGTCCTTCAGGTACTTTGTTTTGAAAAATCTGTTTTGGGAATGAGAATGCAAGTATATAATGGTTAACTGACACTAAGAACTGGCCTGGTACAGATTTAGGCATGGTGTATTATAAATGGCTGAAACAGTGGAACAGGAAGTTGAACATGCACTTGGAACAAGATTTGGAAGACCTGGCTTCTTTATGTCTCATTGTAAATGTGTAGCACTGTTTACATGTTCTCGTGACATTAAGGACCTGGTGATGGATATCCTTCGAGTGCTGACCACACCTGATCTGGAGGTCCGGAAGAAGACTTTGCAACTGGCCCTGGACCTCGTTTCCACCCGCAATGTTGAGGAGGTATGTGTGTCGCGCTGCACAGACATGGTTGGTGGTTTCTGATGTCTTTGGTTGAACGCGCTTTTGGGATGTAGTTTGCACCTGCTGTTTTCTTTGCAGTTGGTCATTGTCCTGAAGAAGGAGGTCATCAAGACCAACAACGTCACTGAGCACGAAGATACTGACAAGTACCGGCAGCTGTTGGTGCGCACCTTGCACTCCTGCAGCGTGCGCTTCCCTGACATGGCGGCCAACGTCATCCCTGTTGTGAGTTAGCCGGTCCTAGGGCTTGGGTGTGGGGTCAGGGGTCACTGCGGGTCCGTGGCCGTGTGGAAAACTGACGTGGTGCACGTTCGTCAGCTGATGGAGTTCCTGAGCGACACAAACGAGGCGGCGGCAGCAGACGTGCTGGAGTTCGTGCGGGAGGCCATCCAGAGGTTCGACACCCTGAGACCTCTCATCATTGAGAAGATGCTGGAGGTCTTCCACTCCATCAAGACAGTCAAGTAAGCTTTCCTAAGCCTTCTGAATATGCCACCCATTTTCAGGTCTTTGAACGATATTGGTATCAAATGGGAAGGAAATTGAATTGCTGTAAATATTGGCAATTAAATACCGGCAGCCAGGTTAACAACTGGTAAATGGAGAGTAATTTGTTGGTGGCACCTTTTGACAGTGCGTGGTTTTCGAAGCGGTGTTTTGTACTGTGGCAGGATTTACAGGGGAGCTCTGTGGATTCTGGGAGAGTATTGCAGCAGCAAAGAGGATATTCAGAGTGTCATGACAGAGATCCGACGCTCTCTAGGAGAGGTGCGTTTTGTGTTCAGAGTCATCTCTCATGCACCCGTATTCAGTTTGAGTGACATGAGTTGAAGATCTGGACGCGCTTTCCTTCTGCTGCAGATTCCAATTGTGGAGAACGAGCTGAAGAAGGAGCTGGGTGAGGTGAAACCGGAGGAGGAGAGCGTGGCTCCAGCGCAGAAGCTTGTCACGGAGATGGGCACCTACGTCACCCAGAGCGCGCTCAGCTCCTCGAGGCCCTCCAAGAAAGAGGAAGACAGGTGGGATGATGTGATGGCGTAGTCCTTCCTCCTGTGTCATGGTTCTCCGTGTGCAGGGCTGGAGCATAATGCTGTCCACACTATTATATGAAGGGCACGTTGTTTTTGTGTGCAAATCCCATTTTTCGGTGTTGGTATTTTTTGAACCCATGTGAGGTCGTGTTGAATGTTCTCGATTTCATGTTTTGTTGGCAGTCAAGGAAATTCTTGTCAAAACATACTGACACAATTTGCAGTAAGAAACTCAAAGTCTGATCCTTCTCTCCTGCTTGTTAATGGAACATGTCCCTGTCTCCCATGTGTAGGCCTCCTCTTAGACGATTTTTGATGGACGGGGATTTCTACGTCGGGGCCTCCTTGGCAACAACGTTGACCAAGCTTGCACTGCGCTATGTAGACATTGTTCAGGAAAAGCGGAAACACAATGTAAAATCTTATCGCCAATCTGTAACTTGTCCAGATTTGGTAGTTGGTGTCTTCTGAGCGTGTTGTTCCTTTCCTCCTTGAGACTAACTTGCATCACCCTTTCTGCCCTATTCCTAACCGCGTTCCCACAGTCCTTTGTGGCGGAGTCCATGCTGATCATGGCCACGGTGCTCCACCTGGGCAGGTCCACTCTGCCCAAGAAGCCCATCACGGACGACGACGTGGACCGCATCTCGCTGTGCCTGAAGGTGCTGTCCGAGTGCTCGCCCCTCATGAACGATATCTTCAACAAGGAGTGTCGCAGGTCGCTCTCCCACATGCTCACCGTCAAGCTGGAGGAAGAGAAGCTCTCGCAGAAGGTACGTGCCTCTCGCTGGCCGTGCTTGGCTCTCCGTCCACGGCACGATTTTGACTAGTGTTCTGGATTTCTAAACTTGCCGTCGTTAGGGACACTACAGTCTGCTGATAATTGAAATCTGCCAAGTTTCACCTCAGACTTGTCAGTCTGCGATATGTAAATTGACCAGTCTCAAAAATCTATTGTGATGAGCGCACAAACACATAAATTGCAGCCCCAATTCACCATACCACTTCCACTGAACCCCATAACCACATTTTTGTGAATATTTTATATTGCCAATCTTGCCACTAGGTGTCGGTAACAACATACAAGCGGTTCTCGACATTTGCGATTAACGTGTTCTACGACCCACTGCATGAATCGGTTTTTGCACATGCTGGAATTTCAACCCTTCAGTGCAGTAACACAGTAAGAGACGCTGTGTCTGGGAGGAACGAGCTCTGCTTTGACGTTTGCTGTCTAGTGCCAATGTTTACTTGCTTTCCATTTTTTTTTTTTTCCCTGTTGAGGTATTTTCTGCAGATTTTATGCATGTGGGAAGTTTTTTGCACAAGTATGGACTTGCCTATGTTAGTGTTGACTAACTAGTGAACTGTCTGTACAACGATGCTTAAAGGGTTGATTGTAGTATCCCTACCCACCACCTTTGACCTCCCGGGATGAGAACAGTTTACTCCATTTCTCATGTCACACGGGCTGCATAGTGGACGTTTACCTGCAATGTGAAGTGGCTTAAGAAACATAAGGAATGTAAAGTTCTTAAAGCTGTAGATTAGCGTTTGAGTGTGTATGAAAATCCTGTATTGTGGCAGCGGCTGTATTGCAGTGACGTGTGCGTTGTAAACTCAACCCGCAGAAAGAATCGGAGAAGCGGAGCGTGACGGTGCAGGCGGACGACCCAATCTCCTTCATGCAGCTCACCGCCAAGAGCGAGACCACGTCCAAGGAGGACCAGTTCCAGCTCAGCCTGCTGGCAGCCATGGGCAACACCCAGAGGAAGGAGGCCGCTGACCCGCTGGCCTCTAAGCTCAACAAGGTGGGCTCTCGATGGGTCACGTGTCCTAACTGTGGCTTGTCTGTATACCATAAATGTTTGCATAGTAAGAAGTTTTGCCAGTGGTGGGACGTAAGGAGTACTGGTATTCCGTTACCAGTAGGTGGTGCTTGTGCTGAAAACTTTAGTCTGTACTTTCTGTACTGTGTGCTGTTTTAGAATAGACTTGTGAATTCCTTTTGGAAAAACAGTCCATAATTTTAGTAAGCATATACTAGTCTGAATTTTCTGTTTTTTAATTAACACTTGTACTCTCTCAAGTGTGAGATGAATAAAGTCTTAATGTGCATTCAGTTCGTGTATGTTTGGCATAAACTCTGTTCCCTACAGCTGTTTAGCCACCGAATGCCAGCTTTGATGAAGGAGACAGGCACAAACCTGTAAAGACCAACTGTGTTGTGTTGATGAGTCCTGACTTGTACTGATTGATGACTGTTGGTATTTGGTCGGTTGGTGTTGCAGGTGACCCAGCTGACTGGGTTTTCAGACCCCGTGTATGCGGAGGCCTACGTCCATGTCAACCAGTATGACATTGTGCTAGATGTACTGGTGGTAAACCAGACCAGTGACACCCTACAGAACTGCACACTGGAGCTAGCTACACTTGGTAAGTTCCACAATGCAAAACCATTTTTAGATGTATTTAAATCAAACTAAGGAACTGTAACAATCGGAAAAAGCCGTGTTTTAGTAGAGCCAGTAAACTCGAAGTTGGCGTGGATTTGCAGCTCGTCAGTTAGTGTTTGTTTGCTGGTATCCCTCCTCCAAAACCCACAAGCGTAGCGAGAACACAGTCTTTGTGTCTTGTTGGTATTGTTCCACAGGTCGGTCGTCAGTTTTGACCAGCTTTGTTATTGGGGTTTAATCCCATGTGCTATGCAATGTTGTGCAAAGGATCACCTGGAGACCAGTCCACATCACAAGAACCATGTGGCATTGTTCATTAAATATCCAGCAGTACACCAATAAGTAGCCTGCTGTAGGACTTGTTGGGTCATAACTTGGGCTCGGAGTATGGAAAGGATGCACATCCCAGTTAAACACTAACTGAACCTGCATAAAAGCAGATGGCAGCACTGTAAAATGCTGACAGTAGCTTCACCTCCGTTTCTCAATGCCTTCGCCAGCCATGACAGTTTGATTGTTTTGCCACTTTGCTGCCATTAATCTTCTCTTCAGAGTCCGTTTTGGCATTTAATTTCCCGCACCAACACAACGGGCCCGCTGCAACATGCACGTCATCTTCTCCTGTCACTTCTGCTGTTGATATACAGCTCAATGTAAAAGGAGGAAAACCTTTGTTTTAAAAACATCACTGCTGGCAATTGCAGATGTCTGTGAGCAGTAAATAAAGCGCGCCCAACAGGCACGTTGCTTCAGATTTAATCATATCTTCCCCCCCCTCCCCCCCACTCCTGAATAATTTGTGCCAAGTTTGAAACAACGTGCTCCGTCTTCTAATTGAAATTTGGAGGTACACATGTTAAACTAGATCAATTACTAGTGGTTGATAGATGAGGAAAAGTTCTGTGTACCAACGTTGTATGTGCGTGACGGTTGGAATCTCATTGTGACGCCTCAGGTGACCTGAAGCTGGTGGAGAAGCCTTCCCCACTGACGCTGGCTCCCCATGACTTTGCCAACATCAAGGCCAACGTTAAGGTGGCTTCTACAGAGAATGGCATTATATTTGGGAACATAGGTAAGAGACTCATCCAAGTGTGGTCAATGGACTAGTGCAAGCTTAGTGCCATTGAGAAGCACTAGACTTTTAATGCTATCCTCATGTTTCACCAACGAATGGGTGCTACGGGTTTGACTTGATGGACCTTCTCGCTCTTCAGTGTACGACGTGTCAGGAGCCGCCAGCGACAGGAACTGCGTGGTCCTCAGCGACATCCACATCGACATCATGGACTACATCCAGCCGGCCTCCTGCACCGACGCAGAGTTCAGGCAGATGTGGGCGGAGTTTGAGTGGGAGAACAAGGTAGGGGCGGGGCACTGAGCAGGAGCAAGGCGAGAGATCGCCATCTGTCGCGTTCCCTTAGTGACGTCCCTCCACCCTGGCGTTCGCAGGTGACGGTGAACACGAATATCACGGACCTGAACGAGTACCTGCATCACATCCTCAGATCTACTAATATGAAGTGCTTGACACCAGAGAAGGTGAGCAGAGGGCTTCTCAAGCATTTCCAAAAAGATGATAAATACTCGTAAACAGCATGTTCTGAGAAATATTCCAAAGCCTGTAGCCACAGTTCTGTATGAACCCTGTAGCTTTGTGGCTTAGAAGTATTGGCTTTAATAGTGCTGTTGCAATTTGGTGTCGCAGCATTTCTCCATTCATTCATCACTTTACTCATGCAGGTGTTACATGACAGTCTGCCAAAACAGCCTCAAAAATGTTTCTATGCCGTAGCTGACTGAAAACCCCTCCAGTGTTTGTGGCATTTTCCTGCTTTGTCAAAGTGACAACTTCAGCACTTCAGTCTTCAAGAAGATTGGAAACATTTAGATCCATTATTACATTGAGGTTTTACAGTCACCAGCACTGTAGGCCCCATCACATTAGGTTTCTTGCTGAAATGAGGAATAAGGTGATGAATATGTGGTCTCAGGTGAAGAGCAGACTGCCTCACTGACCGCCTCTCCTTCCCTTCCATAACCAGGCTCTGTCGGGTTTCTGCGGTTTCATGGCTGCCAACCTGTATGCGCGCTCCATCTTCGGCGAGGACGCTCTGGCCAACGTCAGCATCGAGAAGCCCATCCACCTGGGGCCTGACGCCCCTGTCAACGGTCACATCCGCATCCGGGCCAAGAGCCAGGTGATACTCACATCTGCAGACGTCATGCAACACCTGTATACCGCTGATGCCACTCAATGTCGTAATGCAGTAAGGCAGGAAGTGGTCTGGTGATAACTTGCATGACCTGGACCCATGTAGCATCTTGCTAAAGAAACTAGTGTTTGTTACTTCATTATGTAGCTACAGAACAGCTTCAGAAGAATGTCCTGCCAAATAAATGAGAGAAACGGTAACCTTCAGCGGAATAAGCAAGCCATGCAGCCATAATGTAAAATTATCCCTGGCTTAAACCCTCAGCACTGTTAAGCATCATTTCCATTTTAAGATGTTGACTATTTGAAACAGACAAACAACCTGAAACTTTTGTCCCTGTCATTTCTCCAAAGGGTATGGCACTGAGCCTGGGGGACAAGATTAACTTGTCACAGAAGAAAACCAGCGCATGAAACGTCTAGAACAAATGGCCCCATACACCATCAGTGCTGATAGACCGATCTGTAGTTGTGGCTTGGCTTGGCTTCTCTTTGTTACTTTCTTTTTCCTCGTTGGAGCATCCCGTTTGAAGTATGCAAAGCGTTTCATAGGCGAATTGCACAGTTAATGAGTGCTGGAGGACTCAGACCTTGCTTAGAGATGTTCTCTCCCTTCTGTCTTTTAATCAGTGTTTCTCATTCAGCTGTATCTTACACTAAACTTCGCACTCCATAATAAACAAATCCATTCCATAAGTATTGATTTGTATTGATGAACTGTTTTATACACCGTACGCCCACAAATCATAATAGTAACAGTCCATGCTGTGAAACTACCATGTAGATGTGTGTGTGTGTGTGTGTGTGAGAGAACCTGGCTTGTACCATGCCTATCTGACACAGCCCTCTATAGTTCTGCTGAATTTTGGCTGGGGGGCAGACAGATGTGGATACTTAATTTTTCAGTGTCCTGGTCTGCCCTACTTAGCTTGTGTATATACTGTAGAGCCGTTTAAAGACTAGTCCATCATTAGGTGGTGTATTATGTCAGTGTAAGGTACAAGTCGATGAAGATGAAATGGTAAGGCTCCATAAAGAACTGCTTAAAGTGTCTTGGGGACCTATACGGTTGACTATGACAGCACTGGACCAGGACCTACTGTATCTCCTGTAATTGCTGAAATGTATGCATGCGTGAGTCTGGCAGAGGCCATTTTCCATATTTGCATCTGTAAGTTGGCTCATTTTTGCAATTTCTGAACACTTCTCATGGTCACTGTTTAGAAGGTGTCCATGGTTAAATTCAGGCAATACAGGACTCAAGGCAGGGCGTGTCCTCTATAGCATTCCAACCCGTCATCATAGCATAAGATAGGGTCAGCAACCCATCACGGTACTCATGCAGTGGTGCAGAGTTGTCAGTTCACATGAACTACATTTCTGAACTGTGAGAGGAAACTAGAGTACATCCATACATGCACAGGAAGAATGTGCCAAGTCTGCAACATGTGCATATGCAGTTTTTTTTTTTTTTGTTTTCTTTTCAGAGCCAGATTAAAAAAAAAAAAAAATTCATGACCTTGGAGTCACCCTCTTAAAGTAATAAGTCCTGATTGGGCAAAAACTGACAAGTACAAACTCTACCCAATTAAAATCCATGTTCAGTCTCCCATATGAATTTGATTCATGATCTGTCTGCATACCACTGCCATGTTAACCTACTATACCATCTACCCTACTTTTAAGTGTTGACTTTTTGCAGTAGCACTGCCTCATACATTACTGCCAACATGGTACAGTCTTACCATGACTTATTTAACAGCTCCCCCTCCCCATTATGTAAATATGTCTGTCGTCAAGGAAATTCAAATACAAGAGCATGTAAGGATTGTACCAGATGTTGCTTGTTTTTTTCCACACCTTGTCAAAAATGTTACACTTAAGTGGGTCATTGTAGAAAACGGGTTTTCAATTGTTCTTTGTAAGACTTTCCAAGGCTCTTTCTAGCGTGGCCCTACAGCGCAGCAGTGCTGTAAAGTTATAAACGGTGATATGTATATGTATGTAGTTTTACCTTTGACAAAACATAAATCTGTTAATATTGATGATTAACGCATTGATTGGTAGCATCTGTGTGGCAAAACCCTCCCCAACACGTGCGAAATGTATTTCCAAACAGGCTGTATACCATGTAACTGGTTGGGGAAAAATAAATAGGCATAATGCATTGAACTGATGGCCAGTGTAACTTATAGAGCACATGAAAGCTACAATTCTGTACTAAATTAGTATTTACGGACAATTACAGCTAATCTTAGGTAAGGCTGACTTACTTAAAACAGAGTTGATCCAATTTAACTGAAACACTGGAAAAGCTGTAATTAACAGAAATCGCGAATTATTTGAAATATACACTTCTGTGGCATCTCTGCATGTGCAAAACTGTGACTAAAGTTTTGCTCAGAAAGCCCTGCTTTGCTTCAGTTTTTAGTTCTGTACCATCACACAAAATACTCACCTGCAAAAAATGCACCCACAGCAGTCATGCCCTGTCCTAGCTGTGTCATTACTAAGGCCATGTGAGACTGAAGAGGGTGTCCACCCCACTGCTCAGAACAACGTTTATGGCACAGCGAGGGGGCCAAAAAAATCACTGACGACCCATTACGATCAGTCTCATGTTGGCCTCGTCACAGACGCCGATGGAGATACGCACCATGGTCGAATTCAGTCGTGTGGAATGTGAATGAGACAGACGCGCTCCATAGCTGTACTCGCAGACAGTGACACACTGGACGCAGTCATCCTTGTCACGTGCATCCTATAATAGAACGTGTGTGTGTGTGTGTGTGTGTGTGTGTGGGGTTGCGCGTTTAAAAATCGTGCATAGGTATCAGAAAACGTTATTCTAACGATGCTGCGCGTCACTGTGATACGTATTGTGTGTGTGTGTGTGTGTGTGTGTGTGAGTGAGTGAAGTTTTTTTTTTGCGAATGATGTAATTCTGTACTTAATCGGTGTGGGGGGGGAAACGTGCATGTATGTTTGGGCACCAACTGAAATTTTTGGCACCAAGGTGCAGTTCTTAATCAAAGGAAAATCCCATTTCGATTGATGACCAAAAATATACACCCTATATATTTTTTTTTTCGTTGTAACAGCAATAGTTGAAATACCATTACATCTGTACATTGTACAAGAGAAACCTTGGGGCCAATAAACGTATGATCAATGTCTCTAGTGGCAGTTTCCAGCACTCCTAGAATAGTCCTATATGTGATACATTGCAAAGCACTGTCACCTCGACGAAGTGGTGCAGTGTGAGCCTTGTTTTTAACATTCTGAGTGGTGCCTTTCGAGCAGCGAAAGCAAATGACCAATTTGTTCACTTTTTGCATACAAAAATGTGGACGAGGGCTAACCAGATTTTATAATGTAGCAATACTAATAATATTTCCTCAATTTTAAAATAAAACATACACGCGCCTTAATAGCAGCCATTGTAGAGGATTTTTCTTTGTTGTTTCTCTCTTAACTGCTTTATTAATACAGCTGCAATTTTAAATCACGTCCGTAGATTATTGTAACATTTACAAATGTATATAGTAGTACAGCTACCGTCAGAACAACAATCTCAACACTGGCAATTAATACCGACAGAGGGACCTGTGTTTGCGTCAACTTTTAACCTTACCCGTGTAGTCAGCTCTAACCTATCAAATATCGCAGTTTACGTCGACAGATTGTTTTAATAGTTTACTAAACCGTTAAATCTTCCCCTCTTTGTAACACCACGCCTATTTGATCTGACGTTTCGCCGTATACATGTGTACTTCTGATGCCATTAGTGCTAAATTTTACCCAATGAGGCGTTTCTGCGTTGTTTACCAACTTGCAAAACTGATCAGCGACCATGCACGGTGTTTTAACTACCGATCAGTGACCATGATTTTTTTATTATTAACAGCAAAACAAAATATCTGTATGTCTTTGAGAAGTTATGGCACGGCTCATATATGCAATCCATTTACCGATCTCTGCTTTTAAAGTGCATTTTATTTTCTAAGATTTACATAACTCATGTATTTTCCAGCAGTAACATCCTATAACGGCCTCTAGCGACGGCCATCTGTAGGAACTATCCACATCTCAATGCTGCGCTGCAGTTGGTTTCGTTATCACGGGAGGGCGTATGGTTTGAGGCAGCCGTTATTAGTGGCCGCAGTTGTGAAAAACATCATCACACACTATTCTTCTAAATAGACAATTCGTGTTTTAAGAAGAAGCTCGTGCATTTCCCTGGTTGCATTCCCTCTGCAAAAAGATTGTGAACAGAGTGCGTCTGCTGAGCGGTGTTAAGAGACAGCGGCTTGTGCTGTACTGTGCCCCGATGGCTGGGTGGAAGGACGGATCGGTGCAAGAGAAATATCGGCTGGTTGTGGTGGGAGGTGGCGGCGTCGGGAAGTCGGCTTTAACCATCCAGTTTATCCAGGTCGGTGAGCGGTCTTTAAATTGCATCGCGCTGTGTGTGGGAATCTGCTGAGGGCGACTTTCAGTCATGTTTTGGTGTAGTATCTGGTAGTCGAGGCCTGCATTGCAATTATAAAAGATTGGTTTGAATAAATTAGCGTGATTATTATTTTTATTATTATTTTTTTGTAAGCAAAACAAAGTTTGTGTTCGTGAACCGATGCGTAGTACCGCTATTAACAATGTTGCCAATGTCGTACGTAATGATGATTGAAAACGAAGATGTAGAGTTTTGTCAGTAAAGATTTTCTCATAATTTATAACCAATCTAAAAATAAAAGTCACTGTTCACGTGTTCCTTGTGTGAGAACAGTGGTCTTTATTATATAATTAAGACCATCTGTGCCTTAAATTAATTTTTATTTTAGCAGGAATCATTCATATATGTAATGTCTTACTGGTGAAATAAAAAAAAAAAAAAAATCAAAAGCAGCTTTAAATGAAAGAAAAAATTCTTAAAATTGGGTTTGGATGCAAAAGCGAAATTGAAACGAATGTAAAATGTACCGTTTTTAAGTATTTTGCACATCCAAAACAAAGTGTCCCTGATATTAGGAAAATGTAATCATCAAAAAATTAATGTATTCAAAGTAAGACCTTCACTTAAATCACGTTCACAGGTAAGGCGCTGTAAATGAACTGAGTTTAAACCTATGATGTTCCGAAGCACTCTAACAGCGGATACACACTGTGAACTCAACTTGAAACATTTTATGTGCTAGTATAATTAATTGGGGTTGTAAATAACCAGGACGTCATTAATTTTTTTTATTCGTAATGGTACATGTAAGCGGTATGTTGTTTGGTTCAGTGTAATCTACAAGATTTGGTTAATCCTATTTCATCCTACATTCGTTTTTACGAAGCGGTGTTAGGGTACTTGCAACTAACCTTTGTACGCGAAATTACAACAGTAGAAAAGTTATTTACAGAAAGAACAGACTATGTTGATTGACTAAAACGAGGATATATTATAAATAATTTTACTCGTATGAAAACATCTAGCCAGCCTACTTGTTGGTAGGATAATTGTACACTTAATGCAGGTGAGCTTACTATAAACAGTATTACTGTAAATAATAAATATTTGTCTTTTAGATAAGTCAGCGTTTAAAGGAAAGGTTATCAAGAGTTTTTACAAGTTTTTGTGCACCACCCCCCACCCATCACGTTCACGGGAGCGAGAACAATCTTTTTTCCCTTGGATTGATGCTTAATGTAGAACAATGCTCCGTGTAACAGTGCTATAGCAACAGCTGTTGCGCAAAACACCCAGTTGTTAGTTCTTTGCCTTGACCGAAGGCCTTTCAACTGTCAGCCACGTTTCAGCATTTTCCGACGAAGACTGTAGAAGCATTGTTTAAAGACATTCTGTTTTCTATAGTTGTTTAGATGACACTGGTAGCGTTCCATTCCTTTGATGTAAAACCAATAATATTGGTACATTATTTTATTAAATTCACTCCTGTAAAAGCAAATCGTATTTTAAAAGCCCAAATAATTTTTGGTTTTACTTAATGTAGCTTCAGATTTTTGGTATGGGACAATTACTGTGATGCTCTGAAAGATACTTACCAGACTGGCTGTCTTGTTTCTAGTACCTGTGTGTGTGTGTGTGTTTTCCTTTCTGCACCCCACCTTGCTAGCAGAGTGCCTAATCCAAGTTGACCATTGTGTAAATCTTTTTATAAAGCTCTTGCATTGTTTTACAACAGCTCAATACGTTATGTGCAGTCCTGCAGTGACATTAGGAGATAGTCCCACAGTTTAATATCTTACTAGAATGTGCAAACGGTTGTTCTATTTTTAACTTGTACTTGGGTCAAGGTGACGTTTTATTAGCTTATGTTTACATTAAAAGGCTTTACCTGTTTTGAAACCAGTTAAAAATCACAAACGAAGGTGAATTTGAAATCGTCTTGCCTTAGTAACTTGCCTAAGTAGAACATTTGATCTGTATTTGACTGTTGGTTAAAATTTTTCTTTACCATTAGATATAATGTATATAATTCTGTGAGTTTAGTGCTGTTAGGCTGCTGTTAAGTAGTTCAAAAATCTTTTCACTAAAACCCTTTGGATTTGGTTGTTTTAATTTGACGGTACGTCAAAACAGATGTCTCTATACAGATACCGACTAGCAGTTGCTATTTTTTTTTTGTATTTTAAAATGTAGCAATTGCTTAAAACAAGACAGTTTTCTGAGATTGTACTGTTTCTCAATCCTTTGTTCTGTCATTACAATAGTTTGAACTGCTGACAGACCTGTTGATATTGTATATAGTAAGTGTGTCTCAGACACAGACAGCACTGGGACACTAGCTAATAAGCACAGAGTGTCCTTTGTATTTTCCTTTCCTTCCCTCTGCTTGACCCCTGTCTCCCTTCCCAGCATGTACAGTCAGTACCAGCATCCAGACCACACTGGTTGTGATGGTGGAGAGCAGTTACTGCTGCCTCTGGGTGTGTGTGTGTGGGGGGGTTAACTGCCTGTGTTGGCACCTTGGATCTAGAGAATCTGTACTGTCAGCTTGTTTGGACAAAAGCGAATGGGATTGTTATAGTCGTAGAGCAGAGGGCGTTAATGGCTTCCCTCAGTGTTGCTAAGTATGGAGCCACAATGGTTAATTCAGCCTTGGGATTGTGAGACAGGGTGAAAACATCAGAGGAGCATGGTTAAGTTTTCAGATAAAGTTGTGCATGAGATGTTTCACCTAAAGACCTGTTAAATTGAGTTTGAAACTCCATATTTTAATGGCAGTAAAAATGTATGACATGGAAAGTGCTCATTGTGCTTTTGAGTGATTTTACTGCAAAAGCAGAAGTGGATTGAGAATATAATCATCAGCTCCATCAGTTTAGAGTGTCAATTTTGTCTCTATAAACCTCAAAAAACAAAAGACTGACCCTGAAAGACAGCTGGTTGTTGTTGGTTTGGTATTTCCCTGAGTGTTTGTTTCACGCATTCTTCAGTTTGGGACCGGGTTATATTAGTGTCATTAAGATGGTGACCCCGAAATAGTTTACATTTTTTACTTTTTTGGAAAGTTGAGTTGTCCTGTTTTCTCTGGGGATATCTTCCATGAGTTTGGGAAAATTTGAACTTTAGGTTGACTCTAGAGGCAAAAGGCATGTCGTCCTTTCAGACGCCAGTGATGGGTGTTTGTATGAAACAGACCTGTAGCTCTGTTTATTTAAATTTTAAGATAAATACAGATGTAAACTTGAAAACAGGGCAGCCCTGACTATAATGTGAGAATGGAGTCTGCCCTCAGTCTGTTCACGCTGAGGGCAGTTTAACCAAGGAGAAATGCATCTAGACCAGAGACATGACTGCAGCAATTTTGTGAGTAATTGAACTCTAAAAGAGGTTGGATGAAAGGATTAAAAAAAAAAAAAAATCACCAGAACAGGAGTCATGGAGATGAGTAAGGCTGAGTCTGTGTCAAGCAAATGATTCAGCAGTGAATGGCAGAGTAAACGTTTTTCATTGGATGTGACGTGATCACAGAATGTCATCATGATATTTTTTCACCCTGCCAGGGGAGCGAGCTGGGTTTTGAGCAGTGTATGTGATTTGAGAAATATAGAACAAGGTTGCACAGATCAAGTGCCTTGCCCCTGTTTTCACAGTTCTCATTCTTTAACTAACTTCAGTTTTGGACTTTTTTATGCCTGAACACACATTAGTGCTGCTGTTGACATTCTGATTGTGTTCTCTGTTTACCAGACATTTAGCAGTGTGTGCACTCAGGTTTATGGTGTATGTCCATCTCTTAAAAAATTGATTACTGTTTACTCACCTAAAACTATAACTGACTATCACAAAAAATAGAAAATTAATTTTACATTGTTTATTAGTCTTGTGTTGGACAGCTTTTGTTCACTTATGCATGAAATAACAGCACTCAGGCCAAAGCATAAGTGTATGTTTTTGGAAGGGACAGAAGGCGCAGAATACCCAGCTTCCAAGATAGTTGTCATGATGGATGTACAGGAATCCGTTGTCGCACTTTGGTTTGCACCCTTTTTGTCCTTGGAGAATGAAAACCTCCACAGTGAGGCTGGTTTTCCAAGTGATAAGGCCACTGGACACCGCATGCCCTTTGAAAAGGTTTGCTTGTATGGGTACGAGCTATTTTTGGCACGGCAACTTCAGTAATGATTTATGTAAACATTTTGATACTTTAAATGCCATTTTATTTCATTCTTGGCTGATGTGCTATAGTTTATAGGTGTAACTGTTTATAGATCTGCTGGTTTTATTACTTGCTAGCGTACTGTTGCTGTGTGTGTGTGTGTGTGTGTGTGTGTGTGTGTGTGTGTGTGTGTGAGAGAGAGAGAGAGAGAGATGGTTATTTTCAAGGATAGCAGCTGGACAGCATTTGTTTGACACCTGTGGTTCTCGCGTGCCACTGCCATTCGACCAGTGGCTCTAGCTGTAACACTGATTCCCCTGTAAATGGGTCACTTTATTTTTTGTACTACTAACTTTTAATGCAAATTTCAAATAAAATTTATTTTTTTTCAGTCCAACTACAGGAAACAAAAAGTACTATGGTAAATGACAAATACATTTTTATCACTGAAGGAATAAACAGTTTGTAGCTAAATCGCTGAGACATCATTATTGGAAAATCAGCTTTTATGTGAGCTTAATGATCTGTCCTTGAAGTGTATTACTTTGTACACCAGAAGTCCCAGGGTGATATTCATAACCCTGATATTCATAAAATGTAAAACTTTGCTGTCTGGCGTTATTTTTATATTGTCTTGTTTTTGCTGAGTTTCCTGTGGATGAAGGTGAGAGTTCAGTATGGCAGAAATATGATATATTGGCTCATTTTGTAGGGGGTGGCTGAAACATTTTTTTGTTATCCTGCACAATGTGTTGTAGGGCTTCAGACGCCTAGATGTGAGTAATGACAGATTAGTGATGCTAATGTCAGTAGGCGCTGCTATGGAGTATGATAACATCTCTGCCTTATGTAAACAGTTGTGTCTCATTCAATGAGCTAGTACCCCCCCCACCCCCCTCCAGTTTCACTGTAAGCAAAGAGACATGTAATATATGGCCTGTGGAGGTACTGGAACTGTCAACTCCCCATACTTCTGGCATAGTTCCCACCAATGAGTGTAATTGGTTCACAGTAGGGCAGTCGTGGAGCACTTTGGGAAAAATGGTGTAGTGGCTGTTTTATGTGTACATTATACTGTATATACTGAACAGTTGCACAGTGAAACCAAAAAAGCTCATTAAATATGAAATGGATTCTAATCTTGGAGCTTCACAGCACTCTGTTGGACAAGGCTGGATACAGGTGAAACAAACAGGGAAGGTTACAGTTAACTGCAAATATTTTCTTTTTTTTTTTTTTTTTACAAATAACTGTAGGTCCAAAGGCATAAATTAATTACTCAATGGCAAAAAATGATGTTGGACCTGTTGGTTTGAAAGTAGTTTATGGCTCCGTTGGCTCCTGGAACAGATCAGGACCAAGAACCTTCATCGTTCACAGCAGTGCAGCAAAAACGTGGATCGGAAAAAACAGAAAAATAAACATTTGGGGTGTGTTCTGATACAGCGGAAAAAATAACATTCGCTCGTGTCCAATTGTTGCGTTTTTGCCATTTACCTTCTAAATTGATTAACGATCAAGGCCCTTTAAGCTTTTCATTTATGGATACCTAATTTAAGAAAAATAATTAGTAAATACATAAAAGCAGCCATTGTTTCTGTTTTCTTTTTTTGGTGTATTTATGAAACTGGAGTAGTGACAAAATATTCAGCTTTCCTCAAAATTTATTTTGTAGGGAATGGGTGCATAGTTTAGAAAGAGACATCTGAGTAACAAGCGAAGATCACTGGCAATTATAACAAAACCAGGAGCTGGTTGGATACAGACTCTGTCTACTGAAGAAGTGAAGAAGATAAATAGATGCTTTATCTGATCTCAAACGGCGAGACTGGAGCGATACTGGAGCGTTGCCTTTCCCAGTTTAAGACTCTATGTGTTCTTTGGAGTCTGTGAGGAGAGTGACGGGGAAATGTTCAGGCTGGCTTTGTCTGTCCGTTTGTTTGGTTTGGCCTCAGCATTCTCCGTTCTGATTGTGCAGCCGACTGCAGGAAGGTGAATCGCACAGTCGCACGGTTCGTTGTCCTTGTGTGTGTGTGTGTGTGTGTGTGTGTGTTTCAACAAGATGCTGGGCTGACGTTCTCCGTTATGGTCAACAACTCCCACCTATATTCGTCAGTAAACTTGTCATATCGACTAGGTGACATGAAGATGCAGCTTTTTGAGCGGTAGATGCCCCCCCCCTCCTTCAAGCACGTTACCCTACATTTTCCATTTTTCACATTGCTTTCTGGGCGCGCTCGTGTGTGTGCGCATGTATGTGCATGTGGCTTTTCAAAGGCCTCGCTTTTGCTTGAGGTATCCTGTTTACTTGAACGTAGTACAGGAAGACGCACCGATTGGCAGAGTGGCTGTCTGCGCCAGTTTCTCTCTCTGTCAAGTTAGAGAGGAGACTCGGCAGCTTTTGTGCCGCCACAGTTCTGAAAAGAAAACCAGGCCGAGATGAGAGAAGGGAGCAGCCTGTGTTGCTGAAGTGTTTGTGCAACAGTTCAAATGAGACTGCAGGGGTTTTTGGGGAGGAGGGGTAGACCAAAAATAAACCAGAAAGTTATTTTTCCCTACTGTTTGTGTGTGTTTCCATTGTGGGGATTTTTTTGTGAAGTGAATTTTTTTTTTTTTTCCCTCCCCCTTTTGTTTTTGATGAAAACAGGTAATGTGTATGAGGACCTGACTCTTGCTCCTTAGAAATTAAGTGTGTGTGTGATTCTCCTGGGAGGGGCACATAGTGCCATGTGTGTATACGGTTTAACGTAATCTTGATGACAAAATGGCATTTTGTGAGGAGCGGATTGGAAGTGTCAGCAGACAAAACCTGCCCTCATGAGTTTTTTGTTCAGCGTGTCAGTGGCTTTGAGCACAAAAACACTACGTGTATTCCTGGTCAGCCATGCAAATGTTGATGTGCAGCCGTTAACGCCTGCTCTGGGCCCGGCCACAGGGAAAGAACCACTTGTTTTAAGTTTCTTTTTTCTTTCTTACTGAAGTTCAGTAAAATTTACTAAACGTGTGAGAGTGCGAGATGTTCTTTTTAAAGGTATTTGTAGTTGAGATGCACAGAATTTCAGGTGCTGATGTAACGACATTGGCTTGAATCGTATTTGGCTAGAAGTAGGCAGGTCCCACTGTGCTGATGAAATGGGGGTGATGGAACAAGTGTCAGGGAAGGTCTTTTGTTTCTTGTCTCTCATCTGCTAGAGGTTTATGCTAAAACGCTAGATTGACAGTAGTCAGTGGAGAATATCAATGAGAATATCATCTGGAGTGTAGCAGCCACAGTCTACCTGAAATAATCTGCATGTTGAGGACAGTGGAATTCCACAAGGACAATTTGTACAATTCCTGCATTTCACATTCTGATACAAATCAACTTTTATCTGACAAAGAAAATGTATTACAGTCTGGCTCATCCTGGCCTTGCGTATCTCCAATCCTGTACTTTGGGTTGACCTTTTTTAGGCTGGACGGGACATGTTGATTCTGGAACAAACCAATCTGTTTTTGTGGTTTTCATATGGGCAGAAGTGTTTATAGGCAAATGCCGTCTTCTGCCCTTTTGCCCACACTTGTGATGGCAGTGCTTCCTGGGAGGCTTTGAGATGTGGGCCTTCAATGTGACGTTGACCTATGTTCTGCCTGCTGGGGACAGCGGGTTTTACGTTGTTTGTTTTCTCTGCAGGCCCTTGATTTTGTCAGCCGATGAAGTCATGCAGTGTCTCTCCCCCACCCCTCAGGTTTTCTCAGAAAGGTAGCAACTAGTTGCTTCCTTGATGTTTTGCATGCACTTCTTTCACAAGCAGCTGTGCACTTAGAGATGTGTTTTAATATCATGTACTCTTCCAGGAGATGAAGAAAAGGCATGGATGGGTAGCAACATGGCTAAACCAAGCACGTTTGTAGTCCAGAATTTGTTCTGGATAAATCTGGTGTATGCTTTTAGAGACTTCTGTTTGTTGAAAAGATGAACCGAGTGGGTGTCCTGTACTGTAAGTGGGTCCTTCCTTTCTCTGACCACCCTGTTTGTTTTTTTTTTGTGTTGAAATTTAGACTGGTTGTTAATCTAAAAGGGAAATACCTACCCCCTTTTAAAACCCTCCAGACTGGAGCGAGAATACACGTGGAGGTGAAAGAATCCAAAGGGTGCTGTTGTCGCATCAGGGTCTGCCCCTAAACGAAATTCACTCAGCCGTACCTTATGTCATCCTTTTGTTTAGATGGCGCCAGGCAGTCTAGTGAAGACTTTGCACTAAAGTGTGCGTGCGTGTGCATGCGTGTGCGTGCGCGTGTGTGTGTCATAAAGCTGGTTGCTGTTCTTTACAGTGTGTAAACTTCCCTTGCGTCACTAGAGCCCGACTTGTATCCATCTTCTCCAGACGACTTGATTTCTTGTTTCAGGAGACAAGGAGGTCGATGTTCTCCCTTCCCTCATCCTGACGCGTCGTCGCGACTGTGCAGCTTCTGCTGCCCTTGCTTTCTCGTTGTTCATGTCGGCCGAGTCCTTCTCTGACAGTCTGCCACTGGGGTCCCTTTCACCATGACCTGTCCCCTGTGTTTGCAGTTTGATATGCATAATGTAACAAGGAACCATTTTTCTTTTTCTTTCTCTTGTGATGTTATGACATTTGGATACTTGTTTCCATAATGGTGTTTTCTCATAATTTTTAAAATATAGCTAAGAAAAATAATAGTGGACTAAATATAATTAATTAAAGTGATTTAATTGTACCGGGCTATTGTGTATCAGTCCCAATAACATTATTTCTGTATTGTACTTTACATTGGTGTTGTGTTTTAAGCAATGAATACAATGTTCTGGCATTTGATCTGCTAACCAGAGGTGTGTAACGGCCGCTGTCTAGCACATAACCTGCTGGTGTGTAACGGCTTGTGTGCAGAAACCCCTTAACTGTGGCATGTCTGACAGGCGTCAGTTGCTGGCAGCTGCCCCCATCCCCCCAAAAAAAATTCCACTGAGTCTGTCCTAATTCTGGGAGGCTCCTTAGGCTGATCTTCATCAGGTGAAGAGTGCATGTTTGTTATTGTTGTGTTTTTTTTTTTTTTATGCTCCTGTGGGATTAAAGTTTTGGTTTGAAACTGTATGTCCTCTATCCAAATGGATCAGGTAAAAGAAAAACAAAATTATCCTAATTTGTAAAGAATGTTTAATGCTACCATCATAGTTTACTGGACCTGCCACTGTGCAGTCGTTTTGCTTTTGTTGTATTGAATCGTCTGGTTATGTTTGCTTTATGTTACAGGCACAAGGTGTTGAAACAAACGTGCAGCTGTGTTAAATAAAACTATTAGTCTGGTTAGGTAAACATGACAACCTGTGGGATTTACAGTTGGTGTCTCCTGACATGGGGAAAAAAGTCTTGACATAGCACTGGGGTACAGTGCTGGGGTAACTATTTTCTGTAATATTATTATTTTCAGTAATTTTTTTTGAACCTGTAGCAGAATTTCAGCTCCCTGTAATCTTTTAGCTGTCTGAGTCTTCTGAGGACAAATTGCACAGACCAAAATTGTTTCTATTTAAAAATATGAATTTCAATTACTCCTTTTTTGGTTATTTCACATTTGTGTATTGATCAACTAAATAAACTCAGCAAATGTATTAAATATCAATGCGTGGGGAGAGAAGTTTTTTTTTTTTTTTTTTTTTTTAAAACTGTATTCATACGGGTTGTTTGGGGGTAAAAAAAAAAAAAAAAAAAAATGGGGGTGAAGGTGATAACCCCCCCGCGTTTTACACACCCCCACCCACCCAACCAAACAACCCCA
>JABJVR010000007.1:11928330-11991111 GCA_025773905.1 Chitala chitala | reverse complement strand
GGGTGTCCCCTGCCCTGCGCCCTATGTGCTCTGGGATGGGCTCCAGGTTTCCCCGCGACCCTCGCCAGGAATAAGCGATTAAGATAATGGATGGATGGATGTTAGGCAGCCAGAACTATGTGTGGATCAACTGAATTCATGCACAACCATGTGACATCTCTGGACCAATAAGAATCTAGTATTCAACAAAGCCGTGGTATACATGGACACAATGTTGCATGTGTACATCCAAAACGAAAACTTGAGCTCTTCTATTTTCTATCCTGGTTTTCTCCTACCTTTTGATGTATTCATGTTATATCAGTTTGTAATGTTGTACATGTTTTAATTACTTCAAAAGCAGGCATAATGTTCTTGCTTTTGTCAAGTACTTAGCACTTCTGTAAGAATGACGTTAGGTAGTGGGTTGTGTAAAAAATAAACTGAGAGGAAGTGAACAGCCAACATCTAAAGGCAGGGCATACTGCCAAGCCTTATAGCCATTTCTCACTCTAGTCTGCTATGTATACTTTAGATAGCAACCAAGGAATTCAATTACAGCACAACACTGATGACAGTGAGATTAGCCCAGTCCTCCTGGCTGGCAACATATGACAAACACATTACCTTACAACAGTACTTTGTTGACCTGCATTCTGACAGGCCGCATTACAAGGCAAGCTTAGATGAGACTTAAAGATGTAAGAAGATAGCCAACATCCTTTGTCTTGTCTTCGCTTGCTCCGCTCTCCCTCTTGTAATTGTGAGCAGTTTGTTCTGCTTCTCATAGGAATTAGCTGCTATCCGCACATCCCTATAGACTGCAGCGTGGCTTGTGGGTAGAGGCATTGTGGGCCACTACATTGTAGAGCTGGATGAGTGTGCTGTTAAATGCACATCAGGGCTACTTGTGAGTGGACAGCAGGGGACAGCAGGGGATAGTCCCAGACAAAGGAGCAGGACAGACTCCAGTGCCTTACAGCACTATGGTGCTTTTATAAAAGGTGCCGACTGGGGACTGCCAGGCTGTGGTGTAAAGGAAACATATTTGCCTTGCTTAAAGCGTTATGGATGCTATCCAACCTCCTTTGATACTCTTTATGGGATGCACTGTGCACACACACCCCCCCCCCCCGACATCGTAGTGGACATTGGGAGTCGAGTCTTTGAGTCAGAAACACACTGGTCCTAATATAGCTCACTATGCTGAATGCTGCTCCTCAAAAAGTGTCATTTTCATCTTTTAAATCTTTTACAAGTACTAGAAATATAAAGTACTTCAGCTACAGTATAGTAAAAGATGAAATGGCTTTTTTGATGAGTTAATGAAGTACTTATATTGTGTCATGTTAAGGTACAATTATGTATTACTCTGTTTCCTTATTAAATTGCCTCTTTAAATATTTAATTCTAGACTGATATGCAAATGCAAAGCCATTACAAATTTTATAGATATCCGTCTTTCCACCCTAATTTCCCATGTCACTAAAGTATATAGGAACATGAAACGGCTTACAAAGTGAAGACTTACAATTAAATTGTTCTTTTTGGGTCATTAAAGCATTGTGTTTTTAAAATAGCTGCTGCTAATTCCTCGTTCTAATTAAATTTACTTGAAATGTTATTTTATGAAGCACGATCAAAGCATGTCCAAAACATCATGATCCCAGGTGGGGGGTTCGCCCATCGTCCTCTACGGTCACGTATGTCATGACGTGCTGACATGGATTGTGGTTAAATAACAGCTGTTGGGCATCTGATGTATATTATTTTTCTAAAGGATACCAGGAAACATTTTTTTAGTTTTGAAATGTCTATTGAATGATAGATGTAAAATGTTTCAGATCACTTGATTGCTTTTTCTGGATATCTGTTCTGCCTTTTATCTCAGGACGATAGCATGTACGCCAGTGACACGAGCTGGCAGATTCAGTGCTGTTAGTCACGGTTAGGTGACAGAGGGTGGGGGTGCTGTTCAAACGGAGATCCTGTCAGTGAACAGGAAGCCCGACGTGAATTTTCCACGAGCCACAATCTCGTCCAACCAGGCGATGTGCTGTGGCAAGCTTGCTGAGCCTGTTGCTATGGTGAGCAATCTTTCAGGAAATGGGATCTGACTGGAGGGTCCTTGCCGCTGAAAAATGAAATTGTTCCTGTAATTACTCCTTCACAAGGCATCAGCCAGTACGGTCGTCCTGAGCACCGCCTCCATCTCGGTTACACCATCAGGCTTCTGGGGAGGGTGTGCATGCTTAGACTGCTGCAGGGGCACGGGAAGAGATGGCACAGGCTGGGGGGCAAGTGAATGTTTAGAGAGCTGCAGGGGGCCCACAGGTGGCCACTGGAAGAGATGACATAGGCTGGGAAGAGACGTGTCCATACGCTGTATCTAGTCATAGTTTGGTTTCCAGTGTCACCATAAACAGCAATGCCTAACTAACATGTGGAAGTCTGTGGAAGGCAGAACACAACACAAATGTTCTGATTGGAGAACAGACTTTAATAATGTGGGGACTTAAGTCAACTCAGTGTGACCGAGTATACGAATAGGTGTACCATAGACTTAAATAATGTCCCCCCCCCCAATTACCCAAGATTCCTAAGCTTCTGTTTAGGTCTAAATAGATTTGTGGGCTCGGCTGCAACGCACACAGTTCTATCCAATCAGAGAGCCAGGAGATTCGGTTAATGGAGGATGTGATACTGTAATGGAGTTACTGCTCCTGTATGCTTCTGTAGCTTCTTCTGAGATGGGTATTTGGAACATGTGTATTGAATTATGCCATTAAAGGTAAGTAGCATTACAGAATGTGTCTGTCTAATGCAATCTGATAATATGGAGGTTTAAAACTCTTATGGCAAATTCAACCTGGTTTGCAAACGTTAATTTTTACATACATCTATGAATCTTGTCATCACCTGTAACTTTACCCCAGGTTTCTTTTATCTGACCTTCAAAGAAAGTATTATGAATGTTTCCAAAGCTGGTCCACTGCAGGTCACAGATTAACAGTGTTTCCTGCTCTGATTAATGTTAGCAGATGGCACCATCTTGTGGCCTACCAGCCAGTCATATTCACACTGGCCAAATACATGTACGTGTAAGCCCCACAGTGACACCAGACCTGTACCAAGCTGAGTCTTCCTAACTGGACTTTTAATATGATTTCTGATCAAGTGTAATGACACACAAAGCAGAGATTGATCTGCTGACATGCTGTGGGCATGAACTGGATATGAAGTCTCACATGACATGGAATGCAGTCAGCAATGTTGTCCCTGAGCGGTGTCTGCTGTCACCTCTGGGCCAATCCTTGGAAAGGTTATGAAGAAGTATTTTGTCAGTGAATATAAAACACATAGGGTAAAGCCAGAGCAACCTCATTACACTGGAGGTCAGAGAAAAAAATTATCACTTTGAAGTTACTAGCTATATTTCTTTAAAAATGATCTTTAAATGGTTACCATTATTCATTTACAAGATTGGCAATAGCATATGTATTTGTATTGTGAAATAATTTAACCATTATGACTTCAAAAGACTCCAAATTACCTATCTAAGTACTTTTTAATATGCTGCTGTAGTATTTTCTACAGTTTCTAGTGCTACCCAGTGATTCAGTCAGTTTGCCCTAATATGAACAATGTAGTCATTCGGAATTTATTATGCTTTTAAATCAGCTACTGTAAACGTTAAGCACTGCTTTAAGTGCTTTTGCAAATAATCAATGTGACCCAAAAATTTTTTTCCCTTTTGTTTGTCATAACCAACGAACCAAGCGCCAATGTGGTAAAAAAAAAAAATGTTCTATTGTCTGAACCCCCTGAAGTGGCAAACTAGGGAAAACACATACAACGCACAGGGTCAGCTTGGGTCACCTCTTGCATGCGGACACAGAATATTATGGGGTTCAAGCAGCGAGTGTTTACCGTCAGCATCTCTGGTCATAGTGATATTGTCAGCATTATAACGCCTCATTAGAACAGAAAGCAAACAGGAACTCTTCAGATCTGTTTTGCTTTCTGATATGCTGGTATGGGTATATATGGGTATGAAATGTATTACTGAGTAATACAGCCTGTAGTACAGACTCTTAAAACTGAAATTCTTTGTGTATAATTTTGGCTGCCTGGGTGATTGCAGTTTGTCTTTCTCAGGTACAGTGTCTCCCAACTCTGCTTGTAACGGTTTGTATGGATTTGCATGCATGTTTTTCTTAAGTAGGTAACACATTTGGTTAGACAGTAGAAAAGATTGCAAGGACTGAATTTAAGTGGGAAATGCACAATTAACACGTAGTTCTAACATTGTGGCTTTATAGTGTTTTACAGTATATTGTTTGATCTAGAGAGATGTTGCTGACGTTTGCTTGCCACTGTATATGTTTGTCTAATACCTTTAACAATCATTGTGTCACACTTTGTTTCAAACAATGAGGTTATCAGTCCTCCTTCCACCATTTATCCTTACGGTTCTTTTTGATACAATATTTATTCACCCTTGACAGAGTCTAGCCTCAGCAGCCTAAACCGTACAAATACTGCATTGAGTCTCAAATGTCAGCTGCAGTTGGTCTGAGCAGAATCAAGATAACACTAAACAGAAACAATGCTGTAAAACACTGAGTGTTTTCACTTGTTTCCTCCTAGGCTTGTTCAAGCTTCTTATGCAAGCTGGGAGTCTGTCCAGTCAAATATGCAGAGAATACAGTTTTTGTTTGCATGAGCTGTTGTCACATTAGTTGAGTGTGTGTCGCTCAGTTGAAACACTTTATAGTAAGATCTGTGTCATTGCCAAGGGATAGAAAGGTGAAAGGTGACACATCTTGGCCACGACATAGGTATGAATGATCAGAGATTTTACAAGCATATGGGAAGAATAAAATGGTACCTTTTGGGGGCAAAAGGAAGTTTTTTTTGGCGCCTTCTTGCCTCGACATGATCTTGACATTATATTCGGCTGGGAACTTGCATGCCGTGTCCCAGGACTGAGCTTGAGAATCATTTACACAATGCCACCTCCCACCTCCCCAAAAGAACATGCTGTTAATTGAATGACTCACGGCCTTACTCACAGGGAGTGTGAGACATTGTGAGCCAACACTGAGACAACAGAGAGCAGATGTGTCCGCCTTCTAACAATAATCACTTAGCTAAACAATAATCACCCTTTTCCACTCTCCCACACTCCCTTCCAGTACAAATTCAATGATGCTGGAATAAATAAGACTCATAATTTCTTCAGATTTCCCAAAAGACAAAGTAATACATATGTGCAAATCATAGGTTGTAAGTCTACAAGTCAAACAAATCCTCTACTCTTTGTTTAGTACTGCCTGGGCACAACTTCACTCTACTTGAAACCCTGAATGCAATGTCCACTTGGGAATCTGAATGAACCACTTAATTTTTTAATGTTCAGTAGGAGAGGATCATGTCTAATGTTGACCTGTTAGACCAAAAACACCTGAGAACATTTCAATATTTAAAAATACACACTAACCACATGTCCCATAATACTGAGTATAAGTTTGTGCCTATTCATTTTTAATATTTCTGTTTAAGTATGCATATTACAAAGTGTAAATATACGCTTGCTGTTCAGACAAATACCTTAGTATGACTTGCATGGCTGCTGTATAGCCCTAGGTTTTAGCACGGCAGGTTCCCATCTCTGCCTGGGGCTTCTCCTGAACAGAATGGACCTGAGATCAAAGGGATGTAGTGTGAGATTCAAACTGAGCAGGTGTACAGCAAACAGAGATGCCCAGGAGCCAACAGGTTAGCAAACACACTGAGTTACTTCTGCCATCCACACCATCACATCTTAAGATACATTTTTTGCCTTCACATTTGAATGGCTGTCTGTCAAACATAATGAATAAAAATGTCAAGTTCTCTTGTAATATTTCTTCTCCTGATTTTACTTTTTCCTGGCTTAAAAAAATGACACCCCAAACCAAATTACAAGTCATTTGAATGGTTTCAGGGCAAATTATGAAGAGGGCATGAATATTTTGTTCATTTAAATTCTATTCAGAGCTGGTACTCTAATTTAAGGGATATGTTTGAAATGTCTCTGAGACAGAGTCTGTTGAACATTATTTTGCCAAGCCTTTGTGTTTGGGCAGAACATGTTAAATGGCAAGCAATTATCACCTTTCTGCACTGTACCATACTAATGAACTCCACACTAAGGAGCAGTGAATAAATTACGGGGTGCTTTAGCTCCCCCCTCTGGGGTCTTTTAAAAGCAGTGGATGTGGAATTGGGTAGGAAGGAGGGATGGAAAAATGAACGCTATTCTAGCGAAACAAAAAAAGGGGACAGGGGCCTTTATGGTTTTCTAATGTCCCTGTAAATACATGCAAAGTTCTAAAAGTGCCTTGATTATGCCCATTTGTGAGTGTGTGGGGGGTGGGGGGTGGGGAGTGGAGTGAGCCTGGCTACCTTCCTTATCCATCACTAATCCAGGCAGTCGTTTTCTAACAGCCTGAACTACGCAAGGCTGTGGTCATATCTGCAAAGCTTTGCTTGTCACAATAGTCAACATACACCTCGTAGAGATTATTCAAAAACCACTTCAGCAGTACTGGTAAACATAACAGCATGTTCAGCTTTCTCCGTACAGCCACGAGGCTCTATTTGTGTTATTAGTGGTACTGGATTAAAGAGAAGGTTTACTTAGAATATCAGTTTATTTTTTGTTACCTGAAGTTTCGTATGGGAAAAACTCTTTGATGAAAATATCATATAACAATTATGTCAACGCAAGGGAACGAATCCCAATAAAAAAAATAGTAATACAACTTCACAAGACACGTGCTAATGAGCTCCCAACAGCACTCTAGCCAGGACTCTCTCGTATTCCTGGCCGTAAGATCTCATCTGGAAAAAGTGAAGTGGGAATGGATGCAAAGAAAGCTCTAAAGGTAATGAAAAATAATTAGAAAAACAAAAAAGTATATTAAAATTAACGAACAAACAAAAAGTGTCCACATCAAAAGTCCTTTAAACGAAATGAATTATTTCAGTAAAATGAAATAGCAGTGCCTCACATTTGTAGAGTGTGTTTCCATTTTCAGCCTGGTATTAAACCGCTCCTTGGTGCGGGTGATTCTTGCTGAGTTGACACTTCGCCGGTTTGTGTTGTTTTATTCAATACGGCAGGCTACTCCTTAAACATTCTCCCGGTGTGTGCTGCTGAATTAAAACCACGTTAGTTCACGTTAACAAATAAATGTGGATACCTGAGGAGGATAATAATGGTTGGATTTTAAAGCAATTAAAAGTTTTTTTATGAGCTCAGTTGAGTTGCAAAGGTTTATTGGGCTGCAATTAGTGTACACAACACATTCTTAATTTTGCACCGTTAAGCATGTTCTTTAAATAGGGTACCTGAAATAAACCTGCAGTTGCAGGTGATTACTATATGAAGAAACACCGGCAGTCGTGAGAACTGGAAATTGTGAAACGACTGAATAATTTTTTCCATATTAGTTTGCATTGCTTATACTGTAGTTTTAGGTTAGTATTATGCTTACAGCGGATTGAGGGGGGTTTGAGAGGTTGGAAGTGGAGGAATCGAATTTTAGACAATTTAAAGAAATATTTCGTATCGTTTTTACGTTACAGCATTTAAAATTTACTAATAGGTAGAAAACAAATACATTACATGCGGTACATTTTAATTCCGTGTTTTATTAGCATTGCTTAGGCTAGTCAAATACCTGTATAATGACACGGTGAAGCCGTAGAAAGAATAAAGAGTGAGAGCGCGCTCATGGACGAGCGAGCTCCAAGTGCGCGCCTTTCCTGCGCGTATAGAGGACCTGAAACGCGTCTGCTTCTGACATAGTCTGCTTGGCATCGCTTATGCTGTGTTCGCCAGTATCTCTTTATGAGAAGGCGTGCGAAACAGTGAGGTATTTTTGCAGCCTGAGTTCTGCACACAAGATCAACAGGCGGAGAATGATCGGGCTGCGGTGGTGCTCTGCGTGGGATCTATTGTCGGGATCGTCCGAGTCGTTTACTGCGTGCGCTTGGTCCGAGTTTTCAAAAGCCACGCCAATGTGAGATATGAGCTCTAAACATTACCTGGATTGGATCCCTTACAGGTAAGGTCTCACTATCCTTTTTCTGTTTATTAAAAGACAAGTTATTATATGCTGGCTTTCTTGGTGAATCAACACCACCTAGGAGTGAAGAAGAAACGCGACAGAGCCTGGTTGGAAGTTATGATGAATCGGTGGTGCTTGCCATAAACACCCCATATTAATGTTACGTTTTATTGATATTTTATCCTCAGTGACTTATAAGATGCCATACTTGTAGTAAGAGAGTGCAGATGGAAGTTCGTCTCGCGAAACTGACAGAAAATCGACTTCTAAACTGTGATATAACGACTGCAAGGCTATTAACTGAACTGTACAGGTACTTAAGGTAGCTTGTTACTAAATATTGACTTTTTAGGACGTTATAATAACCGGGTGATACTATAATCGAAACATTATAGTTTGTAAATAATTTTTAAGTTGAAACGTGAGCGTAAATATCTACTTTCTGTAGCATCACATCCTTGGTACAAAGCGAGATCCTATTGCCATGGTTGCACTACCTTCTGTCATCCCATTGGCTTTTGGTTGCTATAAGTTACGAAGGCGGCTGAGACGAAGGATCGTTTTCTAAACGCTGGGCATTGATGGCACACTATAGACATTGACAGCTTTTCATTCTTATTTTCACATATAGTTGTTTCTTTGTTGCATTGCTAAATATTTTTTTTACACATATCACTTATTTCAAAATGTTTATTTTTCAGTCATCTGAAAATCCTAATTATGTATACATGTTGACTGAAGGTTTTAAGGGGTCGAAACATTGTGGAGATGAAGACGGCTGGGGCATAAGTCCAGAAAGACACAATAATGCAAGCATTTTCATTTAGCATGTAGGAGATGCCTACAGACAATGACAGTTGAGTATCGTAGTCTTCACATTTATCATGTGTTTTTCAGGCTGTGATTTGGGACTGGAACTCCACAGTGGATTGTTATCTATTCAGAGGGTAGATGTGACCTTGAAAGCATCGCTCTGAGAGATGCTGAACAGTGGTATACCTGCCACACTCATTTTCGGTTATGATAGTGTTCTGCTCAAGTCGTTTTACAGCCAGGTGTTTCTTACACTTGGACAGCCGATGACATATTAAACAGCTGAGATGGGCACGGGTGTTCTACAGTGGCCACAGCCGGACTGCCATCTGCATGCATGCCTTTTGAACATCATATATTCTATGTGTATTTATGTATAGTCACGGCACCATATGTAGTATTTTCTTTATTAATTGTTGCTTCTTTTCACATACGTTATTAACTTATTAAACTCTCGCATTTCTTTAGCAAACAGGGCCGTTTCTTTAATGAAAAACAAACCTGAGTGATTGCAGTGTAATAGTTTCCTCAGGGTTGGATGGTTTTAATGAGGACAAATATCGACCATTGTTTAAAAGAGCGTCCATCGGTTGCTGTCCTTTTGAGTTTAATTGAATCACTTTATTATCAGAGACACTGAGCGGAAACCAGAAAGGAGCTGGAGGCTGATTTCACTCTGGAAGCTTTAAACAAATCTTTGTTATCCACCTGCCGTCCAATGGGACGTGCCATCGATTATTCACAGGAGCATTTGACATATTTATTGACTTGTTTTTTAAGGAGTGTTAAAATTTGTGTTTCACCATCCTATGCCGTAGTTGTCTGTCCTACATTAAAATGAGACCCAAGCTGGTCTCTTTGAATAGCCACAGGATGTTCATCCACTGCTTTGTTTTTTCCTGAGTCTGATCTCAAGTCAGCTGGACAGTGTTCTATACACACCTCAACTTGGCAGAAGTGTGACAGTGCATTTAACACCCCTGGCGTTTAACAGGGCACCCTTTTTCTTTTTAGCAATTAAAGTCACTGCAAGCAAACACAAATTAGCGGGCAGTCACCGCAAGTGCCGTGCGTAATGGAGGAGCGTGTGGACCAGAAGCGCAGCGCGGGTTATTCGCTTGCTTTGCCGAATCCGCCTTTAATAGACCGTTAACAGAGGTCCCCTTTACCTCTCACAGTTCGGCCTTTATTTCACGGAGAATAAGTGGATTTTCCAGCTGAGAGCACGAGGGCCGACGCTGTCTGATGTGCTCTGCAGCTGGGCCTGTGTCTGCACATGGCGGACAGAGAGGCAGTGTGCTCGGTAGACTGGTGCCTTTTATTAACCGTCCACAAAAGAGACCAGTGATGGTTTCATGACATGTGGAGGGACATGCTGAGTAAAATGAATACCCACAGATGGACAGAGATCAGGGATTTCATGCCTCTTTTGGGAGTTGATTGCTTTTTGACTTGCCCATGTGCATGAGCCGAATCGATTTGCAGTCCTTGGGGACAGAGGAGATTTGGTGAACACATTGTGATGTTGTCTGCTCTCTCTCTCTCTCTCTCTCTCTCTCTCTCTCTCTCTCTCTCTCTCTCTCTGTAGCGCCCTGGATGATGAAGGCAGCAGCTTTCGCCAGCAGAGGCTGGATAGACAGGTGAGTCCCTTTACACAGAGAGGAAACCACTCCCCCTTTTTCTCACTCCTCTTCCTCGTCTTCTTCCTCAGCTCAGGCTGGTGCTGCTTGGATTTGTGTGCCACATGTTCATTTGTCCAGGGAGATGATTATGAAAATGCAATGCTTAATTCTATAATTATGGCAAAGAACAGGGTGGATTAGAGCAGAAGCTGAACCTATTACATATAAATTATAACATGAAGGTTGTGTGGTCCAGGAAAGGCAATGGATTTGCCGTTATATTCTTTGATAAGGTACTTGATCTAAATTGCTCTATTAAAAATGTTGTACGAATTAAATCGAAGCTGTGTAAATTAAATCGAAGCTGTGTAAAAAAAAATGGTATAATTACATTATTATAAATAAGTCATCAGTATGCAATATATGGTGTTTTGTGCCTTTGCATACGTACTAGAAACTTGGCCTCGTCTATACCGGTGTTGTGCTCAAGGCTTTTCACTTTCATTGTGGGATGTACAGTATGTTAGTGTACATGGAGCCATGAGACACCATGAATGAAGCAGAAGAAGGTAGTTACAGTGTGTATGGATTCTCCACTGAGAGATTAGAGCAGCCAGTGGTCCTGACTTGATGACCACCAATATTGGAATGAACGATCACTGTGGCCGTACGAGGTGTGAGTCACAGGTGCTGAGCTTGCGTGAGCTCTGTGGGAACATCTGAGGTGTGTGGTCCCATGGCTTTTCATCTGTCTTTCAAAAACAGTGAAGCATGTGTTCAACTTCAGTGGTCAGCATATGAATGTATTCAGGCATTAAAAAAACAGCTATGGTTAACATATGTGAAATATGGCAGTTTCTCTGCAAGGACATAACATTTGGCTGCAGATTCTGGGTTTATTTTTGCTTCCAGTACTTCTTAATTTGGAAAGAAACCCATTAGGGATTAGTGCCAGAGTGGATCACATAGTTGGGGAACATTTTTAATCTGCCTAATTGCTGTAGAATGTTGTTCAGCTTTAGACAGAGGGCTTTGGCTTAAAAAACACAGTGCAAGAAAGTGAACATAATACATTTTGCTGTAAAAATATTTCAATTTACATTTTCACATTTGTGGAAAACTGATCAAATTACGTTACAAGCCTCGCATGGAATAAATGTAAAAGTCAATATTCAATGTAGATGGTCAGCTGTTTATCTCCAGCAGGTCAGGTGATCATGTGAATTTTTTAATATATGTATGGCTTTGAATGTTTCTTTGGGAAGTCAACAAAATGGTTTTCCAGGCCTTAGGAATAATAGCTGCAGCACTGGTCTCAACACAGTCTATACAAGAGACATAAACACTGATTGATAATCTTTTAAGTGATTTAATTATGATGGTTTTTGTGAGACTGATGTGCCCAGTCAGAGCCATATCTAACATTCAGAATGCCAACTCACTGTAGTTAACAGTCTGAATTTTTGGCATTTTGGAAAGTGTTACAAAGGGTTGATGGGTGTGTTGAAAGCAAGTGGTGGAACTGCTGTACATGAGATGTTTTACAAGTTCTGAGTTATGCAAATGCGTAGAGGTGTTGACTTACTGTGACTCAAACATCTACATAAAGTAATTATTACCATGCCATAAGCTGTATGATAAACTGCTTATTCATTGCTGATTGCTTCAACTCCTAACATTTCACGAGCCAGATGTGAACATGTTGGGTGTCAGTACTGATGCAGTAGATGTTTTCAGAAGATTTGGGGTCAGTCATGATAAGGACAACATAAACACACACAGCTATATTCACTTAGAGAAATTCGACACTGCAGTGGTTCTGCTGCGAAGCTTCAACACCCCTCACGTGTGTGTCGATCCTGAAGTAACTGTAATAAGAGTCACAGTATGAAATCTAGAGAGTTCTGGCTCCATTTCATTTTTAGTTCTGAAAAAAAAAAAAAAAATTATCCTGGTAATTCTTTTGTAAGGTGTAATCAAAATGCTGCCACAATTCTGTTGATGTCAATGCTTATTTTTTATTGGAGACAGAGAACACAGAGTGCTATGACGAGGAGCCAGGAACTACTGTGAAGTAGATGTGATAGGAGAGGTGACACACACACACACACACACACACACACACACACACACACACACACACACACACACACACACACACACACACACACACTTGTCTCCTGCGATGCCCCGCTGGCTGTGAAATATTCCAAGCTTCCTAATTACTCTGCCTGTCATAAACAACATCACCCCAAGCTTGTGGCTAAGTTACGCATAAATAGGTGTGAAGCAACAACAACTTCAAGGGCAGTGGGTTTTTGGCATGAAAGGAGTGAATTTAGTCGCTTTAAATAGATGCGAGAGCTCAAACATTGGTGTTGAAGTCAACAAATTCTTTTGTGTTTTCTATATATAGACAAAACACGTAATGAGATTTCTGCTTCAGCTGTGTTGTTGGTGTTCTGTAGCTACAATGCTTTGTATGACTTCTGAAAGTGATAAATGTAAGTCTGAGGACAACGGCTTTGTGTGACCAAAAGAAGAAGTTAGGTTCTGTGGAAGACAATAAAAACATCAGCATGTGAAACCTATAGTGAGTAATTTTGTGCATATAAGGTCTATGCCTTTTACATGAAGAACTGATCTCTACTTCACACATCTTTTTTATGCACTGTCCCTGCACTTGTGTGTGTATTTATATGTATGTATGTGTGTATATTTCTGTGTTTGTGTGTGTGTTTATGTGTGTGCGCGCGTGCATGTATATCTTCATTACTCTGTGTGTGTATGTGTATGTGTGTGCGTGTGCATGCATGTATATCTTAATTTCTGTGTGTGTCTACATGTGCGTGTGTGTGCATGCATGCATATCTTAATTTCTGTATGTGTGTGTGCGTGTGCGTGTATGCATGCATGCGTGCGTGTGTGTTTTGTGCAGCGTGCCCTCCTGGAACAGAAGCAAAAGAAGAAGCGACAGGAGCCCTTGATGGTGCAGGCTAGCGTGGAGGGACGCTCGCGGGTACGCAGAGGGAAGCGGTGTGAGGAGCAGGCTCCGCTGGTGGAGTCCTACCTCAGCAGCAACAGCAGCACCATTTACCATGGTAACGGGAAACCTGGGAAGCCCGCCGTATGTTTTTACACTGCCAGTCCTAAAGGCCTGGTAAGCAGTAATATATTTAAAAGGTGAAGGTGGACACTTTGGGACATTGAGCGATCCCTCCATGAAAATCGTGCCCCGGGTCTATTATTGTCACAGGTTGGGTTGCTGGCCCTGGTGAAACTTTATCACAGATAATAACGTAATGGTTTGCTCTGTCCTCGAGTGTCATTCAAAATCCTCTAATCTGCATTTTATCATCCCCTAATCTGCATTTGATCAAGTTTAGCAAAAAAAAAGAAAAATGCTGAAAATCCCCAATTTTCCATACCAGGCAAATGCCCTTTATGCCAGATTATCAATCCAGCCCTGCTAGTGCTGCTTTTATGATTAGTAGGTCTCATGGCTGTTCTGGCATTTGACAGAATGTCCTGATTACCAGTCCGCCTATGTATACCAGAATTCCCAGTTACAATTGTTTGTGTCATGAACATATGATGAAAAATGTGACATGACAACCAGGACAGAACAACTGAGCGGTGGCAGCAGTAGCAAGGTGTGGTCCCTCAGTGAACTGAAAGGTGTGCAGTACCTCACTCTCTAATTTGCCAGATTTCACATGCTTAAGGCACTGAAATGTTGCATCCATCCAAGGAGGTTAGTTTTGTACATCCTTCCTGGTGCAGTCATGGTGCAAACACAGCACAACATTGCAGGTATTATTGCCATATCGCCTAAATTCCACTTGGCTAGGTTGAGCAGCCAGTGCCTGTCATTTAACATGGAGAAGTTCTGCTGCCTTGTATCCAGCATTGAATGCTTCGTTCCAGCCAAGTTTTTGGCTATTGACTGTTTTTCCCATAGTCCATTGGGGATCCTGTAATTTAGCATCCCTGTGTTCCCCTTGCGGTGTGTATGTTTATTTGCTTTTGTTTGTTTGTTTGTTTGTTTGTTTGCTTCCTACAATAAGATCCAGGCTCCCTGTAGCACTGAATCGGATAAGTGGTTCTGGAACATTAGAGAATGAATTACGCAGTGTTGGTTCCTCCTGAGGATGGCAGAGCTTTGATCAATAAAAGTGCGGGCAGAAACTCTACCTGACTGACAATGAATAAATCTTTCTTTCCCTCCGTTTGTGTCCACTTCTGTTTGGTTTCCACTTTGTATCATATACAGTTTTGCACCTGCTGCCTACTCGAACAAAACATGTGATGTCTTATGCATGGACCTCGGTCTTACGATGTTACGGTAGATTTGCTTGCCTTTTACTGCGTAAAGCCAGCACCATCTGCCTGCAGACAGTAACTGACAGACACCTAATAAAATCCAAATATCTTTATCAAGATACCAATATAGATACCCAGGCTTATTTATACCTTCCGTCTCTCTGTGAACTGCTGCCAGTTTGTTAAAATGGACTGGGCACATGTCCAGCTGTAAGGACACACTGAGAGTGGGCTTTCTTGGTCCAACTTCTAATCCAATTTGGCCAGAATAGCTCCCCTGACTCTGGCGTAACTGTTCCCTCAGGCCTTATTTGCATTTATGACTATTTGCTTTGCTGATGCTTTTATCTGAAGGGCCGTGATCCAACAGCCTCTGAGTTATAAGTGCCCGTCTGCCTGTTGGCATATTTGAAATGCAGACCCATTGAGGCACCATAAAAACGGCACCCCTGGCATGAATTTTTGATGTACTGCGTACCTGCCCTCCAGCGTGCGTGTGAAGAGCGATCTTAGACCAGCGTTTGTTATCTTTTCACTGTGGGTTGTTAACATTTAACATTTTACCACGCGGCCAAACACACTGGTGAAAATTTGAGGAACTGACAGATTTTAGACAAGTTTAGTTTGCAACCAAAAGGACACTAAGCAGGAAAGGCGTGAGGAGGTCTAAGTGCCACTGAGGTCTGACATACCACCCTTTACAGTGGTGTATTTTACAATATTCACGTCTGGGAAGGTAAGACGATACTGATACTGTGGCAGGTATCTGTGTAAGCAAGAGGGAAGCCCAGACTATTGAGTTACTACTAGGCAAAGCTAGTAAGTCCGTCCCCAAAGATTCTGTTCTGGCAAACAGCACTTGTAGAGCCCTCAGGGACAGAAAAGTGCCTTTGAAAACACAGAGGAGAGGCAGTGCTGTCTGACATTTAAAAAGCAAGCAATCAGTCACTCTGCCGCTCTTTCCCTCGCTGACCTCCAACGCGTTATTTCCAGCTGATGATGATGAATTGATTGCCCCATTATCAATAGAATATACGAGGTGGGGCACAGCTCATCGGCGATGACTGCACAGCCTGCCAATAGGGGCTTTATGATACAGTATGCTTTGGAACTGGGTTAATACTTTGGATTAGTGAATAACATCAGCCTTATAGTGTTATTCCCTATAATGCCTGTCACAGGGCCTTTACTCTTTGCCGACTGGCTGACTTTTGTTTTTTCCTTGTAACTGTTTTACTACACCTCTCCTCTCTTTTTCTGTCTCTCTCTGTTTGCCTCTTCTGCTGGCTCCTCTGACACACACATACACACACACACCCTGCCTAGTGCAAGAAGCTGGACAGGAGGAGGAGAAGGAAGGGGGGGCAGAGCCAGAGCCCCCCTGCTCAACCAGAAAGGCCAGGGGTGCAGCATCCACTCCACAAACTGGCAGTGCTAAAAAGGAGAAAAGGGGAAAGCAGAAAGGTAAGAGCCCCCCCCGAAACCCCGAAACAGACAGCAGCCGAGTCAGTGTCCTTCTGGTTGGCTGTGTGTATGTGAACCACAGCAAACATACAGTCGGTACAGAATAGAGCCTCGATTCGTTAGCATGTATGTAAATGTCATGTGAAGCATGCTGCCCGTGTGCAGGTGAAGTAGAATCTAGAGACAGTGGAACAAAAGCATGTGCTAGCAAGATGTAATGACACTGAACAAGAACACAACACACAGACGGTGAAGTAAACATATGCTTAATGGTAAACGATTAGGCCGTCACAGAGCAAGAACGACAACGGTTTACAACAAAACCTATCCAGCTGATAAAATGATGAGGTTAAGCTCATATATTGTTTTCTATAATGAGTTTAGCACATGGTTTTGTAGGCAGTAACCATGGGTAATGTCTATATCCATGGCGGACTCCACACTTCCAGTCTATCTACTTACCTTGTTTCCATGGTGGTTATTCAGTGATATACCGCAGTGTGACACTGGACCTCCTGTTCCTGACCTGTTCCTCCTGCAACCTGTTTTTGTTCATCCCGGCGATGCAGCCTTCACTTTGTTTTTATACATCATGTGCTTGTTATGGCCTGGCTATAATTGGATTTTTGGACTTTTTGTCTGTTCTCTGGCTGTTTGTGAATGGTGGTGTGTGATTCAGGCTGTTCATTAAAACAAGCTTTGCAGTTCAATCCTCCAGTGTCTGTGAGTTTGTCAATACCCCATGTCTGTGTAAGTGACTAAGGGCTCGTTTGTTTTCTTTACACACGGCGCATTTGAAGTCTCTGTGTTTGCTTTTTATAAACAAATAAGAGTAATGTTGAAGGGGCACTGAACAGAATGTGAGCGGACATGTATGTAAATGCTGGCTGCTCTGGTGGGGTTGGTGGTGGGGCTGGTGATCTGCAAGGGGGTCAATGGACCTGTCTCTTTCCCAGATGAGCCAGAAGACCTGGCCAGCCAGATCCAGATCCTCACGGTGGGCCAGACGTCCGGGGATGGGACCGGAGCTGGTGCTGTAGCAAGCGGGCAGAGCCAAGCCAAACAGGACCTGAGGGTGACCATGCTGAAGAAAGGTACCTTCCTCATTGAAGCCTGCATGTGTGCACATGTCATGGCAGGGCAGGGCTGATTATATCAGCACAGCAGATGCAGGAAAGACTTGGCCGGCGGCTCTTTCACCCAAGGCTTTTATGTCTTTCCTCAACTGGACAGCTATAACTGAATTGGCTCCTGTATGTCTTAAAACAGGACTGGCCTGTGTGTGTATATGTATGACACAGGAGTGGTCTTATCCCTGAATTTGACCCTTGAACTCAGCAATCACGGCCTATCTTTGATGACATATGGTAATGTTATGCTGCAGCATCATTACGCTACAGTGCTAACGCTAGCAGCAGTGGCAGCAGCAGCACCAGGCAGATTCACCCGCTCCTCTCACCCACACACCTGCCCGTGCTGAGATGGCACAGTTACTGCACAGCATGTCTCAGACAGCAGCCTGCCTCATGGGGAGCGTGGGGACCGGCTGTCACGGTGCAGCAGGGTGGGAGTGAAAAGCCTCAGTGCCAGTCCCCCCACCCAGCTGTGTAACAGCCTCTCCCCCATCAGGTAAAACAGACGTGTAGATCCACCATTCATCTGGCCTAATCACAGAGAATATGCCAGTGCCATCTTGGAACTCTTAGGGGGGTTTTTAATCCTATGTGGAATTTTTCATTTCCTCATAGTTGTCTTCTAATACTGTGTAACACTTGCCAGTGATACCTATCTTAACATCTTTTAGCAAGTGCTGTCTTTGGTACATGTTCTAGGGCAGCAAAAGTATTACAATAAAATCAATTTCAACTAGAAAAATTTTAATGAAACTCACCTACTGTCATTAATGTGCAATTTACCAGAAACATCAAAGTAAATGTTTAACTTGTTGATTTTAAATGTACTGTATGTGCCTTTCTACTGTCTTTATAAAGCATGCTATTTATAAAAATGTTGGAATAATGCAAAGCTATTATATTTACAAAACGCCTCTGATTTTTTGCAAAGGCATTTCCGTTAGTATGAACTTTGATGAAGAAGAGGATGACGAAGATGAAGACAGTTCAAGTTCCTCCCAGGTCAACAGCACCCGGCCTGGCTCAGCAACCAGCAAGAAATCAAACAAGGTACCTTGCTGTGTACAGCTAATTTTGTGTTCTTTCGCTGGTTGAGTCACTCCAAGTACACCCAGCATGTCCGTAACGGTTGAGCTTTTTCGCATAATTTGTGGCGTTCCAGTATTTGTCCATTAAAGCACCAGTTGGGCGTGTATGTGCCTTAATCGCTCAGACACTGTATGCTGAAACCCATCCTAGCTCATGGGAAGCACCTTTGTCAGGTGCTTTTCAGCCACTGACCTGTCCGGTTCATGAAGGAACACTGCCTTCCTCCCCAGGGCTCATTGTTGCTCTTGATACAAAGTATCCACAGCTCCGCTCCACATGTGAACTTGAATTAAACTGTAGGTTCCTAAACTCTCACAGAAGAGGAGATGTGCTGATTGCATTGCCAATCTACCAGCAGGCAAGTGCACGTCTTGACCTCAAACTGTAAGTGTAGGACCTATTATATCCTAGGCTGAAACTGAATGTTTTCTGTATTGTACCCGGTACGAGTTGAGAACTAAGGGCCTGCTCAGAAGTTGCAAATGGCAGACAGTGTGTTTGCTGCTTTTTCTTGGCAAGCAGCGAGTCAGGTTCTTGCACAAAGACCGAAATGCAAAGCTTAAGATAACGTTTGGCTTGTGGCTCTCAGAGACTGCAATCAAAATTTCTGTCCTTTGCCTGGAATCTTAGCAGTGTGAGGATTGACTTTGCAAAGATGACATGTCACATGACAGTTAGAGCTCTAGAGGACTACAGAGGTTGGTTTTGCACAAATAAAATATTGACTTCTTCAACCATAAGCTCTAATGACCGTGTTATCGTTGGCTTCTTTTTGACCTGATGAGGTACTAGCAGAAGTAACTGTAGGCTCAATGACAATGGTAACAGCTTACCTCTGTGGAACTTATGGGCTGGCAGAAACTCAAATCATGAGGCACTTCTCCTACACTGAAGACAGGAATGCTGAGCAGGGGTATAAATAAAAACCTAATTTTTTTTTGTTAATTTTCCCACTAGCCGTCATCGGTGGCCTTGTGTTTTGCTGTGCTTGTTCTCCATCCAAATCTCATTCCCCCTTGGGGGCCGTTGTTCCCTGTCCTCTCTAGGAAGCAGCCTCTGCATGCAGCCCTCTGGCTGGACACACAGCCATTGATGTGGGTGACCTCCAGGAGTTCTCCATGAGACCTGCGCCACAGGCAGTCACAGTCAAGTGCAGGATCACACGGGACAAGAAGGGGATGGACCGGGGCATGTACCCTACCTACTACCTGCACTTGGAGAGGGAAGATGGCAAGAAGGTGAGACCGAACAGCAAACTGAGCTGATGCCTTCTTGTTCACCTGAGAAGATGGGGTAGGACTCATGTTGCTTTTGTTTGGTTTTGCTGATTATATTGTTTTGTATGTTACTGTAACATGTCCTGAAATTAGGGTCCTTTTTATTCCATTCTTATTTCGAATCAAAATGCTTTCTGCCTGATTTTGTACCGTTTTGACTCTGTGTGTGTGTGTGTGTGTGGTGGCTGGGGGGGGTTCTTTTGCGGTATGGTGTACGATAGGTGTTCCTGTTAGCCGGACGAAAACGGAAGAAAAGCAAAACCTCCAATTACCTCGTCTCCATTGACCCGACTGACCTGTCTCGAGATGGAGGGAACTTTATTGGGAAGCTGAGGTTGGACTAATGAGTTTGTTTTGCGTTAATGGACCAAGGTGTCATCTTATGTTTGTGTGTTGAAACAACACTTGGACAGAGTTGATCTATGTTGGAAATACTTATGACTCATGGCTGAAAGAGGGTGAATGTGTAATGCCCATTTTCCTTTATGATAATTGACCCTATACATTTAGATACTTTCTCCTGGACTTGTTTTCTCTGTGGGTTGTATACAGGAGACAGAATGGTCTCTTGTGGATTATGCATGTGTTTCGTTTTCAATTCGCAGGTCAAATCTGATGGGGACCAAGTTCACAGTTTATGACAATGGCAAGAACCCAGCAAAGACATTGTCCAGCTTGGAAACCAGTAACCTGCGACAGGAATTGGCTGCAATCTGCTATGTAGGTGTCCTATCCGAAGAATCATTGTTCAGCTAAATCACCATTCCTCAATATTTACAGCTGAGATCAAATTAATTGGTTAATCAGTGCAGCTTTACATTTATAGACATCCTTAACAATTTGTACCAGTACATGATCTGTACAGAAATGTGTTATCAAGATGAAGTAGTGGGACATCTACTGTTCAGAAGAAAAATAGCAATGGCCAGGTTAACAGGCTTCCACTTAGCACTTTGAAACTGTACTGTGCATATTCATGTTTCACTACTGCCAGTAGTTTAACAGGCTTTGAATAATGTTAAAGGTGTTTGGGTGTTAGTCTCAGTATTATTGTAACTAAAGAAAAACAATTATATTTACATAAAATTATACACATATTTTTTGTTTGTTTCTGCCCTCAGTAATTTAAACGCCTCTGTTTCAGGAAACAAATGTTTTAGGTTTCAAGGGACCTCGGAAAATGAGTGTGATCATTCCTGGCATGAACATGGACCATGAGAGAGTGTCTGTCCGACCACGAAACGTAAGCGTGGTCCTGCCTTCAGATAAGGCGGACGTGAGAGAAACTGCACCGGTCCGGTGCCACGTTAGTCTGTGCACGAGTCTGCACATGGGTCAAGGTCGCCCCCTGGTGCCTGAACTTCCCTTCTGGTCCCTTGTCCCAGGAGCACGAGAGCCTCCTGGCGCGATGGCAAAACAAGAACATGGAGAGCCTGATCGAGCTGCACAACAAGACACCTGTGTGGAACGACGACACACAGTCCTACGTGCTCAACTTCCACGGCAGGGTCACCCAGGCCTCCGTCAAGAACTTCCAGATCATCCACGACAACGACCGTGAGTATTTTGGAGGGGGGAAAACAAACTGTGAATTAAATTTTGCTCAGGCAGTGTGTGGGGTGCCACGGAGGGGCGCTGAAGGCCCAGCAGGACCCTGCTTTCATAATTGAATGTAACCTGGATCCCAGCAAAGTATTTTACTGAAAAACATGCTGGAAACATGATAGAAGCATCATGTTTCTGCAGATAAGACCATGCAACCAGTTACTTGTATGTAAAAATTCCCAGGGCAATTTGCATTACAATTCTTCTGAGAGGCTCTTACATTCCTGCAGCTGATTATATTGTGATGCAGTTTGGCCGAGTAGCAGAGGACATCTTCACCATGGACTACAGCTACCCGATGTGCGCCCTGCAAGCCTTCGCCATCACCCTCTCCAGCTTCGACAGCAAGCTGGCCTGTGAGTAGGAGGTTCCACCAGCACCGGAGCTGGAGGCCGGCACGTCTGAAAGCTTTGTGCTTCGAACCTGAGCGCAGCTTCTGAAGGAACGTGTCTTCACCCAGTGAACATGGCAGAGCTCAGAGGACAGAAGAGGAGACACACTCGTTTCTCTAGCTATCGGATCTGGTTGACAATTGAACAACTCACAGTTCTGCTCAGCGCTGTACGCAGCCTCTTGAAGGACTTCACCATGACACAGGTTTTTTAACAGGTTATGTGGCACATGACATTATGTGAACGAACACAGCGATATGTAGCATAGTAAAGAACAGCACTAATGTCACTTCACCAATAAATGGAATTAACCGTTATGAATTGCAAATGAGCTCATTAAAAGTCACAGCAATAGCATTATGCATAATTCAATGACAATTATCCCAAGCCCTTTTCTCAGCTGATTAAATGAATATATTTGATTTCTTCATTCGAGGGCTGATGAAATGTAGTCAGACTGAATTATAAACAGCTGGTTTGTGCCTCTCAGGCAAGATGTTTTAAATGCTATATTGGAGTATTACTAAATGGCAGATTTAAGGACAGAAGTACATGATTCAGTACTTAGGCAGTTAACTAAACGTTCTCATTGGTACATTGACATACTCCACCTTAATAGGCTACAATGATATGCTCTGTTGTACTTACAGATCATGTACATTATGACTCTGTGATGGAGATGGACATTAAGATACCACAAACTTTTCTTGCACTTTTTAAAATTGAGTGTCATTTTCAGAAAACATATAGAATAAAGCACTTTATGTTATTGGTGTTCTGTGTACAAATATTGTGCCTTTGGAGTCAAGATCCAATGTGTTTTTGGGTGTGTGTGTGTTATATACTGCAAGGGTTTGTAAGGTGTGCAATCTTCCTCTTATATGTCTACTGAACAGCCCTGCTTACACTGTTAAGGTAGGAACATTCAGGGCTGATAACTTAAGTGTGTTTACGAGCGTAGTGTTGAGTTTCACTATAGTTGGGGATTTGTATTCCACGTGTGTCAGTAAATCATTGACCAGTGACTATCAGTGAGTGTAGCTCACCTACAAACTGCTGGAAACATACGTCAGAATTTGTTGGCCCAGATTCAGATGTTTTCTTGCTGGACAAACATACTGGACATATAATATCTCTGCAAATTCAAAGCATTTACCAAGATATGAATACTGGCATTTGTCTGGCAAGGTGTGAAGCAACAGAGCGATGTGCTGTTTTCACGTTTCACTGAAAGGCAGCAGCGGTCCACTATTTCACATGGCTTTCTAAAAGCTTGTCAGTCAATAGCTATCCATTAACAGTATCTTACAAGCGGCACCTTGACATCAGCCAGTTCTTATAGCAGCCTGGAGGCTCAATGGGTAAAACATTAGGGATGCAGAAGTCTCCTGGTTCGAATGCCAGTCCCACTAGGTGTGTCCTTGAGCAAGACATTCAAATGCTAGCTCCCCGAGCACCACATGTGGCTGGCTGACCACTGCTCCCCTTAGGGGATGGGTTAAAGGCGGCAAAGTAATTTCCTTCTGGGATTAATAAAGTACAATTTAAAATAATATTAATAACAACAGAATCCCTCTGCCTTGTATGAAATGGGAGGGGTTATGTTACTACAGCTGCTGAATCCTTGTGTGTTGAGTGACAGGGCCCAAAAAAAGGAAATAAACAGATAACAGACACCAGTCAGTTTGTTAACCATCGGTTGCATCTCATTTGCATATTATTTACATATCCATATGACCATTACTATAGCTACATTTCACATTAATACATTTAGGGCCTAGCAATCTAGTATTGTAACTACCCATTTGAAAAGATGCTTGAATAATACTGTATTGTTGATGCACATATGGATTATTCAATTGTTTTTCATTTAGAACGTTTTCCCAAAAGATACCGTATGAAAAAAAAACCCTTTTATAGTGCTAACAAAAGATAAGCACAGCAAAGATTAATCCAGTATGGAATTCATCAATTTTCCCCTTCATTCTTTCGTGCGTTTCACAAAAGCTTTGTCGTACCTAATTGTTTGTATGATTTGATGTTTTGATACACTGGTTCAAGGCAAAAAAAAAAAAAAAAGACTGCCTTAACTGAGTGAGTGTGTGTGTGTGTCTGTGTGTGTTTGCATGTGCTCTTCTATGTTTGTTCACGATTTTAAAAAATTGTATAATAAAGGAAATAAACTTTACTATGTCAACTTTGTGGAACTGTCAGTTTTGTTAGTAAACAGTAATTTCGACCAGACCTTGTCCTGACTCACTATGACATAAACTTCATAGCAAAATAGATGTTTGCGTTCAAGTAAAGTACTTAACGGTTATCTTAAAGCATCAGAAACAAATATTTTTGCCATGCTAGTGTTGCTGTTGCATATTCACTGTGTTTCCCTCAAAGCAAAGACGTTTTAAGGAAAAATCATTTTAAAATTATTTGTTGTTATACCCTGTGGTGGGTTGGCGCCCCGCCCTGGGTGTCCCCTGCCCTGCGCCCTGTGTGCTCTGGGATGGGCTCCAGGTTTCCCTGCGACCCTCACCAGGAATAAGCGGTTAAGATAATGGATGGATGGATGGATGTTGTTATACCTGCTATTGTACAGCACTTTGGACAATGACATATTCAAATGTGCTTTACAAATAAAATTGACATTAAAAAACATATTTTGCTAAGATTCTTGTGCAGTACTGCTCCTAAGCACCTTGGGTCTCTGGACAACATCTTATATTAACCCCCCCCCATTCCCAAAAAGAATAAATAAGTTGCATGATAATGACAGTTTAACAATGGTTTGAAAGGGAACCATTGGCCTAGAATTTTAAGGTGTTCCAGCAGTACACGGCAAAAGGCAGGTTTTGCAGCATTGTTGGGATTGGATTAGATGGTTCCTCTGCAATGTTGCTGTATTTGTCACTCTACGTGTCTCTTGTGTCTCTTTCTGAAGCCACCGAATCCCATTTCTGTGGTAATCTCTGACTCTGCAAAGCTGAAGTTGTCTCTTTCCCTGGAACGTGGCATGTAGCTGAGACCTTCTGTGCCATCCTGCACATCTGCATGGCAACTGCCACTGCAGCCGAATCCCATCCTCTCCACCTTCAACTCGGGCTCTTCCTTCTCCTCTTCCTCCTCACCAAACTCATCATCCACACTTCGTGTCGCACCGTGAACTACGCCAACCCTTTTTCTGCTAGGCTGTACTTGGCCATCTGAGCTCAGCCCTTTCGCCTCCTCCTGTTTAACCTCTGTGTCATGGGGTGTGGCCTCTGGTGGGCTGAGCTCACCCTCCAGCCCCGCCTCCTCCACTGCCCTGTCCGCCGCCTCCGAAAACTCCTCTGTGGAAGGCAAGAGACCGTCTGCCTCTCCCAAGGCGGTGGTTTGATGGTAGCAATGCTGCCTGTACTCAGGTTCATCTGTGGATGACAAAGTACCGGAAAGCCACTGGGTGTCACCTAAAAAACAGAAGAGAGGATAAGGACCACGTACACAAATACGCCGCCCGATGTAGACGCATTTCTGCTGACGGACGTGTAACGCAGCACAGAGGGACAGAGTGCACCCTACTATATGTAAAGCTAGGTGAAATTGTTTTGTACTTGCAAACAATCCCTTGACCACTACGGGCCCTGCTGAGCACACAGAGGAGATGCGGTGGGTCGGTACCCTCCCAGTCGTTCTCGTAGGGCTCCCCGTGGCCCTCTGTTCCCATGGAGACCCCGTCCACCAGATGGCTCTCTTGCATCACGCGGGTGATCTCCTTCAGCTGGCGAAGCAGCTTCTCCTCATGCTCCGCTGTGACCCTCTTGACCCTGCGACCGTCAAGGACAGGCTGCCAAAGGGAACTGAACAGGGCAGACTGTGCCCACATGTACGATGGTGCCACCCAGAGCCACAGGTAGATCACATGTATCAAAATTTGGAAATCTGGGTATTGAAATGTCAGATGCTGTTTACAGTATTCTCAAAAAAAAAAAAGAAATGAATGGTAAGTAATTACACTGAAACAAGCAGATTCCACATCATTACATTTATATATGCATACTGTACCCGTCAATTGTTGTCTGGACCGATTTCTATGCTTTGACAAACTGCACAAGGGTTCTGACATGCAGAGCAGTCTGTTTATCTGTCTGGCCCGTATACCTGTGTGGCCTGCTTACCTGCCCGAACTGTGTTTTGCGTGTGATACAATCCTCTCCATCACCTCCTCTGTCTCCTTCAGTCTCTCCTGTAGCTGTGCCAGCTCAAAATCAGCTGAAACCAAAATAGCAGAGAGGGTTACCTGAGACTGAACAGAGCACACGTAGAGGCAGCAAGTACAGCTGTGGCAGACTTCCCTGGTAGTCAGGACAAGAGTGCGATTAGTCCCCCAAGAGAGAGACTCCATTCTTTAGCTCAGTGGGCTAATCGTCTTGTCTGATAACTCCTGATGGGCTGTGGCTGCATGGGTTTGAATCCCAGCAGAATCACCCCTGGTACATATTCTACAATTCTGTTCCACCTTCTCTTATCTATTGTGAATTCCCTCCCTCCGTGAATGTTTGTTTTGGCTTGAAATCCAAGTTCCCACAGATTGCTCTACTTATTTCAGATTGACACCAAATACTTTGTCAATAAAATACTGCTACATGCACTGACATTTGGAGTACCTACATTCATCAAATGAAATGAAGTAAATTTATGAATAATTTATAATTGCTGACTGCTGTGAGAGCAAAAAGACAGGACAAAGAGACAGGGCTGATGATTTGTGCTGCTGAAACAGAATCCACAAAATATTCTTTATGCAATCTGCATTTGTTAATTCTGGATATACAGAGAATTTGGAAATACTGAAATGAAAGGCTGACGTTGATTATTACGTTACTGAGTCCCTTTGCAGTGCTGACGCTGCCCTAATTAGCATTGACCACTGCTGGACCGATAAGACGTACTGAGCTAATCCAGGTGTAACAAAAACATGAATAAAACCTGTCACAGTTGGATGGGATGTTAAATATCATCAGACTTCATGGGTTACTGGCATTGGAATCACAGAAATACTTGTAGCAACTGGGGTTGGAGTTTTCACAAATAAGAAAACTATACACAAAATCAGATCTGAATAGGAGTTTGGAACTCGCACGGAAAGCAAAGAATAAAAAAAATCTAATTTTAGATAAAGTGGTCTTTCCTGTACATTACAAAATGTGTGATTTTTGTAAGCACATCATACTGTGCAATGTATGAGCAGTTTTCATCATCATATGGTTCTAAAAAAGTCATCTGTATTGTATCTGTGGGCAGAATTGATGAGTCATTTCACTGTGTTCTAAATAAGACACATCGCAGAGAACTTACTTATTTTTCTCTTCAGGTTCTCCGTTTCTAAAGAATTAAATCTGTTTTCAGTTTTCACGTTTTTCACCCTGGAAGTAAGCTGTTAAAGAAGTTATGTCATTGTTGATGTATAACAAAAATAAAGATATTTGTAGACAAAAATTTTTATATTTTTCATATAAAAAGTAAAAATCTACAGTTATTATAAAAATGTAAGGTGACAGAAGAAGCAAACTTATTCAACATGACATCACAGAAGAATTTGAATAAAATTCAAAAATTCAAAATTTATATTAATATATTGGCGTCTTCTATGAACTTGCATCCTATCAATTGTAAGGTATTTAACTTATTGTAACCAACATCCACAACCTGGATTTTAAAGTACGACATTGTATATTGCAATTAGCCATTCTGTACAAAGACCTAAGTGCCTACCAAATGAAGAGTTTCTATTGTTATTGAGGTACACACATACACAAATCTTAAGAAAGTTACACCACAGCTTTCCTGCTTTAGGCAGTGACATTTACATTTTATTCATTTGGCAGACACTTTCATCCAAAGCAACTTACATTTCACATACAGATCACAGCAAGCTAGTGCTGGGTGTCTTGCTCAAGGACACACCTGGTGGCTAGGCTAGGATTTAAACCGGAAACCTTCTGCATCCTAGCCTGCTGTCCTACCCATCGAGCCACCAGTGACTCACCTTAAAGAGGATGTAGAGGATGTACAGCAGGATTCCAAACCCATAGATAGGAATAATCTGCCCCATGAGGTTGGATTTGCCCCCGCCCTTGCCTCCTGCTCCTACACCCTTGGCCTTGGCAAGGGCATCTGGGTTGTAGGCTTTTGAGCCAGGTGACCTTCCTCCTCGCTGCGCCTGACTTTCTGACATTTGTTGCCGGTGCATCATGGAAGGAGGAAATCTCCCAGGTCCAACTACCAATGGTAACAGACATTTCAGGTCAATAAACTACAAGTTGCTAAGTTTATGAAGATCACAAATATGATGAAAAAAATACATACATACCATAACATCTCAATCCAACATGCTTGGCAATGGATTCATAATTCAACATGTTCCAGGAACTTCTTTATTAATAACATTTGAATACTAACTAATTATTTATAATAAATGAAGTACTACTATTAAAACATTTATGGATTGTTACTCGGTTCCAGTGCCATGCATTTGCTAGAGTAGCTAAAGGTGGTACAAGAGACAGGGCTAGTTTGTGAATGGAATGAAGTACCATACTTTGGTATCAAACTGAAGTGTGTGGAATGAAACAACAGAGATGGCTGGAAGGAACACAGTGCAAGGCAGTGGGAAGTCCACAGTGACAAACAAAACACAAAGAACAAGAAACAGAAAGGCCAAAAAACATGTTGCAGGACTTTATTGGAAAAATATGCAGGGCTAACAAACATTGTAAACAAACACAATAATCAGAACTATAAGAAAAACAAGGAAAGCAGTAGTTCACAAAAAAATGACAATTCAATTATTTCAAAATACGCTTTTTTTTAAATCAAGTTCAGTTTCATTATGCCGTTCTAATAAACAAAAAACAAAAAAATCGCTAGTTACTTCTACTACTACCAATAATAATAATAATAATAATAATAATAATAATAATAATAATAATAATGAAAACAATTAATACAAATAAGTCACAACATCCAAAAGTATAGCCAAGCTCGCAGTTTTATAATCAGCTGCAAATAAACACGTCATTTTTATATTTAAATGTTAAAAAAATACATGCTTAACAGATACCTTATTAAATCATGCAAAAAAAACCGGTAAGAGCTTAATGTGATACCTTACCCTCTTTTTGCCCTACATCCTTTCTCCCATTAGATAACATAATTTTTGGCAGCAGAAGAGAAACACAAAGTACCAGGCAGGAGATCAGCGTAACCTTCTGAAATGTAGTCATTGACATTTTGTTGTATAAATAATAATTGGTATAGACAGCACTAAAGACGTTCCCTGTTACCAGTCAAGCTGCTGGCCACTCCCACTGGACGCAACTTCCGCCTCTTACAAGGAAGCGGAAGTACGGCTCCATTCTTTCCACGTGACTGCATACATGTTGCTTCTGCTTGGCTTGAAGTTTTCGTTATACGCTTTGTTTTCCACGTTGTATCGGAGAAAATTAACATGGTTTTAGTCATTTCTCTTATTAGCAATAATAAGAGAAAAAATATATATTAGTACTTTACATTTAACACAGATGTTAATGTAAAATAAATAAATTTTAGGCTAATAAATGATACCATGCATTTTTCCTTTGCCAAATCGTGCGGTTGCTCAGGTGTGATTAGTGTATTGGTTGTATCTGTGGGCGATATAGAGCGTTATTTACTTTTCGTCTGCATTCAGTGGCATCCAGTCCTAACCATTCAACTCCGGTAGATGGCAGTGCAAGTACTTTCAGTACACAGCGTTTTTATTCTTATATTCGGAAATACAGTAATGTATTTTGTGTCAGGCTTTTGGGATCCGAATCTGTGTTGAAGTAACGTTAATTTAAAGGGGAGTCTAAAACTCCGGATAATTATGTTTGCTGCGGAGACAATGGATTAAACTTTGTTTTATAATTCAACAACAGCTTATGTGTTAATTCTTTTAAGTATTTTGTAAATTGACGTAACTTTTAGAATTTGCAGAAGTGCTTTTTTGCCTCAAAATTGCTGCAGAAGCTTAACCTCACCATTGAAGCAGTTTTGTTCTGTAACTCAGCACTGAGAGAAGACCTGCTGCATGATGGCATTCAGGTGGGCATTCGCCCCATTAATGTATTGGAATCCATTAAGCCCACCTACTGAGGAAGTGAGTGATCACAAGCTGAGCTGTAACAGCGTGACTCTGGTGCCCTGAAAGTTCATGGAGAAGCTCGAACCGTTTACCCTTACAGCTATAAGCTTAAAAAAAATGCAGAGTTCGTTTGGGTCACATTATGCTGTCACGTGACCTGCTTTCGGGGTAGCGACAGAGCATCCTGCGGGAGGGATGCACAAGATCTGTATGAGCGGCACTAGACTGCAAGTTAAGTACTAACGTAATGAAAATTAACTCGCAGGTACCCAGTGCTGTATCTTTCCGATGTAATCAACAAATTTAGAGCGTCTATATAGCAGTGTTTGTACTACAAAACTGCAAGTTGTTTGAGTAGTTAACGTTTAAATTAGTAATATCCTAAATTAATCAAGAGCTTTCATAATAATACAGTACTTTATGTCGTGCTTTGAAGTAGCGCGTCCGTGGTAAGTACGGTTAGCCTACACGCTGATTATTTCAAAAAGTGATGCCCCGATGCGCTGGTACTGACCTTCGCAACATTTTTGAAACACGATTTTTATGGTGGTTACGGTTTTAAACTATGAACAAACTGTCTGTCTTAGTGTAACACAGGGCGGCCAAAGGGGTATTTATGTGTACCAGACAGGCAGTCCTTCTATTAAATTTTGTTAACCAGATTTTTTTTTTTTAATTTGGCATCAGTCACCACTCTAAATTATTGACTGTCATTCTGCTGCAGTGTTTTAATCCTGGAAAACAATCACGTGTTTGGGTAATGGCTTGTGGATAAATTATCTGTGCTGTCCAGGATATGATTTCAGCGCTGATTACAGCTGCCATGTGGTTGAACAGTACAGATATTTTTTGGCACCCTTGTTAGAGAAGCATCATTTTATTTATTGCCATGGTAGCACTAAGGGAGCATCGCTGATTTCCATCATGGGTACTATGAAAACAGAAAAAAATTTAACACATTTTTTCTTTGTGACGTATGCTTTTTGCTTCTGTTTTATGTATTTTGTGACATGTCATTGTTGGACTTAGTGTCTCTGTCTTTATTTCCATAATTCCCATTGATATAGGATTAAAGTCAGTATATTACAGGTGTTAATAGGCTGTAAACATGAGTGCTGTGTTTTGCAGCTACGGGGATAAATTTAATTACGTACAGAACGCTGTTCTGATCTGGGTGCAGAGTGTAGGCCTAAGTAAAACAGCTTGCCAGCTAGGATGTCCGATATGATAGTATTAAAAGCTGAACTAAGATCAGTGAGGAGCAGCCTCACGAAGCTGTCCCAGTGTTCCAGGTGGCTCAGTGCAGTGTGGATTACAATGGCGTCCTCAGTTGACCTGTAAACTTTATAGGTGGACTGATGTGGGTCGAGATAGGGTGTGAGACTGGCTGTAATATGATGCAGGTCCAGTTTCTTAAAGCACTTCATAATTACCAGTGTAAGTGTGACTGGTCTGTAATTAGACAGGTCTCCTGAGAAAGGCTTTTTTGGAACCGGGATGATGGTGGCTGATCTCTGTAAAGACACCCATGAGCTGGTCTGTACACGCCTGGAGCACTTTGCTCAGCAGTCTGTCAGGTCCAGCAGCCTTTCTCAGATTGACGGACCTCAGCACCTGTCTCACTTCCTGTTCCTTCAGTGTGAGTGTATGGGTGTTATTGCTGGGCGGGGACAATGAGATCACAGTGGTCCTGTTAACCTTAAACCTGGCAAAGAAATAGTTTGGCTCCTCAGCCAGGGTGGCGTCAGTGGCTACATAGCTGTTAGTGCTGCCTTTGTAATTGCTTATGTCCTGCAGCCCTCACCACACCCTCTGTGGGTCATTGTTTGTTAGGTGCTCCTCTATTTTGTCCTTGAAGGCCATCCTTGCCATTTTAATGCCTCTATTCAGGTTGGAACCTGGCAGTGCTGTATTGTGCTTTGTTATTTGATTTGAAGGCGAGGCTTTGGACCTCCCCTGTCATCCAGGGTTTCTGGTTGGGCAACACCCAGGTGTGTTTGTTTACCGCGACATTTAATGTAAAACAGCGCTGTTCCTGTCTGGCCTATGATGACGATTCCATAGATGGTCAGAAAGTCAAATGCACGCTTTTTGTTTCTGTGCCACACTCAGTAGGTAGAGCACCAGAGTGGAGACGTTTTCTCTTTTGACTTTGTGTGGACAGAGACGGATGGAAAAACATCTGTATCGCTTGCGGTTCGGTGTTGATTTTTGCGGATGAGCGGCAGAGAGAATTGAGGAAGTGCAGGGCGAGAGAAGTTCTTCACTCGGGTTGATCCATTGCAGCAGTCAGGCTTGCGTGGCTTGTCAAAACTGACCGTCTGGCACGGTGTAGTCGCCCCTAAACTCTGTCAGTAGATGAAACATCTTTCCCTGTCAGGTTTTTAATTGTCCCATTATTCTTTATTAAGCACACTTAAATTAGTATGTGATTGCTACAAAAACGCCGCCCCAGCAGCGCAGCAGTGAGAGAAATCGAAGAACACGTGGCCAGCACAAGCTAGGGTCCTGCCATCGTAAACTCCTGCACATTATCAGTTTATACACGACACTTCTCAGTTACTGTTATGCTAACAGTGACATATGACATGTGACTAAAACATTCACTTTCGCCCGAGTCTTGTGAGCAATGGATTCACATATATGGCAATCAGCGCGGCATCACCAAGCAAAATTGCTTTCAGAAATAGAAATCGTTTTCTTTCTCTATATTCATGCAAGTGATTTGTTGTGCAATGTCACCTTACTCAGTGGTAGCGAACGAAGGTTTGCATCGAGTTATTTTCCCCCTCCTCCCCGTTTCTTCCTGCCTGTCTCTGAGTCAGTCAATTTATTTCCAAATTGCAAGTTGAGTGTGGGAACAGAAGCTTTTTTTAGTCACGGTGAAATATGAAATCGATACACCTCTATATATTGAATAGGTTTAATTTTCAGTTGATATTGACGGGGATGAAACGGGGGGCCACGGGTGTCATGGAGGACGCTGCGAAACGAATCCTGGGCCTTTCTGGTCCGGGAACAAAGAGAGTTTTGGAAAGTGAATGAGATGGATTAACGCGTCCCAAGAAGCTTTGCAACACCGGCTGGGCCTCGAGTGTCTTTATTGCTGCCGTTGTCAGGCAGCTCTGCTTGGTTATTAGCATTGCTTCGGAAGAGAGCGGCTGCGAGGCTTTGAATAACACAGGTCATGAAACTGGGAGCTAACTCTGCTCACGGCTACGTTTGTGATTATCCTCCCAAATATCAACCGTAATTTAAAATGTCACGCCATGAGCTTAGGGCAGCTCTCGTAGACGTGATTGGACGGTTAGGTGGTGATGTGAGAATCTTGGGAGAAGGAGGACACGGTAGAACTGCTGGTGCAACAGGATTTGACTACCTGGCATCTGAGCAACCCCTGACAGCGGTTTGAATATGATGCTCAAAGGTTTCAGGGAGCAATCAGATTACTGTTGGTGTGAATCTGTGGACGGTTGGAGGTGCAGGTATATATAAAATAATGATTGGATACCTGTTTGTGGCAGAGGCCTCATGTTAGGCCCAGGATGTGCTGGGAAGATTATATCTCCAAGCTGTCTTGGGAATGCCTTGCGATTCCTCTGGAGTGGCCAGAGGCCACTGGGGTGAAAGGGAAGTCTTGTTCATACAGCTCAGCTTGCTGCCACTGTGACCTGCAAGCAGATGGAAACTGTCTAGTCTAGTCCAGTCCACTTTTTTGATTTTTTTTTTTTTAATCCGAAGGGAGAGTCATGCAAATGTTTAATTGGCAGAACAACGCTTACCTTTCTCTGCTATTTTCTGTTAAAGGCAGGTCTTTGGTGTTCACTGTTAGCGAGAATATGGAAAACTGGTTCATAGTGTGCCCCATCCATGAGGCTGACGTCATGGTTTCCCAGTCCCTGTTGCCCAGTGTACAAGCACACACGGCATGGCTGACACTACCCACACACGTCACCTCCTTCGCTGTCAGCACGAGAGGATTTATGTTCCTGAAAAATGCCTTGGATTGGAGGTCTCCTGTTATTTTAGTACAGGACAGACAAGTGCAGGGGCAAGGTAGGAGCTGACAAAGAAAGCCTTGAACACCTGCTATCCTTCAGACAGTTCTGTCTGGCCAGCAACTTTTTATGAACATAGAGACACTTGTTCAGCTCAGGGTATGGCACGTCTGTTCACCGAAACCACACTCTGTATGAAACGTTTGTGCCGTCTCTTTTTGTAGACCTTGGCTTTGGGTTTTCAGGGCCTAAGCTTTTTTGTAAGGCAGGGTCGGCTGTCCCGGGGTGCGAGCCCAAGCTGCCGCAGCTCGCGCAAAGTACCGGACAAGGTAGTCAGCCCACTCAGCTACGGACCCAATCCTGCTCATAATTGTACCTTTGTCGTGACAGCTGGCAGTTTCTGCTGTTGTGGACGTTTTTGCATGTGAGTCACTTTTGTACCCCTCACTTAAGTTTAGGGAGTTATTGAAGATGTGCAGTTGTATTTTGTTAAAAAAAATGGTGAAGTTATCATGACTACAAGTTTCCAACATAACGTTGCTAAGGTAACTACCCTACTAGGTCTCCTGACAGGCATCTTTTTTTAATGAGGCACATTATGTTGACACGGGTTATACCAGCTTGGTTTTGCATAACCTGTTTTTACATCTAAAATAAAGTTGTTTTTTTTTTCCCCCAAGTGTTTCACTGCTTTTTCTGAAGCAATATTTGCCATTTAGGCACTTGGTATAAAGCAGCACAGGTAACCCATACACAGTATCACATCTCCTGCCCGCACACACGGTCCCTCAAATGCTCTTAAACAGTACTAATAAGAGATAACGATTAGTGCTCCACAAAAGACAGGGTCCTCTTTGAATTATTCACAAGTTAACTTTGTAGTGGAAGCACTTTATCCCAAAGGATAAACAGCCCAAATGTTTGGAAAATATAATTAAGCGGAAGCATCTTTAAATGTCACCGCAGCCTGGGCCATGTTTCAAATTGTTCTGCATCAACAGAATTTAACGAGATGGCTAAGGAATCCATTTCCTGCAAGCATGTGATAAGCCACAAATACAGTGAAGCACTTTCATTGATTGCCAAACTAAAGCATTTTGTATGCAAATCGCAGAATGGGGTGACTAAGCTGATTCAGCCGCATGGACACCAAATAATGGCCTTTACAATTAATACTTCTGTGTTCCATCTATTGAAAATTCCAGCTCCCATTTAATGGTTATAAAACATACACATGACTAAAAAAGGGAGCGGAGCTCTGCAGTGGATTAATGGAAAGACAACAAATGAACAAAACCCCAAATGGCTTTTCTTAAACCAGCACCCAATCACCCCTCCTCCTTTGTTTTTGTTTCATGTTGCAACACTGTTTGGATTAACTGATAATCTCTGCACATGTACGCAAGGTCTTCAAACCTCCGGGGAACTGGTAGGGGAGGGGGAGTGTTTGGAGGGTGCAGGAGGTGACGTCTCATTGTTTACTTGCATGCACCCGTTTCGTGCTTGTTGAACTTCTTGTTTCGTTTTTTTATCATCTTCATTTAGCCTTTTCTTCTTGCATTTGCCACCCTGCGGTTGTACCACTTTGCTTTTGGTCTAGAATAATTCAATGAGAGGCCATGAAATGGGGTATGCAGATTACAGGGCAGTGTAAATGTCATTAAAACCTTGTATGGGCTGCAGGGCTACAACAGTGGTAGCTAAAGCTTGGGTTGCACTAGAAGCAGTTATGGGGCTTGTGTGGCTTTAATTTAAGGTTGAGAGTCAAACAGCTTCCTTGGGTTACAACAGAGCAGCCTGGTGACTCAGTAGGTAGTGCATCAGGGTGCGGAGGTCTCCCAGTTCGAATGGCCAGCCCTGTCACCAGGTGTGCCCCTAAGCAAGACACTCCGCTCTAGCTTCCCTGACACTGAAAATGGCTGCCCACTGCTCCCCCCCAGGGGGATCGGTTAAATTCAGAGAACAAATTCCTCATAAGTGTCTCACATATTTGGCTATAGAACTGCTTTCCCTTCCCTTTCCCTGTGAACTCATCACACGTGCTTGGAGCCTTAAAACAACATGGTGTTACCTGGCCTTAGTGAACGTCTGAACGCAGTGAAGGTTCGATTCTTATACTGAGGCCTAGAATCAGAACACAGCGCCGCGTTCGCCCATCGCGGCAGCCGTGCCTAGCAGCCCGCAACTGCTCCAGTTCTTGTTTGAAAGTGACGCGGGCGGTGTGTCGGTGCCCCCCATGTGTCTGGAGGAGAACTGAAAGGCTGTGTCACTCCCCTTGTCAGCCTGTCTCTGTGGCTCTGGATTTATAGCGTAAGCGCGTTTTGGAGGCTTTAGCATTGAAAGTGACGCTAAGCTTCGCTCTTCTCGAACCAGGAATAAGCAGGAGTGACAGCATCTGTCTGCCACGCCGGGCTTGAATCAATGTCAGTGTACCGTAGTGCTGTTTTTTTGTGTGTTCTTTTTTGTACCGTTGCTCGTTTCCAGTAATACCAGAGACTTGTTTTTTTTTCCGCTGCTGTAATGGTGCCTTCCTCTGCCTCAACTTAAATGTCGTGCTTTCTGTTCTTCAAGACCCATTTTGTATGCCTGCAAATGTCAGTGAAAGGATGTAATTGAATCGTCCTTCATTTTCTCTGAAATCAAATTGCCAGGGTGCGATGAAACGGCCCAGGCCAGGGACGCAAAGGACAGGGTGGGGAGTGTGGAGAGCCAAAGTGGTAAACCAGCTGCCTTACACCTTGTCCTGCCTGTCTGCAAGCTCAGCATTGAGACAACTGTGAAAGAAGTTTCCAGTGTTGGCTGCTGAGGCTGGGGTTTGAGGTGGGGGGGCTTCCTTGTGTTAATTTCAAATTGCCCCACCCCTTTCACTAGTTCATACATGATAAAGGAAACAAGCCTCAATGAAGGTTTTAAATAACCACCCTTGTTATGCAGTAGTTAATGTGGAATGAATGCTGACCTTAATGTCACCGCCAGTGCACTCTGTTCTCTAACGAAACGATGTCCTGAAATTTTGGATTTAATAAATACCAGTTGATTTGCCATGTGTTTTTGCTTCAAGTATTTATGTCTGAAAATTGAATCATGTCAACTGGATTTTTTTCTTCTTGAGAGGAACATCTGACTACTCATCCAAGCGGCTTCTTTGACTGAAGAAGCTGTTTGGATAAGTAGTGAAACTTTCCCGTCAAGAAGAAAAAAAAAATCCCTTTGACATGATTCAACTTCCAGACAGCTCCACCTGGATGACTGAACATCTTCATCAACACATTCAGGCGTTCATGTATACGATCTCGAAGGGGGCCACCTTCTCAATTCCTACATGCGTTACTCTCAGTTCTCCTTTTCAAGGACTAGGATATTAAATTCCCACTTCTTATTTGGTTCAGTTTAGGGAAATGTGAAATCAGAATCCCTTTAACCTCTGCAGCTGCCAGTTAGTAACCAGCAAGGACCTGGCATGTTCGCCTGACGGGTTCCCTGAAGGACAGAGTTAATGGCATGTAATGTTATGGAACCTTGTACATTTAACGTGCCAGTTACAATAAGCCACACGGCAGAAGGACGGGCTCTCCATGGATACTCCAACCCTCGACAAATTTAACCAGCAATGTATTCCTTCCACAAATGTGGTGGTTAATCCACAGGACATTTCCATAGCCACAGCTCATTTGGAATACCTTTGCATTCCCCTGCAGACATGTTCAATTTATAATACATTTTCCTTTGGTGGAAAAGGGACTGTTAGTTGGATTTGTGCTGTCACCAGGTATCAGAGATGCCAGACACTTGTATTGTAGGACAGTTTTCCCTAAGTATGCCTACAAAGTTCTTAGAATTTTTTTGTGTTCTGTGTAACAAGAATCGTGTACATTTAATGTACATTTTTGACATTGCATTTGAGGAGATGGCACTGTATGGTAGAAGGTCACAGGGAGTAGCCTAATCTTCATCCTTTAAAATGCTTTGTGAAAATGAAGAGGTTGCAATTATGCTTGAAAGTTCAGGAAACTTTCCCGATATGAAGCGTGGATTATTCATACACTGGGAAAGAGCCTTGGGTTTCTGAGTCCACAATCTGGCCTGTCGATTCAGTGATAAAATGGCGGAGATGAATTCTTCGCTTCAACATGGAGACCTTATTACTCAGTAAGCTGCAAGGATATGAAAGAGCATGTATTTTTTTTAATGCAAGATGTTTTAATGAAATGCACTGAAACTACACTGCAGGGCAAAAATGGTAAAGTTGTTTTATAGTCCAGATTGACTTTTTAACACTGATCATGAAGATATGCATAGCGCCAGGCCATATGACATTTACATGCTGAGCACAGGGAGGGGCTGATGTTGTTTTTTTGCTCTGTTTTCTTTCCCCACTTTTTATAAGCTGCCTGGTTTCCTAATTTTCATGACGGCTATTTAATTATGTTGAATAAGTCAACGCTGGAAAGCAGCCATACCCAATTTGGCTTCGCTTGTGCCTGTCTATCTGTTTTCTGCCCTGTTTAAACACGTGTGGGATTAGGATTGGCCACTTAACTTTTTAATGAGGTTGTATTTACTTTACATTCTTGAGTTTATTCCAAAAAAAAAAAAATTAAATTACAAGCAAAGCTCAGTGTTCCGCATGCACCCACAGCACTAGACCTGTTGAGCAGACCATTTTTTTTCGTAGTCAAGGGTGATGCTGTCTGGAGGGTGTGAGAAGACCCCTCCCACAGCACAAAATCAGAAGAAAGGAAAAAGCAGCATCCATGAACATCGACGCCTGCATCTCAGTTCAACCTGCCTGTCGCCTAGGCGAACAGGCGGGGCCCAAGCAATGTGATACAGGCCACGTATCAATTACCCAGAACGCTCCAGCATCTAGACTTTGGAGTGCGTAGCGTGGTAGGCGCTCAGCCCGCGGGCTGTACCAGGATGATAATAGGGCTCCATTGTTCCTCTCCATCTGGTGCCCAGATAAGCTTTGCCTGTACACACTCGATAATAGGAATAAGCACAGTAAAAGCTGGGCGTTAAATATTTCCCTGGCCCATGAAAAAGGTTCCATTAATGCCCACTGATCCCAATTGAATATTAATGAGCTAATTAACAGATTTATTGTTCTACACAATTTCTGGAGGGGCAGCATGATTTTTTTTAAGTCCTATTATTTTTTAAATTATTTTCCTGCACCTTCTATAATTGAATGTCTAGCTGTCACCGTTCCAGGCTTGTCCTGTCATAAGTGAAAAGAACTGCATACATGTGTATGTGTGCTCACACTTATCTACTTATCAGCTACCACAAACAGCACATGAAGTATTCATGTTCGTGTTTCATTGTCAACACGTGACTGTGATTTACCTTTTCCTCTTCTCCCATCAATAAAGCTATATCCCACATGTAATGCATTGAAAGCCTTCCTAGTTATTTGGTTCTGTGAATATAAAAGCAGAGGTATATGGAGGTATTTGCTTACAACATGGGTAGAATTTCTGAGTGCATTATTTTAATAACCCTGCAATGTGTATCTTCAAACAGACATTAAAGTCTCAGAGGTAATTGCTGGTATTATCTGTGAATAAGTTCTTAACTGATAAGAGAGGGCGGAAGAGGCTCCAGAATATTAAGATTTTATATCTTATTGTCTAGTTATGTCATTTTTGATATTTTGTTTGATACAAGCTTGGTTTTGTTTTTTGTGCAATTACCGTATATCATTACACATATTTTAGATATACTGCACATATTTTTCTTGTATAATGAAAAAATGTGAGGGCACCATTGCTTGCTGTTGGTCATGACTCTGTAGATGTAGTGGATAAGCATATACATGGTTTGTAGATTTCTGTGAAAAAATTATGTAATGAAAGTTTTCAAAGAAATTTGCTTTTATCTCAAGCCATGAAGATCTTTATTAAATTTAGAAATGATTAAAGTAATGGGGCTGTAACGCAGAGAAACTGTATGCCTTTTTCAAATGTGATGTGATGAAGTAAATCCCACCTCGCTGATATATTTAACAACATTGTTTGTCCAAAGATATGCGAGTTAAGTGAATCACCTAATTGCCCTTAGCATGTGTTAGTGGGCGTGTCTGTGTGTGCATACGTGCCATGCGATTGGTTGGTGCTCTATCCTGGGTGTTCCTTGTCTTGGACTCTAGGCCTAAGTTACCCGCAACCTGGCAAAAGGATAAGCGGCTGGATTTTGTGCGTGTGTACGTGTGTGTGTATAACCATGGTCATATCACTCGTCCAGAAGGTTTATGTGTAACTCTGCAGGTATAAATGCTAAAATATCTCATTCAGTATGATTTACTTATCTTTCAAGATCATTTCCAAGCTACGCAACAATCAGTAATGTGCACATAATGGCGAACATGCGCTTAATTACAACGATATGGATGTAATTTCTTAGACAATGTGTATTAATATTAATGAAATCCTGGGGTATTACTGGCTACATTACAGGCAAAGATAAAAAAAAGTCTGAGCTTACTGTTCAATGTAAAATCAGATCACAATGCATGTAAAAATATTAAAATCTAAGAAAAGTCTTTCCTTATAGCGGCAAATTAGTTAAATTATCTAAGAAAATTTTTCAAAACGGTATACATTCGAACGGCAGTGTACTTCTCTGTTAATCACTTTCTGTACCCTTTAAATAAGGAGGACCTCTCGCACCCCTTCAGGAAAATTTGACAGCGCCAATAAACACCGGTGAAACATGAGAATAATTCAGACACCGATGGCCAAGGGTGCTGTCAAAGTTAGCCGGGACAGCCCTGGCGACGTTGCTGTCTCCTCCAGTCTCCGCGTTGTCTTAACAATTAGTTACAAAGGGACACATTAGGAGAGGAAGACATTTATCTACAGATCATGAGTTGTGATGCAGACATAGTTAAAAAGACAGTGTTGTTGAAGTGGGTTTGTAAGCAATGTGTAACGTCTTTTTAAAACCGCTCTTCGGTTTCGGCTTCGCATCTTGGGCGGTGAATGTGCGTCGGTTCCGAGCCCAAAGAGCTGCGTGCCGGTACCTTCCAGTGCACAGACGCAGGAACAGGGGAAACGCATCGCTCTTACATTTCTGATAATCGAATTGTAATTATTTAATTTAGATACATGCAAGCCACTGTAATATGATTTATTTGTGAAATATGACTTGTTTCATATAAAAGCACATATTCCTGTGGTTACTTCAGCGGGATAACTTATTAATTCATTTTGCTGTTGTATGGAAATCTTTGCCTCATTACAATAATTTTGCCTGATACACCAGCCACACAATATTAAGAGCAAGGCCCCCGAGTCACAGACTGTGTTATTACGCTATACATCACAAACTGCGTCAGGCTCATAAAACCTGTCACTGAAAGGTTGGCAAGTTTCTACACGTGGCCCACTGGGTTACTATATTTTCTTCAGAGGAGGAATAACAATGTCTCAGCCATATTGCAGCTGAATACTCATTTTCTGCCGGTTAAGTATTGCGGAGATTCTCAATTTCCCCTGTTTCACGCTCTTAAATCTGCCTCGGGTGGACCGAAAGCCCTCTCTCCTCCAATACAATATTTTTGTCTTTCCTCCTCACTTTGCCATAGCTGGCGAAAAACTTTTTGAAACATATAGGTCAACGTTTACATTTTTTCCCCCAAAAACTGTTAAATTTTACCTTTTGAGTAATAGGAAATTAGCATGTAAAAATATATGTTTTTGGGGGGTGTCTGGGAAACGAAAGTGAGGGTAGAGCAGGAAAATGAGTCCATAATTAATTATCTTGTTTGTGAACCAATATCCATAATATGGTTTAAATTTTTTAAATAAGATCAGTAACTGCTTAAAATTATGTCAACATGCTACTGTACACGTGTCTAAAATAACAAGCCCATAATAAGGCCTTGTGTTCCTGGTAGTCCAGCGGTTCTGAGCATTATATATATCAGCTTGTAAATGAAGGTATAATTAGCTTCCCGAGGCTGTCAGGTTGTTAATAATTATCTCCAACTGTATGTTTTACTGCTCAGGAAACCTGTCCAAATTTCACTGAATTTCAGAGCTGATGTAATGCACAAACCTGTCTGCATATGGATTATAAGATCTATTTTTATTGTTATTGTAGCTTGTTATTGTAAAACCATAAAATGAAACAGTTGCTCTATTTTGAATGAAAGAGGATACAATGTTGCATTTTGTTGCTTTCCATTTTCAATTGTTTTCAGTTCTGCATTTTAAAGATTTTTTTTTATGTGAAGTCCCTCAAGGAGGGTGACAATTGATTCAGCCGTAATTGCCAGACTACTCACATTATGCGAAAGTGAATTTCGATTACAGGAACTGTCACAATCATTCTAGAAACACGTTTTTTTCTTGATCCAAGTCAAAATGGTCGAATACGGGCAGTGTTTTGTAAGTAGTGACTTGGAGAGTGAAATTGTAGTTATTTCATTTTGAGTAATGATTTTTTTTCTTGGTTTTTTTTTTGTGGTTAAATACAGCACTTACATCGATAAATGCTTTTGTGTTAGGTAGATAAAGTTTTAAATAGTCAATAGCAGTGCTTTTTGCTGTGTTCATAATGGATGTTCTCAACTCTCGTCGTGAATGCTGTTAGACAGGTGCACTGTCTTCTTGTTTAAACATATGATACATGTAGGAAAATTGTGAGACAAATATTGGAGATCTTAAAAATGTGAAACTTCACAGCTAATGCTTCTAAAATGAGAATAATGAAGTCTGTAGTTTACCTCTTGTTTCAAGGCAGACTTACTACATTCACTCAGCTATTGAGTTATCATCGTCGTCATCATCAAGAGTCTGGGTGAAAGATTTTTGATTAGCTGAACAAAGTGTCGAAGTGTTTAGGGACTAATAATGTCAATTTTTTTTTTTTTGCTTCCGTCATATTTGTAATGTGTGATGATAGATCAGAACTAGCAGTACAATAATGTCATAAGTGTTAGGCTCCAACCTTTTTTTTTCCCCAAGATTTGTCTGCTAGAAAAAAAGAAATGTGTTTATATTAAAGCCCAAGGGCTGTGCACGCGATATGTTTAGCTAACCACAGACAAACGTCCAGGCATGAGGGGGAAAAAACGACGTGGAGAAAGGTCACCTTAATGTCACTTGACGGAATATCACCACAAGAGTGCATTAGTGCTAGAATGACTCTCATTCCACTGCTAAGGATTTCTCCACGCTACCAAGAGTAAGGGACACAACTAAAGCTCCGTCTGCTAGAGCTGCCTGTTTGCCGTTAGACTGTGGAAGAACATGTGGCTTGGTGCTCATGTACGGTGAAAGGGTTTTTGGTAATACAGCCTTCTTGTCAATGGAAACGGGCAAAGAGAACCAGCTGAAGGCAGTGTCCACAGATGATACATTCCAAACGGTTTTTACAAGCTAAATTAAATCCCATAATTCTTAGGAGCTCTGCTTTCAGTCAGCCCTTTTATTATAATCTTTAGAAATTGGCAAGAAGATTAATAGAAGAGGCTCAAATGAAGTTGCAAATGAAGACTTCATGCAATCCCGTAATTGAGCGCATTACATTGAGATATGGAAATTTTGGTGGTACTGAACGCAAACATAAAACCTAAATGACTGACTTTATCAATTTGCGTGTCTCAAAGTACAAATACAATTGGCCACAAAAAGACTGCGGCTGGGCACCAGCTGTGCTGTTGAGAACGGAAAGGCCTATTTGAAACAATTAACAGAAAACGGTATCGTATTCAAACAGAGTGATACGTTGCTAATTGAATCGCTGTCTAATGTTGGTTTAATTGGATATTGGGCTTATTTCCATGCAGATTTCAAATTAAAAATTTATGCATTGCTCCATTAATGGGATATAATTGCAAGTAAAAGGAGACTTGTCCTTCTTACAGCAGTGTGAACATGACTTTCCCTTCCTTACTCTTGGTCTGAAACTCAACCAATGAGTCAGACAATCTGGGCTCCTGTACCATCATGGAATGGCACAGGTCTTGAGTGTAGTATGGTGGTAGGAACTCAATGAAGGCCCAGAGGGTGACAGAGACCATTTGGAATTTATTTCACATGTGACTTTTAAAAACCTTCTGCTGTGACTCACCTCAGGTGACAATTTACTGGGACCGTTTTTTGTTTTGAATTGGAAGCCATGGTTCTGGTCCAATGCTGGTTAATGTGGAAAAAAAAAGAAAGCCTAAACTGTGTGAGATGGGCAGGATTACAAAGGAGACACAATGCAACTGAATCCTTTGCTCTCAAATTAGAGGGACTGTGAGGCTGGGGATTAGTTGGAAGTGCTGCAGAATTGTGCTTCATCATGGCACAGACACTAAGCCTGTGAGCCTACCTCAAAGGTTCGCATCAAAAGGCGTCCTCCTCTTTGTGCTCTTAAAGCCCAGGTGGCTGCCGGTCTCTGTTTGCTTGCCATGTAAGGGCCATTTTTGAGGTTTTACCTGGAGTTTTGTGCACTTTGCAGACCTTGAGCATGCAAACATAGTATCGTTAACTTGTAGTGTACGGTAATTTTGTGGCTGCCATTCATGTACAGAGGCAGTACGTGCTCTGTGAATGACTTTGTGGTATGAATGACTCCTTTCTGACTTGCTCCACTGGATGCTCACACCACACCATACGAAGCAGCGTGAGCTATCTTGGTCCAATGTTGCTTTATGAAGGTTGTGCAGCAAAGCACACCAGTTATTTTGACTTCCTTACCCACAACACTGTGGCCGAATGACCACTGTGGACCAAACCAGACAGCATAGTCGGCTGTCTCTCTGCTTGGTCCACAACAGCCGTCCTCAGTGAAGAAGACATAACCAAGGCTGTGAACAGGCCTTGCTCTTTGTGCTGTTTTGTGCCGCCATGTAAGTCATCTTAAATCATTCAGAGGAGAGATCAGCTGCTTTACACAGACATACATTCCCCCTGGCACCCGCCAGCCTGCCCATCATCCCACTCCTCTGGCTCATATACGGTCCGCTCTGCTTCCTCCCACCAAGTGCAAAGCGACAATGTTCACTCACGTGGCTTCATCTGTCAAAACATGCATGTGTGTTTTTGTTATTGTCCTTTTATATTTGTTGTTCTGTTCTATTCTATTCTGTTCTTTAAAGTCTCCGTTGGAGCTTCCTGACTACCTGCTGGACAGGGCATGCTTTTTCTGGCTTTTTAAAGAGTGTTCTCTGAAGAAGAAAAAAAAAAACATTTTAAAGATTTTTTTTCTACTGATGTATGGCTAATTTTGCTTTTAATTAAATTGCATGCCACTATTTTATCTAGTAATCATTTGCTAAATTGTTGTTTTGTAGTCATTGGAAAATTGTGAATGAAATAATATATTAGCGGCATCCTGTTGCATTGTTAAGCCACTCTGGATGCTGTGCTGACATCCTGTTTAAGAATCCTCCAAGCTTGAAGTGTTTTTTTCCCCATTCAGGAAACCCATTTAGGCAAATCTGCTTATTCCTCTCCAGGGAAGCCAATAATGACTGAAACTTCAATAACACACAGACCCTGGAACCTTGAGACTCGAGAACGATGAGTGTGTCAGATGTTGCACCAACGTGGATGTGATGGAACACATCGTTTGTGCATTAGTTAGGTACAGCTGTGGTTAAAACGATGTCTCATCAAAGCCTTTTGCAAATTGACAGTAAGCTTCATGTGATGCACATCCGCACGGGTACACCCCCCGTCCCATACTCTTGGAGTGACATCACCTGTCATTCGCGGAAAACAACCTTCAAGTGCTACTCCTTGCTGGTCTGTGAAATGCACATGCAGCAGGTTAGGATTGCATTAATATAAAGAGAAACAAAAATGAAAATTTGACTGCACATGGATGTAGTCTCCATAAAGAATAAGGGGATTCTCTTTCCTTTTTTTTCCCGATAAGAGAAAATTGCTCATCTAATGAAATCCAATTTTATATTTCATTCCGAGAATCTCAATAAACGCAGAACAAGCTGCAAATAAGCTTTTCAAAAAGATGATTACCAAAACAATTTATTGCCAAGTCCAGGGTCATGGCATAATAAAGAGAGGGAGAGCTTTTTTGTGTGTGTGTGTGTGTGTGTGTGTGTGTGTGTGTGTGTGTGTGTGTGTGTGTGTGTGTGTGTGTGTGTGTGTATCTAAGGTAGTTTCAATCTAAAGCTTTTTATCTGGTGCAGCTCTATGCCTCTTGTGAAACAAACAAGCTAATATAAGTGCAGACAATCTAATCAAGTTATTTAAATGTACAAACCCCCATCTTCTGGAGAAATTGTAGAAAACAGTTCTGATTGAGGTCATCCATAGTTCCATTAGTGAAGCAAATGAAGTGGAATAGTAGGTGCTTCCATTATCGAGGTCAATTTCAATTGTTCAGGCCTGTTTTTGAGGCAACACAACCCTTGGATCCAAGGCAGTCATTGCAGCTGCATTTTCAAACTATAGCATAAGAGCACAAATGTTAACAGCTAAAATTTGAACACATCCATCCTCTACGGTGTGCACTCAAATTTACTAAATAGACCCAACATTGCTTGGCTACTGAGATCAAATGGGATCGGGCATATTCAGCGTGGTATGGCCCTAAGCCATAGGTCACAGAACCATGTTCATACTGTCTTTAGTCCTGTGACCAGTCACCAGTGCGCTCTTTCTAACAGGTGAAATAACTAACTAGCAGCTGCTGACGAATTAAAGTTTTCCCTGAGCCTTGTTAATCAGTATATAAACAAACTTCCGTGTGTAAGTTACGATCTATATTTTGTCATGGTTTCCCTGAATTATCCACAGGCAGTATAATTCAGAATATACTGAATATCTAATTAAAGTCAGGCCTGTTTGCATGATTTTGTAGAAAATACTTGAAAAGTGGGAATGTGTCTGAGTGTTTTCTCAGCTGTCTCTGTTATGTCGTGAGCTGAGCATATATTGTGTTTTTATAAAAACATGGCACACTGTGCTCACCTTACTGTCCTCTAGGGAGCAATGTCCTTAACTGAGTACAAATACAGATATTGAATTTTAGACTTGAACGTTTTTGACTAGGTCTTTATGGTCAAGTTTGGTGCCCCCTTGTGTTTAACATGTCACCCAGTTTCCCAGGAATACGGCGCTCTACACAGCAGCACCCTCAGGGTTTTTGTGTGATAAATAAGTACACTGATGGAAGAAGATTGAAGACATGGCACCTTAATTGTAAGGCCACTTTTTTTACTTCCTTATCAGATGTTGACATTTTACCAATAAAACTCAGCAGATCTACAAAGTCCACAACTTGCATTTTAAGTTTACAGTGAAATTTTTCTGTTTGCAGACTAATGTGGAAAAATGCAGTTGTCTTTTGATTTTTTATGCAATCACAAAATGAATAGTTATTGTCAGTCAGTCATCTTCTATACCACTTATTCCTGGTGAGGGTCATAGGGAAGCCTGGAGCCCAGCCCAGAACACATAGGGCGCAGGGCACGCACACACACACACACACACACACACACACACACACACTGCAGGCAATTTGGAGACGCCAATCAACCTAACCTGCATGTCTTTGGAATGTGGGAGGAAACCGGAGAAAACCCACCAAGCACAGGGAGAACATGCAAACTCCACGCACACAGACACGAGGCGGGAATCAAACCCCAGGCCTGGGAGGTGTGCAGCGACAGTGAATAGTGAAATTATTGCATGTGTATTGGCACTTGATGTAAGGGCAAGTGCCTTATGTGTATCTGATACATTATTTATCAGATTTCAGATGTGCCAAATTATTCCTATATTTGATTTGCATTTCTGCTCAAACTGAATTTTTTTCCTACTGTAATTTTAGGTATAGCATAGCACACCCCACTACAATGACCTACATAAGATTTCCTTTATGGTAACCTGCGGAATGCAGTGTGACGCTGTGGCATCACACAAACATATACCAGATGAAATGTCATACCGTGTCTGCTGTAGAGCCACAGGACACTGTCAGTCTAGAGAGGAAAATCTCAAATAAAATTACAGCTGCTGTGGCCAACAGAAAACGCCCGAGGCCCGTGTCTGCACCGTAGCCACTGGCACACAACGTTGTCAAACCAGAAATTAATTTGCAGCGCCGAACAGGTGCCAGTCGCAGTTGAGGGCAGTGCTGAGACGATGGTAGTACCGCTTCAAGCCGGGGCCGCGCTGATGTCGCACCGAGCCCTCTCCACTGCACGGCAGAAGGGCAGCACGAGGTGTGGCGGCCGAGGTGCTGGTAAGGTCTCCGCTTAAAATAGAAGTGCGCGTCTTGCAGGTTTTGCTTGCTGAAGGTACTTAACCTGAACGGTTGCGGTAAAGCAGCCGGCTCTGTGAACCGGCCACAGTGGAACACCACTGAGCTCCTAACAAAATAACGTGATTAAAAAACAGAAACGGGGACCTCTCTCCCGAGCTTAGAAGCAAAAGCAGCAGGTTCTGGTCACAACAGAAAGGTGAGGCACCTGCGAATCCCAGCCCCGCCATGCCCACAGCATCAGCATAATTGCTGAGCGTGAACATGTTTTTGCTGTAATTAATTCTGTAATTGTGGGAAGGATAATTAGTCAGGGAACGGTCCAGGAGGGCCCCTGTGCAATTCTGGTAAAAGAATTTGAAGCTCACTCCATTCAGAAAACCTTTGGACTTTGTCTCACAGGCTGTGTGTGTTGCTGGTCACATGTTATCGTGAGTGAGGCATGACACTTGTGGTTGTTAAACAGACTCCTCCTATAAAATTAAAATACTTCCATATGGTTATTTATTGAGCGTCTATAAGTTTTGCTTATTAAAAGAATAATTACATATTTCATAGTTCCAGTGTGTGTTTGTATCACTTTCTTGGATGACAGAACTCCTTTTACAGTGAAATTGCATTAAATGTGTAGCAATTGTCTGTTGCATGCAAATTCTGTGCATTTTGCTGTTCATACACTTTGTCTTACACCGTGTTTATGTTTTATGGTCTAGTAGGGAAAAGTAGACTTGTAATTCCTACTAAACTGGTTTCTACATTTTTCCAGAAAATGAGCAGTTTCCTATTTTGCATGGAGCCTCTTGGTTGTCACCGTGAATCAGTCTTGAAGCTGCAATTAAATACCCTCTCATGTGGCGTAATTCCCGTCTCACTAATCCTTTATTTGAACACCTGCCGGTCAGTCAGGAAACATAATGAATTTCCAATTAATGCGCACTGCACGCTTGGTTCACTCGTAAGCAGACCGTTGGAGGACGGCTGCCAGGATTTCTCTCAGCTTGGACTCAGGCTGGGTGTGTGTAAGCGTTCAGCAACATGCCTACACCTTTACTGTTAAGGCAAAAACAGCTGTTATTTCAAGATATATGGGAGTCCAGAACTGCTGTGGATGGATCATGAATACCGATTGGCTCTCCTCACATGTGTCGTGGGTACTGATTGGCTCTCCTCACATGTGTCGTGGGTAGCCCTTCACTATGAAGTACATTGCTATATTTACAATCTGTTAGAAGTGTATAAACCAACACATTCACTTTGGTCAAGTAAACAATCTCTATTGGTGATCCCTAAAACCAGGTGGAAAAGCAGACGTGAACGTCCATTTTCAGCTGTCGCACCGAAACTTCATTACCTCGTTTTAAAACACATTTGAAGACATTTTTATTTTCTCAGGCGTTTAATGTTCCCATTGAATAGTGAGGTGGTGTGTTATAGTCATAGCTGAGCTGAGCCTTTGTCCTGTACACCTGGCTTTGTTACTGTTGGTAGCTTGTCTCATGTCTTTTTAACATTAAATAACTTTAATGTTATTTTATTTAGGCTATTTTGTTTTCGTTTCCTTACTATTTTCTTAATTTTGTAGTTGTAAAGCACTTTGGACAACAGAGTTGTAGTTAAATGTGCTATATAAATAAATTGACCTTGAGCTAGTGATAGGCTCTCCTCACGAGTGCCGTGGGTAGTGATAGGCTCTCCTCACGTGTGCCGTGGGTAGTGATAGGCTCTCCTCACGTGTGCCGTGGGTAGTGATAGGCTCTCCTCACGGGTGCCGTGGGTAGTGACAGGCTCTCGTCACGTGTGTCGTGGGTAGTGATAGGTTCTCCTCAGACTCATCATTTGAGTGTTTTTAACAGAAGTTTCTTTTAGTGATGTCATCACACTGTGAATGTCCATTTTTTAACAAAGCGGATGACTGTGGCTGTGTCCGAAATCACACCCTACTCAATATACTGTATAGTGCACTATATAGTGTTCGCGCTTTTGTAGTGGTCTTCGATTGTCGAGTGTGTAACTCTGTCCACTATATAGCACACTCCTGATATCCCACAATGCAACATAAAAAGCATTGTACAACCAACGGTCACTAACCTAACACTATAATTTTTCCATTTAATTTATAGTACTTTATTAATCTCAGAGGGAAGTTACTTCTCTGCATTTAACCCATCCCCTGAGGGGAGCAGTGGGCAGCCCGCCACATGTGGTGCCCGGGGAGCTAGCGCTGAGTGTCTTGCGCAAGGACATGCCTTGCTATACTGAAATTTGAACCACCAGGCTGCTTTACAACATTCCATATACCATAATGCATTGCACTGAAACATGGCAGAGAGGCAGGAGTTCGTGGAACGGAAAAATCAAACCTGTCATACCTACTTGTTGTGTAATATAATACTATATTTCACTAATAAGGATGTATTTTGTGCCAGTTTACATTGGGATTTGCACAGTTTATATGCAATATTTTTTTGCACTACAACTCAGATCTGTCTCAAGCCCATTTACCGATACACCATTTCGATGTAGTACTGTTTTCTTCATGTACTTACCTAATCGGAATTAGTAGATGCCGCCTTTTCGGTTTTATTTTCCACCCCGATTCATTTGTGACGTTTATGCAACAACGAAATCAATGGTGCAGAAAGATTTAGTGTGGTAGTGTCCGAATGTTACTTTGCTTGGCGAGTACACTATATAGTCCACTCTTTATAATACCCTAGTGAGTAGGGAGCACAATGCAATGTAGCTGGGAAGTAGGAAGATTAATGGGCCTATGCCAATTGTTCTAGAGGACACGCCTGCCACCGGAACTGCCTGTAAAATTGCTAGAACATGGTATGCAGGCATGTTATTTTTGGACTTTCCAGCCACTATTCACCAGAGACAAAAGTCTTTCTCCAATTACTGCTTTGTTTAAGTGCATATTTATTTAAAAGCTTTTTTAAAACCAATTTGGGGAGGGGGGGGGGTGCAGAACACAAAAAAAGCTCAATTTTAAAACTCTAAAGTCAATTTTGGCTCAGTTAAGCATTTAGTTTTTTTAAAAGATGAAAACCCAGTTGCTTTCCCCTAAATGCCACTAAAGGACAGCAGTTCAAGCTCATTGATATGTTGGCAGCCACTTGCTTGAACTTTGCATCAATAACTAGTCTGACCTGCTGTATTGGAAATATAGAGAAACTGTAGCATTAAAATTCTCTGTATAACGTACATCTACTTAAAACCGACAGTAATGCAAGCTTGTGTACTGTGTGTGGACTAACAAAACACAGTAAAATGGATATAGGACCTGGTCATTAACTGCACCAGAATATGATTCTATTGTCATTTTATTCCAAACAGAACAAGGAAGATTTTTTCAGAGTGTTTTAACAGCATATTCAGATAGTTCTGAAAACAAGTAAAAATGTTCCAGTGTTAAGTCTTTGCTCTGTACAAACTTCTTGCTGGTTACTTCAGGAGAGCACATACAACAGTTTGACAAACCACCCACCTTTTCCAAAGGACTTTGGTTTGAGGGGTGGTGGGGGAGGGGCGGGACTGAATATGTAAGAATCTTTAATTCACAATGGTAATAAAATTGTATTACATTTTCATAAAATAAATGTTCCAGTTTATATATACACAGGAAAAACATACTGTACAGACCCTCCAAGGAGCCACACCCAAAGTGGGATTTTTTTTTTTGGGGGGGGGGGGGGGGGCCCCCCCTCACACGTATTTGTTAAAAAGAATATGAATTTATTTTTGGGATGTAACAACTCCACCCCAAGCTTTTCTCAATAGCATGGGCTTAGTGATGCATAGGAAATGAAGCAAGACATTTCTGTCTGTGTAAAATCTGCAACAACAGGGATAAACCCAAGACTAGTCCTCACTGGTTTTCTGTGTTTTTAAAATAAAAAACCACAAAGCAGTCCAACATTTAAAGAAACCCAATTCTGATTAACATTTATGGTGATTACAGCTGGACACGTAAGAACTGATGGCTTTGTTTGGAAAAACATCAACAGATTTATCACAAATTTCTAAAATACTAAAATATTAACTGTCCATGCAATTTTAGGCTACTCTGCATAATACACTGCACATTTTCTTTTTATTATAATTTTTCTATCTTCTTTGACTGGTTCTGCCTAACCCCAAAAGCCATCTTAAAGGGAAGAGCTTTCAGAAAGGACACAGATATGCTTTATGTGTGACAGTGGCCCAGACCCTCTCAGCACACGTTTCCATTTTTATCAGGCAGCCGATACTACAGAGACTCGTTCTGAAAAATGGTAATGCAGGGATGGAGCTGAATGCCATCTTTAGTTTAGCTACAGAATTGTGCAAATCAGCCCACTTTACTATCAGTGTTCCTCTTTCTGCTCTAGTGACAGTCTCTGAGAACCATAAGGGTTCTGTTCTGTGACTGCCAGTGTTTCTGCTATGCCCTAACCCCTCTCTGCGATTCTTCTCCATTCATGTCTACTCGGTGCCTGTCTGGGCACCATCTGAGTGGGATGCCTTGTTAGAGTCGCTGACACCCATTGTGCCCTATTGGATGAGGTCTTCATCCAAGACATCCATCAAGCCTAGAGAGATCTACTCCTACTTTTGTAATGCAGACTTCATATTGCCATTTTCATGAATAGTACTTATATTAACACTGTATTCTGTAATGTTAGCGTGCCCAGCAGGGTTGGGTAGCCAGTCAACCTTGGACCCCAGCAGATTTTTTTTTCTTTGCTCCATGGTGTTTTTGCTTCTTCTCCTCCATTGTCACCTGGCTAAACTTTATTTATGCAACTGCTGTTAATTCCTTGTAAAAACTGCTGTTCATTGCTATAAAGCACCTTAAGGCAACTTGTAGCAAAAGGCACTATATAAAAAGAAATTGAAGTAAGGCATTGTTATTGTTTTTCCATTGGCTACTTTTGGCCTGAAGGGAAACAGTTCACATGTGGTCACAAAAAAGTTTGTAACAGTAAACAGGCAGAGATTTCTAAAAGAAAGAACAGAATCCAAAAAACTGAGATTACTTGAAAGAAAATACAGTAACAGCCACTGGAAAATGGAACTCACTCAGAGTGTTAAATAGTAAAAACAATATACTGTTTTTGAGAGTGAAAGACCTACGCAACTGTTGTGAATTTATATTATTTTATAACAATGTTATAGAAAATTATATTAGGTTACCTTCAATTTAAATCCCAGCACAATCACATCAGTATAATACACCATTAAATGGACGGTTTTAACTCAGCCACATATTATTTCATTAATCTAGAAAAGGGCAAAATTGGTATCAGACCCCTTACTCAAACAGCCTGAGCGGTAGAGTCATAGTAACATATCGTAGTTTAGATTACCTGAATTATTTATTTATACATATATTTATCACTAACAGACCAATGATGGGTTGTGTTTAAAATAATTCAACATGACAGAAATGCAACAAAAATTAAAAAAATACCTTTAGAAAAAGAAAGACCCTTATTTTCGAATGCTTGATAACGCCTGCTTTGATCATTTAAAGAAACCCAATTCTGCGATTAGCATATGGTTTCTTTGTCTGTTTACACAATAGATTAATAAATAGTTACGGCATGCACAACTATATTTCTGCTCCGAACTCTAACATATCCCTGCAATTTCATATTTTCGCTACAAAAGCTATGCTGAGTATCATCCTACAATAACACTAATATACTAATAACCACCCCCCGCACTTGTGAACATGATTTGTTGCGCAAAAAACTACCTCTTTACTACAAGAAGTGCTCATTATGTCATATTTTGTTTCTTGAATAACATCAAAATCAGTGCGTTCATTCGTACACCTAGCGAGGTTCCTCTCTCGAGGTCTTCACACCCACTCGCAGGAATGTAGGTGGCCGAGATATGCAAAGTAGTTCAGATAAGGTGACAAGCTAAGCAAAAACATACAATGCAAAACCAGTATTTAATAATTACTCTCCAGTTGTTTCCAAATGTATAAATGCTTGATTTAATATTATTTGAGGAAAAAAGAAGGTTAAAACAGATTCAGAAAAAGTAAGCAAAATGTAAAACAAAAATATAACGTGATTTTAGGCAAAGTAATTCAAAGATAACGTACTGTTGTTCAGCGCTGTCAAAACCAACATTAATTAGAATGTCTGTACTAAATACAAAAATATCCAGACAGTGACTATATTAAAGGTTTGATATAATAATAATAATAATAAATACGAAAGCAAATAATAACAGTATGTTCAACAGTTGAGTGGAAATACTTTAAATACGCTAAAAAAAACGTTTCCTTTCAAAAAAGAACAAGTAAAGCTGTCGACCATTAAAAACATTGTAGTCAGCCTCTGTTCATTTTTATAATATCGTTCTCTTAGTCAAAGCAAAAAGCATCTGAGAGCGTTAATGTACAGCACTAGCAATATGACTTCAACAGCAAAGTATCTTATAATATTTGCAGCGGGGTGAGGTAAAACCCAAGTGTTTCACAGCAGCACCAGCTGAACGTTTCCATGTCCCGTTCCCCTGCGCTCCCCAAGCGATGGTTCGGTCCAGGATGCGGCGTCTTTGCTGACTTAAATCGGATGACGGATCGCTTCTACCTCTACTCACTTGGACCGAGCCGCCGAAGTCGGTGCGCACAACGGAGTGGTGAAGCTCGAGCAGCCACTCTGCGGACTGAACAGGGGACTGAATTAAGGCAGGGATCGGAGCTAAGAAACAGCACTTTTCTTGGCAGGCAAGGGACGTGGTGACGATGGCCTCCAACTTCAACGATATTGTAAAGCAGGGATATGTTAGAGTTCGGAGCAGAAAACTGGGGGTGAGTACCACTTGATGTCATCTGTGCTCCGAACCTGGAGCTGGAATTCACTACTCTAGGTTACAGTATAGGACGATGCGCTGCTTGGCAAAGAAGTGACTTTAAGAAAGCATTTTTATTATTTTTAAGGCGCGTGTGAACAATCGAGAATTAAGTTTTTGGACACGCTGTTTATTCTAAAATGTTGCAAGAACTTGATTAGGTCGCCACGGAATCTTTTAACTGGGATTTGGAAAACTTTGTCATCCGTAAATTGCCACATTTCGAACACATGCTTGTTAAAATCGCGTTTTATTGTTCGTTCCATATTCAATTAGAGTTTGGAAATTTGTCAGTAAAAATATTTGCTGTGAAAGAATGACACCCATCCCGTTTGCACCAGTTTCATACTGGTATTACCTTTCCGCGTGAAAATTTGCACTTGCACTGTGCGTTTATAGACCTGTAGATTTGTTTCGCGCAGGTACCCTCGGAAACTGTATCTGAATGTAAACAAATGATCATCCCTAAATCGTTCGTTCAGCGGTATAATACTAACCAGACCTCTCTCTCACATCAAAGGTCTGCGTGGGGCCTCTGCATGCCTAAGTGCAAATTAATTGTACTACAACTTTGTCATAGAGTGGGCAAGGTTTGAAAATCAACATAGAGGCTGTGACCTGGTTGAGGTGTAGGATATATATTTTGTTTACTGGCTTGAAGACACAGGTTTTCTCAAGAAGATAAAGGAATTGGTTACCAATCATGCTAAGCGAGCTCCAGAATCCAGAATTGGTTTATCTCTGGCAGGAGTAGCAGAGATGTGTGTGGATGTTTTTCTGGGTAGAATTCATTGTTTTGTGCATGCCTGCTGTTATGCCTGCTGAATGCCACAGTAATTCAGTGGAGAGAGTAGGGCAGCATGTAGCTGGCAGTGAAGTGATTTTGATTATAAGGGCATCCTGATTACTGCTTACTAAGGTGCTAGTTCCTTCACCCACATTGATTATGTCAGCCTCTTAAGTTTCGTTTGCCAAAGGGAATGAAAACACGCTCCTTTCACTGATTGCACAGACAACACACTTTTTTATATTGCCAAGTGGGCCAAGGGTGTTTTTTTTTTTTTTTTGGAACAATTTGCACATGTGCCGACTGCTGAGTTACAGACAAGTTAATATGAATCATATTTCTATCATGGAGGAAAGCCTCCCCCTCCCTCCCAGACACACTTATCTATAATTGTAATGGCAGTATAGCTGTCTGCTTTGGTGTAGCACATTCACAAACTGTGGTCATGTCATAGCAGACAAAGAATTATAAACAGACAAACAAGTGAACAAGGTTGTTTTATCTTGGCATTATTTTTATAAGATGCTAATAAGAACAAGATACTGGCATAGTCACATAGTTCATGGAGTGGGTGTTTAAATGTAATACTGGTGTTCAAAGGCCCTCTTTGCCTCCAGTGTGATGTATCACTGCTTCTCTATGCAAATTATTGCTTCCTAGAAATGTCTGAATATGTGATGTTTTTGTGTAGATGTCTCATAATGTAATCTGTTTCAGAGTATAATTCTGTGAGTAACCATCCTATTGGCGCTCCATATATAATAATAATAATAATAATAATAATAATAATACATATCTACATGAGAATTAATTATATATATTTTTTACTCAAAGCTTGTGTGCAGTGCTGCAAGGGTGAAGGATGCTTAAAATATTGTCCTTGAAAATTTTAATTTTGTATAAATTTATTCAATTTTTTTCAAATGGCCATTTTAAAGTCAGATATACATCCATGTGAACAGTTAAATTTTTTGCAGCACTGCTATGATCTGTTATTGATGTTGACTTTGAAAACTGTGATGTTTGAAAATGAGAACTGAATGCCATTGAAGCCAAGCAGGGAGCGTCCAGTTACATGAAGAGGTTTGTTTGTCTCCCAAATGAATGGCCACAGTGCTTACAGTTGTGGCGTTGCTTTATTTAAATATTATACAGTGTTAGTACATAATTGGTGGAGGAGATGGAAGGAGGTAAGAAAATGTTTTTCCATTGTGGACCCCATACTTTTTTTAATGGCTGTCTTCAGAAGGCACCTTATTAAAAATCTTTAAGGTAATTACTCAAATTACAAAGCCAACATCTCCAGACAAAGAAGGGAGCTGCAGATACAAGAGAAAATGGGCCGTGGGTAGCACACAGCCTGCTCTTCAGTGCACGGCTTCCAGTGCGTCTCTCAGCTCAGCTCAGCTCACTCTAGTGCATCTTTTTATTATCAGGGAGACATCTATGCTCTTCTCTCAAAAGTGACACTCTATACACACCTTGTTATCGTGTGACGCTGATTATATTAAGATTGACGAAGACTGATTAAAATGCAGAAGAAAGTGTTATGTTGTGCTTTGCTTAGGGTGTATAAAAAATAATTTTGGATTGTCAGTTTTTGATATTTGCCATCTAGTGTGTGTTAATTCAAAATACATGTAAATCTGTTATTCACTTTAAAAATGTGGTATGTATTTAATCCCAGTTTCAGTTGAAACAGCTGAAACAGAGCAATACTGCATGTTTCAAAAGACTAAAATATATATAAAAAAATTACCTTCATTCTTATGTTCTCTTGCTTCCCTCTGCTTGTTTGAGAATGATTGTGGTGTTTTAGGGTAAAGGCTGCTTCTAGACATTTAGATCTATAATCAATCAACAAGTGACCATTCAAAGATACCCCCTTACACAAGCTATTTATACTGTAAAGCTATTACTGCCTCCATTATACTGTTTCAAAGGGGCACAGACATGTCGGTAAATCTGTTTTGTGTCAATAACAGTAATCTTTCACATCTCGTTCTTCCCTCTTTTTTCTTTGGTGCACGGATATACACATGCGCGCACACATACACACACACACACACACACACACACACACACACACAGACCAAGCCATGAAAAATTTAACAGGCACTGTAAACATAGTGACTTTCTTAAGTAGGCTTGCTGAGCGTGGTTCAGTTTGCTGCTACACATTAATGCACACATACACCTGATGGGACAACAGGTCGCTGAGCATGAATCTGTGGGCGTTTAGTAAGTGGCATATGACAGGTCTTTACAGCAGGTAAAGCGGCATGCCTTATGCAGCATTTTGTAGCTGTCCCCGACTGGTACACACTCTCTCTGCAATAAACCATAATGCTCTGTAAATCTGTAACAACACACACACACAGGCAAATCTCATCTGAGAGCTTTTATGTCAGCCTGACCTTGATGTTGGAGAGAAAAAAAAGTGGCTGATTTAATCTCATGTGGACTATTTTCATGTTTTAAGCATGAACTTTAGGCTGCGGGAGCTCGTATTGTATTTTGGTAAATGTCTTGGTGTTTGTGGCATGTACGACTTTTAAACTCCATATCCTTTATTAATATTGAAAAACAAATTTTTGGGTTAGAAGCAAGTGAGCCGTGGCATCTGTTACATAATTTCAACCTCAGGCGATGTACGTAATGCTCATTCAACAGTCATTAACTCGTCTAAATGTTCCTTTTGTCCCTTAAAGGCCTGTTTTTGCACAGGCCTAGGAATTGCCTCCACTTTAATATGCCTGTATGTTGAGAATACGAGTGTGTGCAGCCGCACTGTAAGTAACAATGGCTGAGAGAGGTAGCGGAGAACAATGGCACATTGTGTCTGAGACACAGAGCATGGCTGCTTTGGATCCAGCCCTCTGTCAGGCTCCAGCCGCGTCACTTGTCACAACTCCCGGTGTTCGGAGAAGACGCTGGCGCGGCACTCATAACTTTTCTCTGCTTGAGATTTAAAGGGGTAATTAGTGTGAGGCGCAGGTGGGAAAAGATGTTAACTGTACAAACAGTGTTTTAAGAGTTGTATCACAATACAGATTCAGAACAATCCACCCTTCTTGGCTTATGAGTACATATGTTATGCAACCTTTGGGACTTTCAATCAAAACCGTGTTTTTGTTAGAAGAAAAAAGTGTGATTTTTGCTTGTATGACTGTTCAGTGGGGAGGATGATGTAGGTGGTGAAAACTCAATGACCATATAGTTTATCACTGATCTGGATGGGATAGTTCCATCAGGTGTATTGCAAAGCAGTTTTGCTGTTTACCACAATGAGACTCTTAAAATGATCCCACTCAACACTTTAAGGTATTGTACTTATTTATGACCCAGGCTAATTTTTTTTTCTTCCTGAGTGTCAAATCAAGGACTAAGAAGTATCTTTGCACTGACACTAGTAAAGATGTGTTGTTTGCAGTTTGTTCTTAATGCAGCGAGGAATGTGTAACACATTTGTAAAAAGGCATCGCCGGTGAAATATTTAGCTTTGATATAATCAGATTAATTCAGGCTGAGACGTGAGAAGGCATCGCGGCTTCCTGTTGATGTTGATGAATGAGCCCTGTGGGCACAGAAGAACAATATTACAAACATTATTCTCAGTGAAAAATGCTTCACAGTTACACAGCAGCTCACAGAAATTAATCTTGGCCCAGACCACAGCTCAACATTTTACATCATTGATTTCTGCTGTTCTTAATTATCAAAAAAGCTTTTACTCTGAAAGGGGACAAATGCTGCCATTAACTGCTCACTTTGTCAGGAAGGCTGAGATTGATTAGGCGATGCATTGAGTGGAAGGGGTAGCAGGCCTCTGTGCTTTTCTGTGCACATCAATACCATTTCTTACTTTTGTTTTATTTTTAAGTTGCACTATTGATCCAGCGACCGTTGGGCTGGGCTGGGCTGGGTTGATGCTCCAGGAGGAAACAACCCCATTTTGTGGACTTTCTGCACATAACTGAACCTGCATTCATCAGACGCTGTACAGTGCACAGGTCACTGCTTCAGCTTCATTTAGATATGTTTCATTTCATTCAAAGGAACAATTTATTTATTTTTGTGTGTGATTTATAATAAACCCTTTTGGGATTGAATTATGACTGTCATTTGAAGCCAGAATTTTTAAGGAGAGACTGTGCTGAGGTTTACAGTCTAGTCGTGCCCTGACAACTGTAAGATCAAAGCAGCACATGTGAGATTTTTGAGGGAGGGAGCCTCAGGATGGTTTGTCCTGATCTGACCTGGCCACAGACATGTTGGCGTAGGGGCCTGGCCTGGCACTCTGCCTGGCACCCGTGAGTAAAGTGTGACATTTGAAATCCAATCAAGAGCAGCCGTGTTCAGCACTCCAGCTCTTTGTAAACTTGTGCCTGGACACGGTGCTGGATTAAATAAGTGGAAAAAAAGAGACTGATTCACCCCTAAATTTGTCATAACATTTGTTCTAGAGGTTTTAAAAAAGACAAAGATTAATCCAAAGAGTATTTAATTTCTATTTCTGTATTTTTCATGTTTGTTGGAACTTTCACGTGCGTTTGGATATATTGGAAGTCCATTGTATTTTTGTTCTATTATCTGCAAGTGTACTACAGTGTGTTTGTTGCTGTAAATTCAAGATCACAGGTTTTGAAATTCATAATTTTAATAGAACAGAATATATTAAATTGTTATTTTTTACATGTAGTTGCTTATCTTTCAGCCAATAATTTTCATGTGTTACTATCATATCAGACAAATTATGCGGCTCATTATGATCTCATATGGTTTTTACATTTAGTGTAAAAACATTCATTCGCTGGAAATCTGGACAAATTTTCTGCATGGCTGCATATTGACAAGGGAAGGAGTGAAAGTAAACTATGTTTGGTGAACTGCTTGGTTAAGTGTGGCAGTTAAAATAATAGTTAATACATTACCAAAAATACTAATAAGCTCCTTTTTCTTAGAGTTCTTACCCTGACATTTAGAGTTTCAGACGTATGCTGTTCTTGGTACATGTCCTAATGAACTGCGATTACCACACACTAGCCATATTACAGCAAGGTCACTGTGTTACTTCTCTGCATGCAGAGTCTGTACAACTGAAGATGATTGTTGTATTTTAATAGTGTTTTTATTCTAAAATTCATGTGAATACATTTAAAAAACCATGGAATGGTTGGTGAATTGGCTTTTACCTCAGAGCGGTATCCATTTTAATTGCTGCTATTGCGTGTTTGCTGTGTCTGCACTCAGTTTGGTGCCCCCTACTGCCAAGTGTGAAATGCAAATATGACACAACTTTTGTCAGACTGGGTTTCACAGGCCCTCAGGAGTCAGTGTTCAGGACAGACTTTCAGAGGAGGACTGCTGAGCACCAATCCAATCATGATACTGTCCATCCATTCATCTATTACCCAACTGCTTATACTGTTGCAGGCAGCCTGGAGCCTATCCCAGGCATCTTAGGGTGGAAGGCATGGTACACCCTGGGCAGGGCAGTAAGAAATGGCACAGGTAACACAGAACACATGAAGGCCAAGATGTACAACTGAACATCTCTAAAATGAAGGCAATCATTTTGTGAGACATCATATCAAATATTGCTAATATAGATTTGACTTCAGATCTGATTGATGACGTTTCTATAATAAATAATAATAATAACATAGTATTCAAGCTGTCTTTTCTCATGTGTTGTTTGTTAATGACATAGCGTGTACTATACAGGGGACACATGGATGTAAATGGGGAGTCTGTCATGATCTGGCCACCTGACTTCACAGATGTGAGGTGTTAATGCCCTCGTTTTGTGCTTTGTACATCAGGACTCTGGGAACAGAAGTACCTTTGGTTCTCTTCAGTAAGCTTGCGCAGTGCACGGTCCTTTGATTCTCTTCTTCATGTTGTAACAGAGGAGCATTATATATTTCAGAAGATTATCAAATGTGAAAATGAGCTTTAAGTCATGCCCGCTTCATGGACCGTATCCTCTGTACAAAAGTAAGATCAAGATTATGTAGGATGGAGAAATGGCTAATACAGATGTTTTCAGTTATTTACAATAAATGTCACATTTTGTGTGCGTTCATGTATTTCATAGCCATATGTTACAGTGAACTCATAAATATTCATAGTGAGCATATAAAAATTTATAGGATGTGCTGGTGTTATTTGTGCCTTGGATCATCGTGAAGCAGTTTGCGACCGTAGCGGCTCAGCGAGCTGTACACCTTTTGGGTATGCTGTGGGATAAGAAGCTTCATTAAGGACACTGGAGCAGAATCCCCACCTGGGACAAGCCTTGTGCGTGGCCTCCGTGACACGCCACCATCTGTGTGTCGGCTTGACAACGGCCCGACAGCGAGCTCCGCCACAAGGCCGTAAAAGGCTCCAGTAAATGTGGGAGTTTTTAAAATTTTTTTCTCAAGTCACTTTATTTTTTTGATATCTTTGTTAAACTCAGTATGACATATTGTATTGAAGTATTTAAGAGAGCAAAAAAATCTGACAGTAAATTCACACATTTGCCAACTGTTCTAATGACTAGCATGCAGCTACAGAGGTCTAAAATTATATACTGTAAATATTATAAAGGTTTATAAGAAAGGAATGAAGGGTGTATATATCTAGGTCACAATATAATTTAAAGATGAATAGTGTTGATGGTGTCTTAGCTTAGTGGCCTGGAGGCTCAATGGGTAGAGCATCAGGCTGGGATGTATGTGGAAACCTCCCTGTTTAAATCCTGGCCCAGCTGCTAGGTGCATCCTTGAGCAAGGTGGTCAGTGCTGGCTCCCTGGGCACTGCATGTGGCTGCACACTGCTCCCCCCAGGGGGAGGGCACTGCATGTGGCTGCACACTGGTCCCCCCAGGGGGCGGGCACTGCATGTGGCTGCACACTGCTCCCCCCAGGGGGAGGGCACTGCATGTGGCTGCACACTGGTCCCCCCAGGG